>OY992896.1:66149761-66749761 GCA_963921405.1 Cepaea hortensis
ACATTGGTGCTTTTACAGAGGAAATGTAGCTTAAGAGTCTATCTCTTTAAAACCATTACACTGACTCACACCTGTAGAGATTATATATCTTGCGATTCTCTTATTCACATTTTTTACCCTGATTATGTTTTGTGAAATTGTCATGATTTGTTCTGAGAATAAATGCTCATTAATAAGAGTTGCACCATATACACAAATGTTAGCCTAACATTGCACCCACCAACAACCTTACATTCACATGATGATTAGCTGGTTCTTACGGCCAAGGGCAAGTCATTTATGTTCTGAAATATGATTATAAAGCAGCCCATGTCTAACTCTGTGCATGAGATAACCTGCAATCTTGGGTGGTTTAACAATTTCGTCCTCCAGCCCTTTACTTAGATGAGACCGCGTGGAATGACCATACCTGTTTGTTTAAATCAGTGCTTATGCTAAATACATAACTCTTATAAAGGCACTCACATAAACTCAGGAGATAAATGTATTCTTATTTGTGATTGTTGTAAAATGGCTGATGGGTAAGGAAGATTACTTTCGTTTGAGGAAAAGCTATAATCTTTCCCTCTGATATAAAAAGGCAGTTACATCAAATACATGATGATGATGATGATGATGATGATGATGATGATGATGATGATGATGATGATGATGATGATGATGATGATGATGATGATGATGATGATGATGATGCTGATGCTGATGCTGATGCTGATGCTGATGATGATGATGATGATGATGATGATGATGATGATGATGATGATGATGATGCTGATGCTGATGCTGATGCTGATGCTGATGATGATGATGATGATGATGATGATGATGATGATGATGATGATGATGATGCTGATGCTGATGCTGATGCTGATGCTGATGATGATGATGATGCTGAAGCTGATGATGATGATGATGATGATGATGATGATGATGATGATGATGATGATGATGATGATGATGATGATGATGATGATGATGATGATGATGATGATGATGATGAATGATGATGATGATGATGATGATGATGATGATGATGATGATGATGATGATGATAGGCACTTGAGATCTAAACAAAACGCAGAGGAAAGAAAGACAAGCTACATACTTTCACATGATGATGATGATGTTAATAGGCATTTGAGATCTAAGCTGAATCCAGAGAAAGGAGCATAAGCTTATTTACAGGCACCTGATGATGAAAGTGATGATGATGATGTTATAAGGTTGACCATTAACCCCACTTACATCCATCTCAACACACCCTGTCTTTTCAAACAACAGTCTCAACCTATCTCTGGCTTACCAGGAAGTGGCACTACATGACCCTTCCCATGCATCTACGTAATATGCATATATCTCACCCCACTTCATCACAATATGCCTTTATCTCAATCACAACATGCCTCTACCACAACCTACCTCCATCCCAATTTGTCTGTTACCTCCTTGATGACTTTGAATCAACTTACTTTGTTGGACACAACCGGATAACAAGGTCATAATCAGACTCCCTGGTCTTAAAGTTGTGACTATCTTATTTCATTGTTCTGGTTGCACCAAGAGTTGATCCCATCAGGACCTTACAGCATGAGATGATGGATTGGATGCCATCTATACAGATAAGAGGGAGGTGATCTCACCATTTGAGTGGACACATCCCCCCCCCCACCTCTTATTGTCTTATTCTCTTCTTTTATTGTTCCTGATTGTGTTTTTTTTTCTTGACATGTTTTATGCTTTACTGATATGTATATGTTAGCAAAATGCTTAAGAAGTTATATTTTGTTTGGACCGTCAGATGGGCGGTGTAACTGAAAGGCGACTGTTTTGAAGATGCGGACTTGGTTGCTGAGGGCAGGAAAATAGTATGTCATGTCCATCTTTTGCCAGCCCAAATTTTAGCCCATTTCCTTGCATCATCCACCACTCCCATCCTTCAAAGATCTAACCCATGTAACCCATGAACCCACTGACAATTCCTGATGTTAGATCCTGACAGAAGAACTTGAATATACCTCACTCACAGTGATGACTCTCTTATAGAAAACTGGTTCCAGGGAAGAATTAGAATCCTATACAACTGAAGTACCTACAGGCAGATATCAGCTGCACCGGAGACATGTATATCCTTTGTTTAATGGTATTTCCTTGATGAAGCATAGTTATACTTTGGTGTATTTTAGTGATCCAAATGTTTGATTTTTCCAGAATTATATACTCACAGCAGTTGGTTTTCCTTGTAAACCTGACTATGTTTTTTTTTTCCAGAGATGTGTCCAATGTGAATATACTTTGTTGTCATATGTTTTTGATTTATTACACTTTATGTTACTAGACCATTTGTTGATTGATTCTTACATATTGTTTGTAACACAAATATTATGTGATGTCACTGTATGTCCTGTTTATACTGTGAATGTCCTGTCATGATAGGGCTGGTCTAGTCCATCACCTACTGGTGTAAGTGTATAAATTATAGGTGACAATACTAATTTAGACCGCATGAGGGCGGGCACCTGTACACTAGCACCTTTTCCCCAGTGATAGAAAAGGGCATTCTTTTTTTTTGGATAGTGGCAAAAGTCCGTGGTCTCCACACCTTCCCAAGAAGCTAAACCTATATCTATAAGTTTCATTAATTCGTGTAGATACACACACATCCTTAATATCTTCACATGGGGGCACGAGCCATAAAATTAGCTTCTAGAAGGTGATCTTGATAGAGGATAGGAACCCATTCTCTTTGGGCATACCCTGATAATATTCCTCAGATAATTAAATTCCTCTTAAGTGGGTGTTACATTCTAACAGATGTAACCCCTAATAAATAAACCTCACAGAAGGCGATCGTTTTTTTTTTTGGTATTTAAATAAAGCTCTGTGATTTCCACAGGTGCCAGAGCCGCCCCATCAGGTTCTCACGTCCCCGTGTGTTATTCGGATGACGGCCTCTGCATGTGGCCCTGACCAGGTGAACAGAGATACTACACTTTGATAATAGCTAAACGGCTGAGAAATAATATAAGTGAAGATTATTTGGCCTTTCAAAGGACTGCCAATAATATAGAAATAAACGACATCTCATTCATATCAAGGTGGGGTACTAAAGTTATGTATATTTTTCCATAAAAGACAGGAAAGCAGATTATGAAAAATGTATTGTGCAAAAATATTTAACTAAATAATGTAATTTCTTATATTAATACGCTGATTATTTTTCTTTAACATATACAACTTAAAATACTGGGCAATGGCAGTAAACGTTGATTTTAAATGAAATTAACGAAAAATGAACAAAGTAATTGCTAGAACTTGAATTGTTAGAGATATTTCTAGACCAGGTAATATCCCTTAATATGTTAAGTCGTTATGTCCCATGCTTTAATTTAATTGTGTTTATTGCTTTTGTTTACTTGATCTCTTCCGAAGTTGTTTGAACAGAATTGTTTATAAATTCGGTCACCAACCACCCAACAATTATGCTAGCCTGTTGTTATGATAATCTGGACATGCACTAAATAAATAATAATGAAATAAACAAGCGAAGTACCATTTCATGATTTCTTATCATGTGCATAATAATTGGTTCTGATTATGTACATTAGCGTTAGTAGTACCTTTTTTTTTTTAAATTTTCGTATGATGGAAAACATCCTGACCAATAAACAGATGTCAATTGCAATAAGAAAAAGATAAATTAAACATAGACAGTCAAGATTATTTGAGCACGTTATCTTATATATAAAAAAGGATCTCCGTCCAAATGTATGTATTTATGTCTGTATGTCCTTTATACGTTCGCGAACGGCCCATCCGATTGAGATGAAATTTTCTACACGCCGTCCTTTCATTCCAGAGCTGCCAACTGTGATATTTTGTTAGTGTGAAATCGCCTGCTTACTCAGTATTATTTCATTTTTCATTTTTCATCATAATTTCATATATCTCAGGGGACCTAACTCTGTAAAAGTTATTTCAAGGGGCATAACTTTTCTGTATAACTTATAGTCATATTGTGGCATCGTTTTCAAAGATTTATAAACTCTTTGTCCATAGTTATGTACCGGCATATGAGTTATAATAAATAGTGATACAATCTGTAAGGCATTTTCAAAGTTTTCATAAAAATGATGCACAATGCATAACATTGTAACTCATCTTTTTTTGCTTAAGAAGTTACTGTAGTCATGCAGGTGATTAGAAAGAGTTTTCATTAAAAATAATGGATGGTGTGTGGAAGAACGTTCTTTTAAGTTACTTTTTTTGTTGCATGAATTTAATGAAGCCGGACAGGGTCAGGCAGACAGATAGACAGACAGATAGACAGTCGGGAACAGGAACTCATATGACTACTTATATAAATTAAATGAGATGCTTCACACCAGGAGCTGGGCGATGCCGGTCCGGGTCAGACAGACAGACAGACAGACAGACAGACAGACAGACAGACAGACAGACAGACAGATAGTCGGTAACGGGAACGGGAACTTATATGACTACTTATATGAATTAAATGAGATGCTTCCCACCAGGGACTGGGCGAAGCCGGGCAGGGTCAGGCAGACAGACAGACAGACAGACAGACAGACAGACAGACAGACAGACAGACAGACAGACAGACAGACAGACAGACAGATAGTCGGGAACGAGAACTTATATGACTACTTATATGAATTAAATGAGATGCTTCCCACCAGGGACTGGGCGAAGCCGGGCAGGGTCAGGCAGACAGACAGACAGACAGACAGACAGACAGACAGACAGACAGACAGACAGACAGACAGACAGACAGACAGACAGACAGACAGACAGACAGACAGACAGACAGACAGACAGACAGACAGACAGACAGACAGACAGACAGACAGACAGACAGACAGACAGACAGACAGACAGACAGACAGACAGACAGACAGACAGACAGACAGACAGACAGACAGACAGACAGACAGACAGACAGACAGACAGACAGACAGACAGACAGACAGACAGACAGACAGACAGACAGACAGACAGACAGACAGACAGACAGACAGACAGACAGACAGACAGACAGACAGACAGACAGACAGACAGACAGACAGACAGACAGACAGACAGACAGACAGACAGACAGACAGACAGACAGACAGACAGACAGACAGACAGACAGACAGACAGACAGACAGACAGACAGACAGACAGACAGACAGACAGACAGACAGACAGACAGACAGACAGACAGACAGACAGACAGACAGACAGACAGACAGACAGACAGACAGACAGACAGATAGTCGGGAACGGGAACTTATATGACTACTTATATGAATTAAATGAGATGCTCCACACCAGGAGCTGGGCAATGCCGGGCCGGGTCAGCTAGTTAATATATAAAATAAGAAGTAGACATTTTAGTAACAACCTGCAGCATTATGGTGGAAAGAACAAAAGGAAAATGGACAAGCCTGCGGATTACTTATATCCTTGAATCAAAACTTATTTTTTTTTTTTTTTGGGGGGGGGGGGGGAGGGGTGGGGGTTATTTTATAACTCCTCGCGTTTATAGCACACATTATAGGCTTACATTACAGCACACATTATAGGCACACATTACAGTTTATAGGCTCAGTGTTCCACTGGGGCCAGAACCTCTCCATCAAACCCGCACGTCTCTGTGTGTCATTATGATGAACGTCTCTGAATGTGGGCCTGGCGAGAACCAGTGCAGAAAATACACTGATATTAGCCAAAAGTTCCAAACATAAAATAGCCACAGTTTATTTGGCCTTTCAAAGGCCAGTCAAAAATATAACATTCAGTACGTCGGCCGTAGAAATTAGTAAAATTATATGTATTATTCTGGAAAAACAATGAAGACATATTACCAAAATTCGTTAAATATTAAGCAATGTATTTAAGTAATTTATAAGGTGTGTTAAAACGCTGTTCATTTTTCTATAACGTATATAATTTGAAAGATTTTGAAATATCATTCATGGTTGATTTAGATACGAAACAAACGAATCGTTAAACAACTAATTGTGAAAACTGTAAGTGTTAGAAATATTTTTAGATTGGGTAATGCCCCTTAATATGTTAAATCATTATGTCCCTTGGTTTAATTTAAGTTTGTTGCTTTTGTTTATGTGGCTTCTCCCGAAGTTGCAAAGAAAAAATTAAAACCATAAACATATTAGAGAAATTAAACGTAGACAGTCAAGATTATTTGGACACGTTATTAATTAGAAAAAAAAAAAGAACTAGACAATTTAGTAACAACCTGCACGATTGTGGTGGAAAGAACAAAAGGAAGGCAGAGAGATAAATATCTACATGGATAGACCACGTGACATAATTGAGACCAGAACACAAAGCTGATCCACAACTCTGGTGATGGTGTGAGACGATTAAACATGGCCGAACATGATTATCTATATGACATGATCATGACAAACAAATCTATAAAATTAAAAGTTGTAAGGCTTAGCTTTATAGTGTTCCCATTGATAACGTTATGGAAGTTGTCGCTGGAGATACGGAGTTCAAGCTTTGTGCGACGCTTGCGGCAGGCCGCTCTATGGAAAGACACCGAGACATATGGGATAAAACAAGCTGCAATGAAGTCGGCCCTGTCGCCTTTAAACCATGCATTCCCTTTTTATCCCGCACACTACATCGAGTTTCGGACCTTGCGAGTAAGCGACTGCCGAATACAGAACACCTGTACCGCCATGAGGAACAGTATGAGCGAAGTCACACACTCAACGGCCAACCCATCTAGTCGTATGTACCGGATTGACAAAGGCCGCTGAGAGCTCGAGAAGTATTGCTTTACAAATACGAGACAAGGGTTTGCATCAGCCCCAGGTCTGTACAAGGGTTTATTTTAATGGGTATCGCACGTAGAGTGCCCTGGTCACCCACTGCTCCCGTATTCGTCTCCAGTAGTCTTGACTTGTCTTGCCACTGGATTCAAATGGACTCTGGCAAAACAGTGTGGTAGATGAATTGCGCAACTCTTCCTCACTCTAATCCAATTCATCGCGCAAGTCCGTCTTCATCCAACCACAATGTTTATTTAGTGATAACATTTAAACAGGTAGAAAGAAGACTGGAATCACATTACAAATGTTGCATGTGCGTTGCACGACGTGGTGAACAACCCCACATCATAAGTCGATTGTGTTGGGAATTTTACGTTCAGTAATTTGCCGGTCTCCCTGGCCAAGGTGTTAGTGACAATGTTCGTAATCCCGTATTTTCACGTGGGAAAAACACCAGCTGCGAGAATCGGTAGCCGTTCCCGCCGCGCTGGTAACTTACGGTAGGTATGTGAGCCGGTAGTTCAGAAAGCAATGGCAAACTACTGAACGTAAAAACTTGCCTAATACATCAACAGCGGCTGAAAAATGTGACAACACCGGCCTGGTTCTCGGTGGTTGTCGATATATAATAATTTGGGGTTAGTGATTAACACCTGTCTTCCCTTTTACTAGATCGTCCCAAGGACGGTTCCCGGACGACTCTATCCATATGACGACTGTGGATACAAGAAGACACCTAACTGACTACAAGAGAACAATCTTATAAAAGGCGAATCTAGAATCTTTATTGGAGATTCAGACTCTGCCTAACCGACAGACAACAGACGGACTAACAGACATGGAACAATTAGCTGGGTGAGAGTAGTCTGCTGGACATTCTCATCATTCCACTCGACAGAGATCAATGTCTTTAGTGTCTGTATGTAAACAAGGTGATAAGAGTACTTTCACCTGCACCCGTATGATGCTGCCTGGAACCTTGGCACTCGAGCCTGGCAAGTTTCAACTGTCACTTGACACTTGGCTTCAGCACCCTGTAGCTTCACAGCAAACAGTCACTCGCTCATAGCCACCAGAAAAGAATGCCACATCACACAGCAAAGGCCCACAGCACACAGCACAGGTCCACAGCACAGGACCACAGCACACAGGAATCAGCAGCAGCAAAGGGCAGTCGCCCACCGCCCCTAGTTAACAGCACAGGGGTTCCTTTAAAGCTTAGGAACAATTATGCAACAGACAGCGACTCGGTAGGTTCATCAAGCCTTGAGCTGTAGGTCCACTCTCTGGATCCCCAAAGGTACAACATGATACAGCTGGTCAAAGACACGGCCTCTCGTCTCAGGGACAACAATGCCACCACTGTAGATCAATCTCTGCTTCCTTAAGAGCTTCACAGATTACAGCTGGCGGACACGGCCGTGAAAGGATAGCTACACCAACATCCTTAGCTGTAGAACATTCTCCGGCTCCCCGTGATGTCACTAATACAACTGGCTATCGAAGCGGCCACCTTTCTTGATGAATGGCTACCGAATGGCCTCTTCGTGTCAGCTCCGGAAGAACACACTCACCGGATTCTCCCAAAGAGTTCCGAGTATATTACCTCACGAAAGTGAAGGCAATTCATCATTCCCCGAGTTTTAGCAGAGTGTGCGATTTACAAAAGACAAGATCTACGCACACTCAAAGAGTTGCGTTATGTTTCTCGGGACCCGTGGAGTTTATGCAATCCCGATACATAACCTCTCAAGGACCCAGAAGACGGTCCTAACTCTTTTTACTCGGAAATCCCCACTCACCCGCCTTAAAATGTGGCCTAGCCACCAAGACGGGGTTTGACAGTGTGGGTATGGTGTTGTCCCTTCTGAGACCCACGTGCGTTTCGAGACATTAGCCCCTCACACAAACAAAAGTGAGGTATACCGAACTTTTGTCTCGAAGTGGTTGTAGTAGTGTTAAATGAAGTAACAAGACTTGATCTGTACTAAAACTTTATACTTTATTCTCAAGATGACAAGCCGTGTCTTCTCAGCTGGACTATCGGATGTTGACTGCCCTTCACAACAACAATACGTCACGATTGAGCATCTCTCTCCGCTTTCACTCATAATGCTCAATCGTGCTGTATCTCTAATTCCCCACTAGATCCTAATTATAACCCAAACTACACATACTGTTACACCTCCCCATGTTTATTAAAGAATTTTCCTTATAAAGGAAAAATCTTTACTCCTAATCCCCTTACTCTATTCCCTCTTTTTCCTCTAATCTTCCATAGTTCTTCTAATCCTCCCCAAACCAACTCCAATTTAATTTAACATTCTATTTCTTTAACTCTTTCCCCAGCTATATAATCAACCCACTTCTTCTTCGATTTTACCTCTATACCTCGTACCATGTACTGTAACCCTTTTTTAACTTACCATTTCTACTCTTCTTTCATTTCCCCAAACTATATAGCAATCCACTATATACTCCTTGGCTCCTCAAGTTCCTATATAAAATATGCATATTATAAACAAAATGGCTCGTAAAATCGTATTTGTACAACTGGCATTAGGAAATCACTCGCATTTCTCAATACAAGACAACCCGAACAACGAGAACAACGTATTTAGGAGAAGTAAAGAAGGGGTGCACCCAGTAAAAGGAATAAATAGTCAAGATAAGCACAAAGAAACGCATATTCCACACAACCACATTTACCTCCTTTGCCAATAAAAAAATTTGTACAATCAAATTTTTTCTTATAAATACGTCATACAAAAATAGATCTTTGTTTTCTATAAACCAAGTTGATATAATGTTTTACAAGCTTTATATATACAACCCTATATGAAATAGAACTTTTTACGTAAGTTTCAAGCCTTATATCTTCAACATTTAAAATTTCCAACCACAATCTTGTCCAAATTGCGTTATCTCACCTTTTAGCATGAGATCCTGTTCAATTTTTATGAACACCTTTAATATAATTAAAGCTGGTTTTTCACAGCACCTATTTCTTGCCCCCTTCATGTCCCATGATCTGCCCTTTATCCCCCTATGTATTTCTTCTATATGCTGCTATTCACAGTTTTTCCCTTAAACTTCTATCTAGTTATACTCTACCTATATATTCGAAGCTTTACAAGCAACCTAACCTTCCCAACAGCCTATGTCTCCATACCCTCCCTCAATAATTTTATAATTCCTTTCTGAACGAAAGGGCTGTATTTGAAAAGTTAACTAATATTCTAACCAAACTTAAAACCAATTCATCAACCACATCACTTAATCTATCAATCCAACTGTTTACGCAAAACTAAATCAAAACAAGGCGTCACAATTATCCAATTAAAACACATTTTCAAAATTAATATGGCATGCATTTTATCAACCCAAAAGCAAATATTATATCATTATTAGACTCTTTTACGGTCCAATAGTGTTTTACTCAAAGCACTATAAACTCAACGATCCTAACTTACTTAAACTAACTTTTTATAAAACCAAACCAAGCATGAAATAAAACATAATACATATACATATAGCATTGAAACATAGTCTCAATAAAATAATCAATTAACAACCATCATTGCCCAGTTACACGAAAATAAAACTCCAAGTGAATAAACAAAGATTTTCTAAGTAAACTTTCTTAAAATTATTACGTATAGTGGCCCCAACAACCATACTAATAATGTACCACATCTCTATTTATTCAGGCCATTCCATTTATATATTTCCTAACTCCATTCTCATTTTCCTACCTCATCATAGCCAATTGCTAACCAGAGACATACTTCCCAGTATATCAATAATACCAAAAACTCCCCACCAAATTCTCTATAAAACTTCCTACAACTCTCTGTAAGCGAACCGCTTTTAAATTTAAATTGTTCATTAAAATTATGATTGACAAAACTGAAGATATTTCCCTTATCCCCTATTTCACATTCTCACAGAAAAGATATGTTAGATTGAGTTAGTGCGCACTTAGGAAAATAAGAAAAAGAAAGGAAAAAGTAAGAAGTAATCACACTTCTCTTTCCATACATACTTTATGAATAAAGTTTCAAAATTTATCTTCAGTTTCCGTCAATAATAATTGTCATTATCAAAAAAAATATTGATTCAACACTACTAGCTTTTCTTTTTTTTTTTTTCTTCATTCCTCTCGTCAATTTCAAGTTTACCATTCCAAGTAAACCCATCAATTCAATGCTACATATGTGTATCTGTTACTTACAGACCAATATCCAATTCTTATAAGCATATCTGCCGATATCAATGATAACAAACAGTACAAACATTAATTCCTCCTTTTTCTAGCCAAACTCCAAACACATCATACTACCCGGAAAATCCTCTTAATTAATCACTGTAAACTACAGTACAAGTCCTCTTATCTATACTAATGTAGTATTCACCATCCACTCACCTATTTACTTGTGGCCCTACCTGCCAATTATTTCTCTTCAATTTGTCCAAGCTACTATAAAAATCAACCACCAATTCCACCCCATAGAGAAATAACCAAATATATACATATACTTCATTCAAAACTACCTCCATATTGATTATAAAAATACCAAGAGTCATCTTCTTCATTTTCGAATTCTAACACTTATAAATTGCTATCTGCAATATTCTCTACTTATCTACTTCCTACGGTTCCACTTCTTCAATATCTCCAAATTTCTTTGAACCAATGCTAATTCTACATCAATGTCTTCTTCTTCGTACAATCCATTTGTTTCCTCCATACTACTACTACTTGACTCTGACTTTTCATCCATTTCTTCTTCTTCGTCTGTATGTCTCTCTTTAGCTGCCGCTAATCTCTTTTGTTCAATATCCCATCTAATTTGTCGATCACTATTCCTCAAGGATCTTTCTAGTAACGGCATATCCTCCCCGCTCGTTGAATAATCCCTAATTCTCCTCTGTCTTTTCACTTCTCTATCTCTTTGTCTATCCATTCTCCTTTTCGTTGCCTGTCTAGTGTTCCTAAACGGAGCACTTATTTCCTCTTCCATACTATCATAATGAGTCTCATTCAACTTTTCTTCTTCTATTGTTTTCGGTATCGTCTGTTCTTGAGTATCATCAAAGCCTGGAGTTGCTAATAAGCGATTTTGTGCTGGATCTCTTCTAACGCCTGGGGTTACTGTAGCACCTCTAACGAGTTGTTCATCTAAAAACCTTGTGTCTGAATAATAATTATTATTATTATTATATTCTATCTCTTCTTCATCTCTCCTTAAGTGTTCCACGTGTGCCCTTGCTACATGTCCCGTGACCTGGTTCTTAATTTTATACGATACTTTACCTAGTTTTTCCAAAATATAATACCCTGGAATCCAACGATTATCAAACTTAGAGTTTCTCCTATGCTTCTTGTAATAGACCCTATCACCAACCTTAAATTCCTGCAAGTTTGTATTTATATTCTTGTACTTTTTCTGCCTTTCCCTAGCTTTAATTATATTATTCCTTAGTCCTACGTGTGCTTTATGCATTTCCTGTATTATAACCTCTTGAAAGTCTTCACCCATATATTTCCGTCTAGGTTTTAATAGATTGTCTATAGGTAGTATCGGTTCTCTCCCGTATATTAAATAATATGGTGAAAAACCCGTGCTTTCATTTTGATTAGTACGAATGGCGTTAAGGGCAGGTCCTAAAAACAAATCCCAATCCCTTTCATGTTCATCTACAATCTTTGATATAATGCTATATAACGTCTGATGTTGACGCTCGTTTCTAGCATTGGAAGTAGGTCTATAATATGATGTCTTTATATGTTTTATATTTAAATCATTTAACAACTTTTCAAATTTCTTATTTATAAATTCTTTACCATTGTCTGTAAGTATACTTTGTGGACAACTAAATCTTGGGACAAACTCTTGTAAAAAAATATTGACTACTGTATCTGCACTCTTATCCGGAATTGCATAAACCTCCGGCCAAAGACTGTAAACATCTACTATATGAATCAAATACACGTTTCCTGACAATGTTCTGGGGTGTGGACCCGATATATCTAAACTAATCTTTTGCATTGGGAACTGAGGAATGTCAGTATCCTGCAAGGGACACTTTATTGTTTTCATGTTCCTCAATCTGCACTTCTCACAGGTATCCACATATTTATATGCAGATTTAAATAAATTTGGCCAGTAATATTTACTTGTAAGCGCCTTCACCAATTTGTCTCTACCTAAATGTCCATTTTCATCATGATATGCCTTTAAAAGTTCATTTTCTAAATGTTTTGGAATGTATTTCCTCAGTTGTTCGTTCCTATCAGACATGTAGTATAAATGTCCATCCTCTTGTAAAACCAAATAATTCCTTTTATATTTGTTATCTTCTGTTTCTCTTAATTTTTCTTTTATTTGTAACACTTTTGGGTCTAGGTCCTGCTCCTCTTTCATATTAAATTTTTCTAAGTGTAGATCATCTTCCCTATGTTCAGACTCTTGTTCCGATGGTAGACTATCAAATTCTTCTCTATTTATTATAGCAGAATCTAAAATATTTACTTGCCAATTTCGATCGTCAATCTCTGGTTCTCCTTCATCTTCTGTGTCACCTGACGACTGTGGATAGGGAATCCTAGACAGTAAATCAGCGCATGTGTTAATCTTACCTGGAATGTACTCAATTTTCGTATTATATCCCTGTAAGTTCAATGCCCAGGTTTGTATTTTCCTGTTCTGCACTGGGGCTTCTAAAAAAGACTTTAAAGGCATATGGTCAGTTCTAATAACAAAATTTGCGTTATGTAAGTAGTAATTTAGTTTTTGAAGAGCGTAATGTATTGCGTAAGCCTCCTTCTCAATAGTCGTCCACTTTCTTTGTGATCTGCTAAGTTTATGCGACAAGAAGTATATAGGCCTTTCATTTTTAACCCCTGGTATTCCAGACTCTTTCCCTTCATATGGTTGCACCAAACACGCTCCTACTGCATTGTCTGAAGCATCAGTGTACAGTATCAACTGCTTGTTTAAGTCTGGATGCGTCAACAGTGGTACCAGTGTTAAACTGTTTTTTAAATACTCGAACGCTTTTTGACACTCATCATCCCACTTAAACCTAGCGTACTTGCCTGTTAAGTTTGTAATAGGTTCAGCTATTTTTGAAAACGCTGGGACAAACCGCCTATAATACGCGCATGTTCCTATAAAGGCGCGTACTTCCTTAATGTTAGTTGGAGCAGGTAACTCTTTAATAACCTTTATTTTTTCCTGGTCTGGTTTTATACCTTCTCTATTTATAATATACCCCAAATATTTTGTTTCTGTCTTTAAAAATTGGCATTTACTGAGCTTTAACTTCACATCATGTTTTCTTAACCTGTCAAACACTAACTTTATATGTTTCAAATGATCCTCCACATTTCCAGAAGTAAAGATCAGAATATCATCAATATAAGCAAGAGCGAACCTTTGCATACCTTCTAAAACTTCATTTATTAAGAGCATGTAGTGAGATGGCGCAGTTTTGACTCCAAAAGGCATACGTAAAAATTCATAAGAACCCATATGAGTACAGAAAGCACTTTTTCTCTGCGCGTCTGCCGACATCGGAATGCACCAAAATCCTGCTCTTGCGTCTAACGTCGTAAAAAATGTAGCGCCATTTAGCAACCCCAAAATATCATCTATCACTGGTAGTGGATATGCAACATTTTTAGTAATTTTGTTCAACGCCCGATAGTCGCAACAGAATCGACTCGAACCATCAGGTTTGGCCACAATTACCACCGGAGATGACCACTCTGATTTTGATCTTTTGATTATCCCTGCTTTCAACATTTCTTCTATTGCCTTTTCTACAATTTCTCTATTTCTTAAGGGAGTTCTATATGGTTTTAAGCTAATCGGCGGATGGTCTCCCGTATCTATCTCCATTGTTACCGTTTTTGTCTTACCCAACTCTAAATCACTAATTGCAAACACATCCTGATTCTCCTTTATAAACTGTTCCAATACTTCTTTATTTTCTGGTGAAGTCTTTAACTGTGCCAACAATTCCTGTTCTCTTGTCTGTTTATCTAGTGAATGTATTTGTGCTGTATTTCTTTTGAATGGATGGATCAATTCATTCATTCGTGTGTTTCCTCTACTTCCGCGTCCGCGTCTGTTATTACTTCTTTCACTAGAAGACTGTGAATAATTAGTTCCCGGCATTTCTACTCTATCCGTTGCCAATATTTCACTAACGTTCTGTTCAATTTTTGCTACTACACACCCTCTGTATAATTTAATTTCTCTACCTGTGTTGTTAATCACCATAACTGGAAAGGTTAAGTGTTTATCTAACGCTATTATTCCATCCGGAACTTCCAAACCAGGCTCATCAATTATTTCCTCTTGTAATTCAGTGATTCTAACTGTGTTTCCTTCTACGTAATATGGGTTTTTCTTCAGCTTCACTTGTATCAAATTAACCGACTGTGGTTTTAACGTCGTTGTCATTTTAACTCTAACTAGTGCTGATATATGCATGTCTTCTTGCATATCTATATAGACGTCCCTGAATTTTAATTTGTGTAAATCATAGAAAAGTCTTACTCCATTTTTTATTAAAAAATCTCTTCCTATTAACATGTTTCTATTTAAACCCTTCACTACATGAAAAAGGTGTCTTATGTTGATCCCTCCTAACTTAAAATTTATCATTGTTTGTCCAACTACTTGTAAATTTTGTCCCGTAACAGAGTGTAAATTATTATGATTCTTAAATACTCTACAATTTCTTACTATTTTGTATAGAAAACTTTCTTTTACTACACTAACCTGAGCTCCCGAATCAATTAACGTACGAACTCTATACTTTCCTATTTCTAATATACAAGAACTATAATCTGTTTTATCTTCTATAAATTTCTTGACTTCATCTAGTTGAAAATATTCTCTGTTCGACCTATTATACCTGTTGTTAACATATTCCCTAACCCTTGGGACCTTATTATTTACCCTCCTATCATAGGTCCTGTCTAATAGGTAGGGCGCCGATTTTCCTGTGTTCTTGTACCTGTAAAATTCCTGTGTCCATCTACAACATTCCTACTCACCCTATTATTGTCATGTCTACCCTGTGTATTCGACTGGACATGCCTGTTATTACAAAACCGAAAAACATGTCCCCGTTGACCACAATTCCAACAGACAATATTTGTACTATTTGTGTTACCTACTGTTTCTCTTGTAGGGTATCTCATATTTCTTCTTTCCTCATTATCATACCTATTTCTACCTTGTAACGTCTGTATACCTCCTCTCCTATTCCATCCGAATCTTGTTTGTCCTATTTCCATAGGTTCCTCAACTCTGTCATCTCGATTACTTCCCACTTCTCGTCCTGTTCTTAATCTAAACCTACGTCTCAAATTTTCTTCTTGTACCGCGATATCCACCGCTTGTGATAACCTCTCAGGGTTTTCCCTCATTAATTTAAGTTTCAAACCATCAGACTTTATGCCATCCACAAAGATCCCTACCAACATCCTTTCCACCTCCTCTCCTCGTACATTCTGTCCTAAGAATGCCTCTTCAGCCAGATTAATTAATCTATCGCTAAACAATTGTACCGTCTCTCCGTTATTTTGTTTAGCCTGCCTCAACACCGAAAATGCATGTTGTGGATCCGTTATTTCTGCATATTTCCTTGCTAGGTCTTCCTTGAATTGTTCCCATGTCTCATCTACTCTAGCTTCTAGCTTTCTTCTTATATGATCCGAGACCGGTTCCGTTGCCGTCTGATAAGCCAACCTCATTTTTTCTACATCTGTTGCTGAGATTAAATAGGCATATTTTTCTATGGAAGTGATCCATTTTTTATATTCCCTGGCCTGTCCACTAAACCTCAAAATTTCTGTTGTCAATCCTTGTTGGTTGATTATCATATTTAATTTTCCTACCGCTGTTCCCACTCCCGTCAACACCTGGGCCAAGTTATCTGGTTCCGCCATGCTGAAAAATACTGAAACAAAGCAAGCAACCAATCACACAATTACAATTTCCCAAACCCCAAACAGCACAATTCAGTTGGTTATAATATTGTAAGATATTACATTAATCAGAGGAAGCATCAACAATATCCTGTCTGAGCATAGGAAGAATGAACCCTGTCCTCAATAAAAAACTCAAATTTGTGGCAATCAGAAGGTTCCTTGTAGATATTTGTTTCTTAAACTACAATAATGTCCTGTACTCCACTCTAATTAATAAATTCGGAAGCTCACGGGAGACCTCGAAATACACAACTTTTACTCCGAGTCTATTTCCTTAATTAATCCGTCATCTTCTTTTACCAACTTACGGATTCAGTTCAACCAACCAGAGCCCGCATCAAGTGAAAGTCTCGGAATTCAGGTGGTGGAGTTCAGATATCACTTCTCTTCCCTCAGGTAATTTCGTCCTTCTCGTGGGCTGCCAGAAAATTTTCAACCCCTGGTTGGGTCACATCTCATGGGCTGCCAGACAATCTTCGACCCCCTGGTTGGGTCCCTTCCTTGATCTCAAGTGGGTACTTCATCGTCGTATGGAATGGGTCATAGGAATATAACGAGGCCCAAAAATGGATTAGGAGTGTTTGGGTCATAGGAATATAACGAGGCCCAAAAATGGATTAGGAGTGTTTGGGTCATAGGAATATAACGAGGCCCAAAAATGGATTAGTATCAATCAGCCAACGGCTAGTGATGAGCTGACCTTGAACGAGTTCTGACTTCCGATAAAATCTTGAAAGTGGCAAGGTTCAGGCAACGGCCAGGTTAGGCCCCTTATAAATGATACGATTCAAATGTTCAGCCACGGCTCCAGGAAACCCTTCTTGTCCTGGCAGTTTTGTCTGGATTCTTTAGTACTTCGCGTGGTAGGCCATTATCTTCATAATTTGTCTTACAGCATGCCGCCAGTGGATAGTTGTTGTTGGCCGGCCTAGATCAACCTCAGATTCTCGGTCCACGGCACCATTTATTACTTCTGTAGTAGTGTTAAATGAAGTAACAAGACTTGATCTGTACTAAAACTTTATACTTTATTCTCAAGATGACAAGCCGTGTCTTCTCAGCTGGACTATCGGATGTTGACTGCCCTTCACAACAACAATACGTCACGATTGAGCATCTCTCTCCGCTTTCACTCATAATGCTCAATCGTGCTGTATCTCTAATTCCCCACTAGATCCTAATTATAACCCAAACTACACATACTGTTACATGGTCTCAGCACGGGCAACCCCCAACTCAAAATCAGGTTAGAATATCCCAGCTGGGAATACTCTTCCTTCCACGCAACTCCCTATAATCCATAAGGGCGCGTGTAATCTTGACCAATAGTCCCTAGACAATACCTCAGCGTCCTCGTAAGGATGCGGTACTGTCAACTATGGTCTCGCCTGCCTTAACAGGACTTTCGGTATTTTCCACTGCCAACTAGCTTTTCAGAACGATTTCCCTTGTCATCCTTGGGAAAATAAAGCTCAGTATCAGGCAGAGGTCCTACCTGGGATTCAGTCAATCGTTTTGGTGGACCTCCATCGATCCACCGACGATGTCGTCTCCTCAGAGGTCTGAGAGAGATATCAGAGGCAGTACCTAATAAGGAAGACGGAGGCGTCCTATCGTCCTGATTACCTCTCTGAATCCTCTTCGGTGCCTTTCCTTCGGGAAATGACACACGATAGCTCTTCTGGTAGCCTGGTCCCCTCTCCGGAGGATCCCTACTCTTGGCCATCGTCTCACAACAAGACTGCCGGATGGCATCTTGTTGTCTATTTACCTTGATAACCGCAACCACCTTCGGTCGGTTATCCTCAGGAGACTGTCGTTCCTGATGGTTTCTCTCGATAACCTCGACCACCTTCGGTAGGTTATCATCAGGAGACTGTCGTCCCTGAGTGGTTCTCCCAGTTACAGACATACACGCTGCATACTGGGTTTCTGTTGCTTTGTTCCTACAATCCTCAGTCTGACAAGAACTAGTTCTGAGATCCCCGCAGAACCTTCTCAACCCCTCCGTTTTCGCGAGTCGTCGTTTACTGGGATTTTCCGGGGATTTAACCGGAGTCTGATTAAAGGAACCCCCCTTTTGCTTTCTGCTGTGCTTTCCTGCTTGCTGTTTATCGGTATACATACCATTAAGCTTACCGTTACCTTTGTTAGATTGTGCGAGTGTTTGGTGTGAGAGAACCCTCGATTGTTGTGGTGCTTTGTGTGAGGGATTACTGGAGTCCCCATGGGCTATCTCGTAGCGTTCGGCCCATATAACCATGTCGTTCAGTCGCTCTGCTCCATGTTCCCCCAAGAAAACCTGGAGCGGTTTATCCATGTGGGACTTCATTTGCTCTACAATGATCATCTCTGCAAGACTTTCATAGTCTTTTTGGAACCCCGCAAGGGACAACCATTTCGAGAGATAATACTTGAGACGGGTTGCATACATTGAGTACCTCTCCCCTTTCTCTTTTTGGGCCGGTTGAAACATCATCCGATATTTCTGCGGGCTCATTTGAAATCTATGGAGCAGGGCTCTTTTTAAGCCTTCATAGTCACTCTCTTGCTAAGGAGGTAATTGAGAGTAGACCTCATCAGCCCCTTCTATCAGTCCTTGTGTTAACGGAAGACACAATTTTTCTGTCGCTAATCCCATCACGGTAGCGATTCCTTCAAATTTATTAATAAATTGTTCAATCGTCTCTCGACGCGGATTAAATGGCTTCAGGGGGAACATCATGGACTTATATAGGTTACCTCCATATCCCAGATTTCGGGAATATGAGGACTGTCCAGCTGCAGACGGCTCTTTACTTAATGTCAGAATCTTTAACTCGAGCTCTTTCATCCTAAGCTCATGGTCCCTAACTTCTTTCTCTGCGTCAAGCTTACGGGCTTCCCGTTCGGCCTCAAGCTTCCGAGCTTCACGATCGGCCTCGAGCTTCTTGGCTTCTTGTTCAGCCTCGAGTCTCTTAGATTCTTGCGCGTATTCAGCTTTCTTAGCCTCATGTTCAAGTCTGATAGACTCTTTATCGGCTTGCGCTATTCGTCTTTCCTCCAAGGCGATCCTTCGAGCTTCCTGCTGTATCTCAGCTTTTCTGCTCCTCCTTTCATCTTCACGCCACTCTCCGTCTACTTCTAGGACATATTTCTTCAACTCCTCCCCCCTGAACCCTATCTCCTCTCCCCTCTCCCATATTTCTTTGATGGTGGGACGTGTATCTGCCATCTCTCCTACTGTTTCTGCAACAGAGGTAAATTAACAAAATAGGCAAACAACGTACCAATCAACAGAAAATGGCAATGTGATAAAGGGGTTGTAATGTGTGTGTTTCAGTATCAGTCGACAGGGGCAGTTAGTCGCCGTTTCCCTGACAATCAAGGTATAGACAGAAAATTCAACTAAGACTAGATCCCGACAGGACAGACTATTCCAATTGATCTATACTATCTAGATGGGATCAAAGACCTAAAGAGCTGTATTACTCGATCCCCACATTGGCCACCATTTATATCTTGTGACAACACCGGCCTGGTTCTCGGTGGATGTCGATATATAATAATTTGGGGTTCGTGATTAACACCTGTCTTCCCTTTTACTAGATCGTCCCCAGGACGGTTCCCGGACGACTCTATCCATATGACGACTGTGGATACAAGAAGACACCTAACTGACTACAAGAGAACAATCTTATAAAAGGCGAATCTAGAATCTTTATTGGAGATTCAGACTCTGCCTAACCGACAGACAACAGACGGACTAACAGACATGGAACAATTAGCTGGGTGAGAGTAGTCTGCTGGACATTCTCATCATTCCACTCGACAGAGATCAATGTCTTTAGTGTCTGTATGTAAACAAGGTGATAAGAGTACTTTCACCTGCACCCGTATGATGCTGCCTGGAACCTTGGCACTCGAGCCTGGCAAGTTTCAACTGTCACTTGACACTTGGCTTCAGCACCCTGTAGCTTCACAGCAAACAGTCACTCGCTCATAGCCACCAGAAAAGAATGCCACATCACACAGCAAAGGCCCACAGCACACAGCACAGGTCCACAGCAAAGGACCACAGCACACAGGAATCAGCAGCAGCAAAGGGCAGTCGCCCACCGCCCCTAGTTAACAGCACAGGGGTTCCTTTAAAGCTTAGGAACAATTATGCAACAGACAGCGACTCGGTAGGTTCATCAAGCCTTGAGCTGTAGGTCCACTCTCTGGATCCCCAAAGGTACAACATGATACAGCTGGTCAAAGACACGGCCTCTCGTCTCAGGGACAACAATGCCACCACTGTAGATCAATCTCTGCTTCCTTAAGAGCTTCACAGATTACAGCTGGCGGACACGGCCGTGAAAGGATAGCTACACCAACATCCTTAGCTGTAGAACATTCTCCGGCTCCCCGTGATGTCACTAATACAACTGGCTATCGAAGCGGCCACCTTTCTTGATGAATGGCTACCGAATGGCCTCTTCGTGTCAGCTCCGGAAGAACACACTCACCGGATTCTCCCGAAGAGTTCCGAGTATATTACCTCACGAAAGTGAAGGCAATTCATCATTCCCCGAGTGTTAGCAGAGTGTGCGATAAACAAAAGACAAGATCTACGCACACTCAAAGAGTTGCGTTATGTTTCTCGGGACCCGTGGAGTTCATGCAATCCCGATACATAACATCTCAAGGACCCAGAAGACGGTCCTAACTCTTTTTACTCGGAAATCCCCCCTCACCCGCCTTAAAATGTGGCCTAGCCACCAAGACGGGGTTTGACAGTGTGGGTATGGTGTTGTCCCGTCTGAGACCCACGTGCGTGAGAAATTACTAAATACCAGCAATGGTACACAACCTGTGGTGCTATTGACAGATGCAAAATCAGTACTCGAGGCGCTCCTGTCTGGGAAATTGGTAGTACTAAGGACACTACTCTCTGAACTTAGCAGTCAGCATAAGGTCACCATACAGTGGATACAATCCCACTGTGGAGTACCCGGAAACGACAGAGCTGATCAATTGGCTAATGAAGGAGCCAAAGAAGAACAGCCTGATGTGCCTGTTACATACCACCAAAAGAAAAGAATGATCAAATCAGTCAGAAAGCCACCAAAACCTGATCAAGATGACTACCACGTTATGTATAGACCAGAATAAGTCATTATTCTGCGCTTCGGAACAGGGCACAATAGATTACGCAACCACATGTATACAAAATTCAAGATTGGTGAAACAGCCATGTGCACATGTGGATTGGCGTCGCAGACAGCAGAGCACATACTCCAAGACTGCCAAAAATATAACATATCTAGGCAAAACTTCTGGCCTAGAGAGACGACAGTGGAAGATAAACTCTGTGGACCACTGTGTGAATTGAAAAAGACAGTTCAATTCATACATTGCAGTTATAGACATATTTCAAGCGAACGAAAGAAGAAGAAGAAGTGGTGTTTGTTTCATTATTCAGTAAATTAAACAGGATTAGCAGCAGAGGAGTATAGAAAACACCTTGATATGTGCAATTTTTAAATACATTTTACCTATTCATTTTGAAATGATTTTATAAATTATATTATTATTTTTATTATATTTCTAACCTATATCAATAGTAGCAAAAATACCATGTTCCTTGTGCAATTTCTTTTAATTTTATATATACTACAATATATCTGCATTTTCGCAACATTATTGTGACACACCCCTACTTCCCATTTTCTACCATGAATTTCTGTTTGGTCAGGACCCAATGTTTGTTTTGCAGGCAATCAGTTAATAACACTTTAATGTACTAGTTATCCCCTGAGTTCTCCAACAGCTCTTCTCTTTTCAATGCAATGCTCTCCTTAAGTCTGCGACCAGCCTCTTTAACCTTATGTCTACGAGACTCAGCCTGGTCACTAAGAATTGCAGATCTAGACTTTTCAGCCTTTCTCTTATGGCCGAACTCCATCAGAACACACTTGTTCTTGAAGCCATCACTTTCGCACTTCATGTACAGTTCGTGGTACAGATACTTATCAATCTTCTTAGCCTCCCTTTACTTCCATGCGGACTCGCGGACTGGACAGAAACGAGGTATTCGAAGGTAGCATTAGAAAGTGTAGGTGTGGGAGAGTGTAGGTGTGGGAGAGCAAAATGACAAGGGGAAGGGTTTGGCGTCCAGGTGAGCAACAGTGATACTTGTAAATGAAATGGGCAACAATTGAGGGTGTATGCATTCTGAAATGTTTCAATCGTTTAACTCACTTCTTCTTCTAGTCCTCGCCGTGTTGCGAAGGTAATCATGTCTGTGCATAGACTTCGGTCTCGTGTGCTGCCAATCATTTCTGATGTGGATGTTTCTCGAGGTGGTGATCTCTAACTGCACTGCATTTTCTATCTTGGTTCCCCCTGCCTCTTCTCCGCTCTAACTTTCCCACTGTGACGTCATACTGCAGTGTTCTCCATTTTCTGCAGTGTTCCCTTTCTGTGAGCTCACTTAGCGGTGGATGATCTAGCAGTGAACATGGATTACATATGTCCGTGTATCAAAACTTATTCTGTGTGTATTTATAAGAGCGAGCGGTTCCCCAGTGGTCAAAGCCGCCCCATGAGGTAAGATTTTCCTTTGTGTCATTCGAATGACCACCCCTGCTAGTGACTCTGGTCAGATCAAGTGCAGATGACTACACTTTGATCTTAGCCAAAGGGTCGATAATTTGATAATGGTTTTTGTAAAAATAAGGGCTCGCGAGAGAGTTATCGCATTAGGTCTCCACGTAACTGTGTGTCATTTTAACCAAAAAGTTGAGAAGCTATTTAAAGGTGATCATTGAATGGCCCGTAAAATGCCTGCTAAAAATTTAACAACAATTGTAAGGACTGCTGGCACACTTGGCGGGATATTAAATTGTTATATATTATTCTAGGAAAGCCAGGAAAGCAGATTATAAAAATACATTTTGCAAACAACTAAATAATAAAGTTACGTGTGCTTATACGCTGATAATTTTTCTTTAACATATATAACTAAAAAAAATTGGTGAGTGACAGAAAATGTTGACTTGAAAATGTAATTAATGAAAAATTAAGAAAGATAATGACAACACTGTAAAGATTAGACATATTTTTAGATTGAATAACGTCCTTTAAGATTATAAAGTGTTATGCCCCATGTCTTAATTTATTACTTGTGTTCCGTTTGTTCATGGGGTATCTCCGGAAGTTGTTTGAACAAAATTATTTATAAATTCGGTCACTACTCAACAATTGTGCTTGCCTGATGTTATGATAAACTGGGCATGCTCTAAATGAAAAAAATAAATCAGGAAATAAACAAGCCAATGACCATTTTATGATTTCTTATCATGTGCAGAATATTTTGTTTTGATTATGATAATTAGAGTTAGTAGAAGCAGTCAGATAGTTAGAAAATAGTTAGAAAAAGGAATATTGTTCCCAATAAACACTGCTAGAGACACATTTAAAGAAATCACGTTTAGCTTTTGTACGAGGATATAATCCTATGAGAGAAACTGTATTTAAATCTTCAATGCTAAATTTTTAAACAAACAATGCCTAGAAAATCATGTTTCGCCAATTCACAGGGTGAAGCGGTACAACTATCTCTGAACTGTTAAAACATCTGATGGGAGAAGCATTGAAGACATTAGATCAAGCATCGATATGGCAAAGATGCCATTTGCTGGATGGAAAACATACTGACCAATAAAGTGATGTCGATTGCAACGAGAATCGCAGTGTTGAAGAGCTACATATATCGTGTACAGAGTTATATGGGTGTGAATCGTGTACAGTAAGCAGAAAAGCTGGCAAACAACTGATGGCAGTAGAGATGTAGTTTCTGAGGAAAATGCAAAGAGTACCATGGACAGACAGACAAACCAATGAGAAAGTCCTGCATGGAAGAAATAAAAACCGTGACTGATTAGAGAAATTAGACGTTGACAGACAAGATTCTTTGGACACGTTATGAGAAGGAAAATAAAAAAAAAAAAATAAAAAAAATTGAAAGTTTAATAACATTTGGAAAGAGTGAGGGGAAAGGGACAAGGGGAAGGGAAGGAGATATATATCTCAAATACTTGATCACATGGCATAATCGAGACAAGAACACATTGCTGATCCTCGACTGGTGATCGTGGGTTATGGCAAAATATGACCTACCAGCTTATCAGTATGGCACATGATGGTGATTAAGAAATCAAAACAAATGTATAGTGGGAAGGTTTAGCTTCATAACTTAGATATGGAGACTTCCGCCTCTTTGCTGATCAGGGAAATGGTCTGTTGGAGTTGTCTGTGCCTATCAAAGCAGCGGTCAGGAATCAATCCCTATGAATGGCTGAATTCTCTTCTTTTCTGTTTTAGTACTGCTAAGATTTGATAATAATGAAAAACATGTGGTGAAGCAGATGCGATTCGTTTTCACGAACCAATGTTATGTAAACAAAAAGTCTTCATGTTCCATTGAAAATTACCTTGGTAGACACTGTAAAATACTGTAGGAATATGTGTGTTGCAGATTTCAGCTTGGTGATCGTTTAAGATGGCGAAATATGACCGCTCACACTTAGCGGCATGGCAAATATTTCAGCTTGAATGATTCGTTGATTTGCTTGTTGTGTGACTTCTGACACTTGAAGAGATGCAGCGAAATATGCCAGACAATAAACTGTCAATCTACTGTTTGTGTTTTTAATATTAAAAAACATATACAGGCAAAATGCGTGAGGCGGGTAAACTGGCGAAGGATCGACAATCCATTCGGAAGGGGCCATGATGAGACGCTGCGTGTAGTAAAGTACCTGATACTTTATCATCATCTGCAACGTTTGCCGTCAAGGGTCATGGGGAGAAATAATGTCTTCTTTGGCGTATGGCCAGTGCTAGTATCAGGTGGTATTGTATTCTAACGGGATGGCCGAACCATTTGAACTTCTGCTTTTGATATATGTGGCTGAAGGTGTTGATCTCACTGTCTGTCCGATAACACCATTTCTTTCTCGCTATGAGAAAGTTAAGTTAGCAACCCCCCTTTAGCCCCTCATCTGACAGATATAGATTTTGCGTGTGGTTCAGATGATGTCCAAGTTTAACATTGGCAACACAGAGTTGTTAATCGTTATCTGTCGTTCTCATCTCATCTCATCTCATCTCATCTCATCTCATCATGTTCCTCTTGTACATTGCGGTGTCGAGGTGAAGTATAAACATCGTGAGAGTGCCCGGTTATGGGCTTCATGTATCGATATTCCCATGGACTCTGCTATTCCCTCCGTCATAAGTTTACGTGGTCGGCCTCTTCCTCTGCTTTCCTCTAATTTGTACATCATTGCTTGTTGTGGTATACTGTTAGTTGGTAACCTACTTGCATGGCCAAATCATTTGACTTGCTGCTTTCTAATAAAATATAGTGCTGCTATAACCCCCACTTTAGTCCTGATTTCTTCATTTATAATCTTATATTTTCTTGATACGTTGAATATTCTTTTCAGGAAACTCATTTCTGTTGTTGTGATTTTTCTTATCTCTTTTTCTGTCATTGTCCAGGTCTGGCATTGGTAGCATAGAGCTGGCAGGAAGATTGTGTTATAGTGTGCTTTCTTAGTAGTTATTGATACATGTTTGTTCTTTAGTATTGGCGCAATTTGTCCAATGAGTTAGTTTGCCTTATTGCATCTACTTTCGATCTCGTCTTCTGATCTGCCATTTGATGATATTATACTTCCCAGGTACTTGAAACTATTTACTTGTTTCAAGGGATGTTTGTTTAGGTGAATTGTTGTTGTTTTTTCTTCTTCTGATATAGTCATTACCTCTGTTTTGCTTGTGCTAATTTCCATGTTATGTTCCCTACACATTTCGTTTAGACTATTCATGTGGTCTTGTAATTCAGCTTCTGATTTTGCTAGTATTGTTTTGTCGTCCGCAAACAGGAGTTCTCTAATGGTTAGATTTGCAGATGGTTCTACTTCTGTGTTCAAAACGACTTATCTATCTTTGTGCGGACATAAGTATATTTAAATGTTTCAGTATGAGTGATATATATATATATATATATATATATATATATATATATATATATATATATATATATATATATATATATATATATAAGCTCACTTGCTTTATGACATCTGACTTCGATTTCTCAAATTAGATGTCAATAGTTATCTTGGTTTTCCCGTAAGAATAATCTCTGTACAACTGTTAGTTCTCTAGTGACTTTTTGTTTCCATCGACAACAAACTTTATTATAGTGGCGAACTGTTGTGTTTGCATTCTTGCATTAGCCGTATGCATTGTATACGTGTGCTAGCTTTTGGTTTGCCGGAACTGCTATCTGTTCCACTTCTCGCAGTGAGGAGTATATTGTGTGATCTTCACAGGCACAGAAATGGAGCAGTATGGGGTGACCCTTTGTCGTGAAGTTGGTACCACGACTAACGTCTATTTTTGTTAAGAAATGTGGACAACGAATAAACAATCCAAGGATAAAACTGAAGCTTTCAAACTTTGGAAATATTGTCGAACAGAAGGAGTGCGATAGCAGGAGAAAAGAAGCACCAAAACTCTAGTAATATTGCCCCAGGACAATTTATAAAATTAATGTGAATGGAAAGCCACGTGTGAAGGTCAATAGTGTTTTTACTTATATCAATTAGTAACAGACGACGGCAGGTGAGAGGCAGACATGAGCATGAGAGTATGGACAGACTAACATTCAACAATATGAAACAGATTCGCCTATCAAATACATTTAAATTACCAAACGAAATACAAACTAATAATGATCAAGTGTTATGTTTACTATACATTATGGAAAGAATTTTCGATCCAATATTCCAAAATTGTTGCGAAGGTGATCATGTCTGCGTACTGCTTTGTGTCTGGTGTGCTGCCACTGGTTTCTGATCTTGGTATTCCTCCTTGCCATGATGCCAAACCGTCCAGCATATCTCTTTTTATAAAATGTTAGACGGGCCTGCGTGCCTAATTCGTAACCTTTTGAAAATAAAGTTCTTTCGTGCGCGTGTCCCCCTTCCTCTCCTCCGATCCAACTTTACTGTCGTGACGACATAATGCAATGTTCCCTTTCTCAAGACACGTTATTTTGGGATAACCGCCATCAGCGATTAAACCGTCTCCAAGCTGGAAATAAGGATGTGAGCGCACTACAGGAGAAGGACACAGGGGAATACCCTCCCCCTGGGAAGTGTGAGGTACGTGATGGACGCGAGGTACTCGTCGAGGGAGTTGGAGTTAGGGGAGGGGGGGGGGGAAGAATTGTGGCTGCTTCTGACGACTGCAGACCTGTTCTGAGCTCGCCCAGCAGTGGATTTTCTAGAATTGTACGTGAATGACGAATGTCCGTGTTAAAAAAAAAAAAATCTTAATTCTTTTTAATTATGGCGCAATGTTCCACAGGGGCCAGAGTTGTCCCAGGAGGTTCCACTTCCCAGCATGTCGTTCAGATGACCCCCCTGCTACTGACCCTGGCCAGACCAAGTGAAGTTACTACACTTTGATCTTAGCTCAAAGCTCGATAATTTGAAGACGATTGTTGTTTTGTTTTTAATAAAGGCTCAAGGGTTCCCACAGGGTCCTGCCCCTCCCCATCAGGTCCTGACGTCCCTGTGTGTCATTCGGATGACCGCCTCTGCATGTGGCACTGGCGAGATCAAGATCAGTTACTACACTTTGATATCAGTCAAGAGGCTGAGAAATATAACATCCACAGTTTATTTGGCCTTTCAAAGGCCAGTCAAAAATATATATACTGCAACGTAGCCGAGAATTTACTAAACATATGTATTAAGCATGAAATTTCATGAAATCATACTACCAAAATTTGTTATGCAAAAAACAATGTAATAAAGTAATATATAATTGTGTTAAAACAATGTTTACATGTTATTAGCAGATATAACAACAAACATTATAAAAAGATGACGAAAGTTTATTTATAAATGACATTAAGGAAAAGTTTGTAATGTAATTGTTAGAACTGTAAATGTTAGAACTAGTTTTAGGTAAGGTAATGCCCCTTAGTATGTTAATTCGTTATGTCCCTTGCCTTAAATTAATTTTGTTTGTTTATTTTATATATGTGGCCACCCCCGAAGTTGTTTGAACAGAATTGTTTGTAAATTACGATTGGTAAGATTTTCTTAAGAAGATGCAATTCGTATGCCCTGACCATTGGTATGTAATCAAAAAGAGATGACAGTTGTTTTTAAACCATGGTAGACAGAAGACAGGACTGAGAGTATGCGTGTTCTATAGTTCAGCTTTACTAGAGAGTTTTGGCCATCATAAACCATAACTTTAGCAAGGGAAAATCCCAACTGCACCTCCCAGTGGTAGAGGATGGGAAACCCACAATGGTGTGACAAACGCAGCCCTGGGGACCGAGTATCCACCGGGATATGTGGACACATTTGCTGCTGAGCAGAGCAGGGTACGCACTTGTTCTGATAAATGGCTGTCGAAAGCAGACATAAAAGACCCCCATGTGGATGTGGATGACAAGGGGAAACCATTACATTATCTTCCCAAGATTTCATGAATAGTCACATATCAGAGGCAGTGAACGACATTAATGGCTATCTTAGGACATCCTCGTCGGGTAGGAACAGTCATGAGCCACATGTGACACTAGACCCTCATCCAGCTACTCATGACAAAATTATAACGAATAAATTTAAAGTAGGAACTAAAATTTAAAATGGGAAATAGATTTGAAATATGAATATGGGATGTTAGGACATTAAATGGGTTGGGACAATTGAACAATGTGATAAGAGAAGTGGAAAGCTTGAAAATGGAGAATATTCTAGGCATAGGGGAGATGAGATGGAAGGGATGGTCAACATTGCAGCAGAAAAACACGCAATAATTTATTCTAGAGGGGATATACACGAGAAAAAATTAGAACTACTATTTGATTAAAAATAACAGCCAAGTCAATTAATGTTTACTGGTGTATTGCAGATAGAGTTGTTATGATCAAAATGAAAGGCAAACCAATAGATATAAATAGTATACAGGTATAGGCACCAACAACAAGTAGCAGCACTAAATGTCTCCTTGCATTATCTGCGGGAGGGGGCTGGAGCACTTATGGAGATAGCCATGTGTAATGAAAACGATTCTTTACAAATCAAAGACTTAGAGGTATGCGGTTGGCACGGCTCTCTTCTGGTGCCAGGAGTGTAGTGTCGCACATGAAGATCTCCAGTGACGATATCGTGCATACGGAGTCTCCGTGGCCAAATGGTTCAGCCACCGACGTCACGCCCCGGAAGTTGTGGATTCGACTTCGGATACGTCTTTTGGTTCAGCCGGGTCTGTGGTGAAGGGGTTACGGCAATTCGTATTCTCGCATACCGCGTTCACAACACAGCTGCGGGCGATTTGGAAGCAGACCGCCTTGCGTTTGTTTTCAAACAATGGTATGAGTGCTGGTCGTTCAGAAAGCAATGACAAACTTCTGAACTTAAGCTTGCCAAGAAATCGCTAACAGCCAAAAAATGCTGGGGTTGACCGTGACGTCATGTAAAGTAAATGTGTCTAACCTGTTATTATGCCTCTAATTCACTTCTCCGTTTTGTTTTCGATCCCCCTCTATGTCGTTGTCCATGTGGGTTATTCACACAACGATCTATCCACTCTATGTTTGATAAACTCAATAGACGATATTCTTCTCAGCCGGTTTATCAACTCATCCAGCATTGTCTTCCTCTAGCCATCTCTGTCTCTAATATCTTTAGTCTCCAATGTTGTCACAATGTTCTCAGTGAAAGTTTAGTGTTATTGTTTAGGACCATACCTGAACACGCAAACTAATGAACGTAAACTTGCCAAGACTTCAACAACAGTAGTAATATGTTGGTGATGACAGCGATGCCCTGTAAATAGGATATTCATTCATTCATTCATTCATTCATTCATTCATTCATTCATTCATTCATTCATTCAGTATCATATCATTTGCAGAACCTCGCTCCCATAACAACCTTCCGGAAAACCTCTCTATCATAAGCAAGTTGTCCCGCGTCCGATACACCCATCTGGAGATCATACGCCACATCTTGCACCCATCTTCTCTTTGGCCTTCCTCTTCCTCTCTTCCCATGCATATACATCTCCATTATTGTTCTCTCCAAACTTTCGTGACACTTCAAGTGACCAAAATATTTCAATTTTTTTTTGTTCTATCGTCTTTAATAGCCAACCTTCTTCAATATTCAGCTCTTGAAGTATGGATGCACGTGTTCTTTTCTTTAAATAGGATATGCCCCCCCCCCCCCCCCAAAAAAAAAAAAACAAACAATACATGAACACATGCTTACCTGGCAACTAGGTAGGGGAAATCATCATCATCATGTTGCATGTATCCTGCAGAACGTCGCTCTCATCACGTCCCGTCGCAGAGATTCACCATCTGTTGCCAGTTCCCCTTCCTCATTTATGTCCATGCCCAAGGCGTCCCCAATGTCTCGTGTTCAATGTCGTGTTGCTCAACCGCTGGCTCTTCTCTCAGGAACTATACCTTCTAACCCGGTTCTGACCAAACCACGTGACACTTAACATAGACACAATATTTCAGCTTCCGAGACATCACGCTATTAGTGAGACAGTTTTATTCCGTCGTAAGTTATGTAGAAATAAAGGCATTCATAAATATACAACTCTCTTTATTTAACAAGTAACAGTATAGTCGGATAATGTCTGTTTTGTTCTTGTGCTATTTGTTTTCTTCTTCTTCTTCTTTCGTTCGCTTGAAATACAACTATAACTGCAATGTTGTCTCCTGTATGAATCTAACAGTCTTTTTTAGTTCACTCAGCGGTCCATAGAGTTTATCTTCCACTGTTGTCTCTCTGGGCCAGAAGGGTATGTTGTAGTTTGGGTAGTCTTGGAGTATGTTCTCTGCTGGCTGCGGCTCCAAACCACATGTGCAAATGGCTGAATCACCAATCTTGAATTTTCTATACATGTTGTTGCGTAATCTGTTGTGCCCTGTTCTAAGGCGCAGAATAATGACTTGTTCTGGTCTGTCCATAACGTGGTAGTAGTCTTGAGCAGGTTTTGGTGGCCTTCTGACTGATTTGATCATTCTTTTCTTTTGGTGGTATGTAATGAGCACATCAGGCTGTTCTTCTTTTGCTCCTTCCTTAGCCAATTGATCAGCTCTGTCGTTTCCGAATACTCCACAGTGGGATTGTATCCACTGAATGGTGACCTTATGCTGACTGCTAAGTTCAGAAAGTAGTGTCCTTAGTACTGGCAATTTCCCAGACAGGGGCGTCTCGCGTACTGATTTTGCATCTGTCAACAGCACCACAGTTTGTGTACCATAGTTGGTATTTAGTAATTTCTCTGTTGCTATCTTGATTACCTCAATTTCAGCTTCATAGTTATGGCAGTACATTCCTGTTGGAAGTCTGGCCGTGTCCCTACTATTATTTGGGTATTATATGTATACTCCCACTCCTCCATTTCGGACAGCATTTTGTGCTGACCCATCTGTGTAGACTCGGATCCAGAGGTCCTGTGGGTATTCTTCATCAAGGAAGCTGAGAGTGGCTGCGCTGCGCTGTTCTTCCTTGTCAAATATTCCTCTCACTTTTGTCTGGATTTGTAATGATAGTCTATGCTCATCTTTCCATGGAGTTCGCTCTGCAATAGTTGTTAGGGGGATACAAACTGTGGGCAGATCGGTGATTTCTCTGCAGAGTCGTTTGGCCTGGTGGATAAAACTACTTCTTTTCAACAGCCCCATAGCTAGGTTTTCAAATCTGTTCTTCATAGGTTGGCTTGGCAAGCTGAGGAACTTTTCTGCTTGTATTAGCGTTTTCGTATCTCTGCGCTCACCCAGTGCTTGTGTCCTCCCCATCTTCTCCATTTCCACTATAGGGGTTGATCTCATCCCTCCTGTGGTGACTCTAAGTGCTTGATTTTGCACTTTGTCCAGATCTTGTAGTGTGGTTTTTGATGCCGAACACCACGCAGTTGACCTGTATTCCAGGTGTGGTTGTATGCTCTGTTGATAAACTTTGCTAAGTATTTTACCACTGGCTCCCCATGTGGTTCCACTTAGCTTTCTCAGGATGGCTATTTTCCTTCTGGCTTTTGCTACTGCTTTGTTGATGTGCTTTCTCCATGTCAGCCTGCCATCAAATGTTACTCCAAGGTATGTTGGTTCTTTATCTTCTCTTAGGGGTGTTCCATTTATCTGGATGGTCCCTGCCTTTTGTTTTGGAGAGAGGGTGAATAGGGTGGTGCTGCACTTGTCAGTGTTTATGCTGACACACCATCTATTTGCCTATGCAACAAATGTGTCTATAGCTCTTTGTAGTAATCTAGTGGCCACTGAATCAGGTCATCGGCGTAAATTGCCGCTTTAATTCCATGCGGTAGATTAGCAACGAGATCATTGATGAAGATTAGAAAAAGTGTGGGGGACAAGACTCCTGGTGACTTTCTCATTTTCAGTTTTGATATGGCTAGCTCCAGTTCGCTGATTGTGATGGGTGCCTCCAGAACCTCATGTACTATTTCCTCCTGTCCTGTATGTTGCCGTTTCTCTCGAATCTCTTGTTGTTTCTCTGGACTAATTTTGATATTGTTATCTTGTGCGAATGAGTCCGCAAAATGGTCAGCTGCTTGCTTTCTTGTTAAGATGTTTCCATCTTTATGTAGTGCAATTTTTGAGTTTCTCCCTGTGCCCTCATCGTTAAGTTCTTTTATTAGCTTCCACAATTTCCTTGTGTCTCTTTCAAAGTTCAGAGACTCTGTCTTTTTCCTGCCAGCTTTTCCGTCTAGCCTGCAGCTTGGCCCTTTGAAATTTGGCTTTTGCATGCTGGAATTTATTGTGGCGCTCTTTGCTGGGTGTGGCCTCTGCTTGCTTTCTACATACTCCCACATCATTATGCAACTGTTCCAGTTCACTACTCCAGTAGGGTTTATATTGTTTACGGGCTCCTCTTGGTACTGTTTCTCGCGCTGCCTGTAGTATGCATTTCCCAAACTCTTCAACTACTTTATTTATGTCTTTCTCAGTGTTCAGGTTTCTAACCAGTATGCTGGTGCGATTCTTGTACATTGCCCAGTCTGCTTTCTTGTAGTTCCACCTCAAGCGGGTGCTGCTTTAATTTACAAGCTCATTTTCTACAGTTAGAAAGACTGGCCGATGGTTGCTGCCACCAAGTTGTTTCCCAACAATTCGTGTAATGTTCCACTCCAGGTCTGGTGAATGAAACGCCAGGTCAGGTGTGGTTGTAGAGTGCCATGATCTCGAGTAGAAAATATTTGGGTCGGACGGCTTGTTAACCAAGATGAATCTATTCTCATCCTGCCAGTCTTCCAGTCTCTCTCCTCTCTGGTCGATGTGATCATAGCCCCAACTCTGCGAGTGGCTGTTGAAATCGCCACACACAATAATTTTTTCTGTTAATGGTAGTGTGTCCAGTGCCTGTGGGCGGTCACTTGGACAGTAGTAATTGATCAGATGTAGGTCTGTATAGCCTGTTTTAAGTTTAAGTATCTGATACTCAGCCCCTTCCATATAGACTTCGATTTGGGAAGCAGTGATGTTATTTTTTACAAGGGTAAGTATCCCACCTTTTCGCCTGTCCTTTCGGTCAGATCGGTAATACTGGTAGCCTCTGATTTTGAAGGCTATATTTTCGTTGAGGTGAGCTTCTTGCAAGCAACATATGCTTACTTTTTCTTGGTCCACGATGTTTTCTAATTCTATTTTTTTTTGGTTGCTGACTCCCTCCGCATTCCAGTGCATTATTTTAAGTCTTTGTTTAGTATGGCCAGCCGTTCTATTCTCATGTCCCCTGGCTCCACAGGACATCTGAGAATGACCTCCAGTAGTTGGGGTTGGACCCTTTCGAGACATAGGGACCGGCACTGCACCTGCCTGGGGGTCCAAAGCAGGGCGAGCACCATAACTTTTAGCAGTAGGCGACATATTCCATTTTGCGTAATTGCGTGGCATCCTGATTTCTGTGGTGCGCCTCCTGGCTGGTTGCCTTCGTCTTCAGCACCTTTCCTTTGCTAGAGCAGACTGTGGTCTCACTCGAGTTTAGATGTGTACACACGCACACACGTGTCTGCACATGCATGGATGTGTATACACATCTAAAGCACACTGGTTATTTTACGGCGCCAAATACTCGCCGTCGCCCCTTCTCCTGTTAGTAAAAACAGTTCCGACACGTGAAGGCCAGGAGTTGGACTTTTGCTGCATAGGTTATGTATTCACGAGCCATTCGGGGTATTTAAGCAATGTTGGGCGCTCACCCTAACACTGCGCCCCGGCTACATACAGCAACATTTGGAACCAGAAAATGCAGCGAGAGACAAGTAATTATCCCTGATCATGACTTTGAAAAGGAAGGAAAACAGCAGCCAGACTATTGCCCAGGTAAGCAAAGAAATGAAAGGCTCCGTATCGAAGCCATGAAGCTAAACCTTACCACTTTCTATGTTAGTTGATTTGTTAGTCATCATCATGTGCCATGTCGATAAGCATGAGTGGTAATGTTTCAACACCTCACACTATTACCAGTCGTGAATCAGTTATTTGTTCTTGCCTCAATTATGCTATGTGATCATGTAATATATTTTTGCAAGCCGTAACGTTGCTGTGAATATTTCCCGTACAACAATTCAAGATTGACACCATAACAGTGCTGGGTTGTTCCCTACTTTTACAATCCAGAATTTACGCATACTCAGTTCGACGATTTCAAATAAAAACTTGGACATGGAAAAACTAACATAAAAAGACGAACGACTGGAGCACGTTCTCATTCTGCGATCAACAACTTGCGTCACTAGAAGAAGGCCGACATTGCCTGCGAAACATGATAGCTTCTCAACTCGCTACAAACACAGAATAGAACATCCAGACGAGAGAGAATAGAAGGACCAGAAAACCATCAGCGAGTGTATTTGGGAATGCAACCAAATCTAGGACTTGACATCTTGTTGTTGAAATGTGTTGATTGGAGCCATTCTAAAAGTATGAAGGTAAAACATCATAATTTATTTTATTTAGTTAGTCTGTGAGCCCTTTTCAAAGAAGAAATCGGTGAGTAAATGTGTTATAATCCATGATGTTAATTCTTAAGAAATTAGTTTAATAGAAAATAAATAATATATTCAGTTATCATAGTCTATGGATAAACTGTATAACAGGAAAACCCACAGTGAGTTTATATTTCTCCCAGTGAAACAATATAGTGGATGTGTTGGCATTAAACCTGAGTTGTACATTTTATTTCTTAAGTAGTTAAACTCAATCAGAAGTGATTCAGAGGTTGGTGAGAAATTTAAGATCTAGAATAAGAATACTTAGTCACTAAATAAGAAAGTATGTTACATTATGCCAACACTGGTAAGACAAATTAGTGTAATGTGTAATGGTCAAGTAGATTATTTTTACATGAGCACATGAAAAATCAAGTAATCTTTTTTCCATGAGCACATGGGGACCCCCCCCCCCCCCCCCCCACACACACACATATATATATATATATATATATATATATATATATATATATATATATATATATATATATATATATATATATATATATATATATATATATATATATATATATATATATATATTAAACGGGCAGGATCACATTGGGAAAGTGGGACTTAGCATCCTTTCTCTCTTTGAGGTTTGACCCATCAAACCTTACATCCGACAGATCAAGCCATCGATATATTTTTCTCTCTGCCTTCCCCTTGTTCCTTTCTCTCAATATTACCAACTGATGCTACTTTTGTTAGTTTATTTATATTAATTACGTGCACAAGTAATCTTAACTGCTAACTTTGAATTTCTTTAATCAGTTTGCTGTTGTCAGAGTCCTTGTTTTAACATGCTGAGTTAGATTAGGACAGACAGAGCTAAATACAGTCAGTCAATAGATAGTTGACGACGGCACAAGTATGCGAGAGCTAAGATGGGTCACAACCTAACCCCGAGGTCAAGGACAGTTAGAGTCCTACGCAGGATCAACACGACAAGTGCCGTATGAATAGAGAACACGTGACAGTCAAGACAGAATGTTTGCGGCTATGGACGAGGACAGACGTGTTGTAGAATACGGAGAGAGATTGCAAAGCAAGATGAATGAATGCAATTGTTTTATGCTAGTTGAATAGCCGCAATAGTTCGAGAGAGCTATGACCAGGCTTGGCGATGGGAATGAAATAAATTACAATGGGATGGGATGGGACAGAAAAATATGTGCCATGGACAAACCTGTCAGGCTTGGCCATGGGAGTGGTATTCCCATAGGGAAAAGTCCCATGGGATTGGATGGTATGAGACAGGCATACATTACCATGGAATGGGATGGGGTGGGATGGGCCAGAAAAATATGTCTCATGGACAAGCCTGGCTATGAATGTGTGAGACGGCGGCAGGTTTAATGTAGATATACCGACAGGGCAAGACCTAGTATTGATGGTCTGTAGAGCAGGTTTAATGTAGATATACCGACAGGGCAAGACCTAGTATTGACGGTCTGTAGAGCATGTTTAATGTAGATATACCGACAGGGCAAGACCTAGTATTGACGGTCTGTAGAGCAGGTTTAATGTAGATATACCGACAGGGCAAGACCTAGTATTGACGGTCTGTAGAGCATGTTTAATGTAGATATACCGACAGGGCAAGACCTGGTATTGACAGTCTGTGGAGCAGGTTTAATGTAGATATACCGACAGGGCCAGACCTGGTATTGACGGTCTGTGGAGCAGGTTTAATGTAGATATACCGACAGTGCAAGACCTAGTATTGACGGTCTGTAGGGCAGGTTTAATTGTAGATATACCGACAGGGCAAGACCTAGTATTGACGGTCTGTAGAGCATGTTTAATGTAGATATACCGACAGGGCAAGAACTAGTATTGACGGTCTGTAGAGCATGTTTAATGTAGATATACCGACAGGGCAAGACCTAGTATTGACGGTCTGTAGAGCATGTTTAATGTAGATATACCGACAGGGCAAGACCTAGTATTGACGGTCTGTAGAGCATGTGTAAATGCAGTAGTAAATGTATATCTGTGACACGGATCATGTTTCGAGCACAATGTGATAGATTTTCTGTACTCATATTGAATGTTTAATAAATGTGTCCTAAAGGGGAGATCATTTCGCCCGCCTTCTTGTGGAGTAACTCTTTTAAATAGAAATTACCTGCCAGAGATCACTATTTCTAGGTCTCTGACAACAGTGTTCATTTGTTGCCTGTACGACTTGCTCATTGGTTTTTCTGTATTTCCATTATATTTCTGTCATCCTCCTAAGAAACTGCCGTCTCCACTGCCATCAGATATTTTCCAGCTTTTCTCCTTACTGTACACGATTCACAGTCATAAAATAGTACACGATCTATGTAACATTTCAACATTCTTTTCCTCGTTGCAATTGACATCTTTTTATTGGTCAGTATTTTTTCCGTCAGGCATCTTTTCCATAGCGATGCTTGACCTAATGTAGTTAATGCACCTCCCAGCAGACATTATGAGCAGTTCAGAGATATTTGTACCGATTCATACTATGAATTGACGAGAGATAGTTGTATCGATTCTTTCTATGAATTGACGAGTGATAGTGGTACCGATACACTCATCAATGGATGAAACATGATCTTCTGTGCATTTGCTATTCTTATTGTTGTTGGTTTGATTTTTTTTTTTTTGGTTAGAAATTTAGCACTATAGATTTTATTGCAATTTCTTCCATGTGACTATATAATTGTGCAAAAGCTAAACGTCATATATATCCTTTTCCGTTATAAGTTCTACCGACCTGACTGATACTACTAAGTCTTGTTATCATAATCAAAACAAAATATTATGCACATGATTGGAAATCATAAAACGGTGATGCGCTTATTTATTTTGTTATTTTTGATTATTTTAAAGCATGCCCAGATTATCATAACAACAAGATAGCATAATTGTTGAGTGGGCACCGAATGTATTAAAAATTCTCTTCAAAATTCTTCGGGAGAGACCACATAAACAAAAGGAACAAACCTAAATATAATTAAGGTAAGGGACATAATGATTCAACATACCAAGGGACCTTACTTAACCTAAAAATATTACACTTACATTTCTGGCAGTTACATATTATTATGGCGTTAATTTCATTGAAAATTAATCTTTCATGCTATTCCTTTATACATAAAGTTATGCATGAAAAAAGCACATAGAGTATTAGCAAAGGTAATTATATTATTTAGATATTTTGTATAATATATTTTTATAATCTGCTTTCCTGGCTGTATAGGATAGTATATAAAACTTTAGTATTCTGTTTTAATAATAGCAGCATGAAATACATAATTATATATTTGGCTGGCCGCTAAAAGGTCAATGAAAAGTAATAGTCACACAGTGTGGATTTGATCCTTTCATGAACCTTGTCGCTGACGACTCAGTGGAAGATACTAAGACTAGCGAAAAGAGGAATATATTCATGGTGGTTATCCGTGACATCAGTGTAGTTCTACTGGAGTCACAGGAATATAGGCATGGTGGTTATCCGTGGCAACAGTGTAGTTCTACTGGAGTCACAGGAATATGGTCATGGTGGTTATCCGTGGTATTAGTGTAGTTCTACTGGAGTGACAGGAATATAGGTATGGTGGTTATCCGTGACAACAGTGTAGTTCTACTGGAGTCACATGAATATAGGCATGGTGGTTATCCGTGACAACAGTGTAGTTCTACTGGAGTCACAGGAATATAGGCATGGTGGTTGTCAGGGTCTTAAACCTGGCTCGTTTTTCCTAACACATGTGAGACAGTACAAGTACAACGTGATTTGACTTGAGACTCAACGACACAACGTTCAATGGATTTATTTACAGATCATATACGATACGATGATCATTACAAGATATAAGTTATACTTCAATACACTTACATACACAATACAGCTCACAGTCTATCTCTCCAGATGAACAGACACTCGACTTTCGGGCACAGAAACCACACAACGCCTTTCTCTCATCATACGTCCAGTCGAGTCCACGTCCCAGAGCTGTCTGTCTAGCGCTCGCAATGTGCCTCCCCACCTGAAGTGGCTTCACGAGGCATGCGTGCGTCTTGCTTCGTCCTTGCCTGACCGCTGGCCGTCTCGTCAGCCAGCAACCTCGCAGGCAGGTAACTACTACTCGCCTGGCGGACGTAACGAAGTTACGGCATCCCGGCTGGGGAACTAAGTCGCCTGGCGGGCGTAACGATGTCACTGCAACACTGCACTACTCTAGACTCTGACATGCTCCCCCGGGCAGCTCCATGAAAGATGTCATCTTTCATGTATACTATATGTACATACTGGGTTAATATTCTAACCTTGTCAGAGTCGAACCTTCTGTTGTTATATACATTGGAATCAGAATACATAGACATACACATCTTGACATAGAAACATATAAGAAATGGAAGTTGTATTCAACGACATGTGGTGTTCAACCTTTAACACTTGTCAAGTTTCATCCTCTCGATGGCTGATTACCTCAATTGCATTATTGACCCAGTCAGATCGGCAGTACCAGCTCCAAGCATCTACCTCGCAGCCTTTCAAAAAAAAAGTAATAATATGGTTTCTGAAACAAAAACCATCTGGCTAGACCGAAATACGGCTTTACGTAAGTCGCATTAAACGCTCAAACCCTGACCTTATTTGGCCAGGAGCTCTCGTGTTGGCCTGCAATGTCGGTGACCATCTACCATGCCCTGTAGATGGCTTCTTGGTGTGTTAACAATCTGGCAACAACATGGTTATTTTTACACAACACATACTCGTATACATTTCACATTATAGCCCTTTGGTGTAATGATGTAGTAACAACTAAATGAAAGGGGAATAACTTCAAAATTTCTGAAATATAATATTTTACAATAATTATTCTATTTCTTAGCGTCATCGCTTGATGTTTCTTCATACTAGCGAGAAAAAGTCGGTAGTATGAATAAATTAATCAAGATATGATTCAAAGATTACACTACATAAAAAATATAAATACACAATTTGTGTATTCAAACTTGTTGATTCCTAAAGATTTTAGAATCGTCATAGCTTTTTAAACTTTTGTTTGTCGTCTGCTAATTTTGAACTAACTTTCTAACTAATCCGGAAGTACACACGAACACAAAACAGCTGATGTTGCAACTTGTAGAACACACTTGTTCCGGTCTGATGCAGTTACGGAATGTACAATGTTCTAATTGTTCATGTGTTGGATGTTTCACTGGAAAAACTTCTGGATTTCGATTGACTGCAGTGGTGTAGATGTCAATGTTCAGGTCACACTTTCACACACGGATTTAAAATATCACTGGAGTGTTCCAAACGCAGATACCACTGTTAAATTGGATAGTTCGCTTACGGTAAGTTTTGAGCGAATGTGGCACTGTTCTTGTTTCGTAATATATACAATTAATAAAGTTCGCTTTCTACCACACACTACACAATTATACACGACAATCACTACATTAATTAGTAAAATAAGAATACTATATATATTGGGAGTAACCCCTATCACATCACATTGTAGACATTACACAGCTTTCGTGAATGAAAAAAAATATTCACTGATGGATGGCTGTGTTGATCTGAGTGTATTTTACACACTGCACTCAGACATTAGTGCTCACTGGGTCGGTCGGACAACGGGACAAAAGATCGGCAATTGTGTTGGTTCTGCCTGGGATATGTCGAACCTCGAAGCTGTAATCTTGGAGCTTAAGAGACCAGCGCGATACCATTTGGTTTGAAGGTACACCTGAATTGATAAATCGCAGTGGACTACTGTCCGATTCGACAATAAAATGACGTCCTAGGAGGAATCTGGACAATTTAGTTATACCCACCACTAGAGCTAGGGCTTCCAACTGAGGTATTGACCAAGCCCGTTCTCTGGGTTTCAATTTCCTGGAGACGAATTACACAGGATGGAGGATGTTATTATGCTCCTGCAACAAGACTGCTCCAATCGCCACGGAGCTTCGCATCTGTATGCAATCTGAAAGGGACATGTAGATTGGGCAACTTCAGAATAGGATTATTTAAATTATTATCAGAAAAACAAGATAATACCTTTTGGAATGCAAATTTTAGGCATTCATTGCTTACAATTTTCTCCGGTTTATCTTTTGTTAGTAAGTTAGTAAATACTTCGGTCAGTTCGGAAAAATCAGGAATGAACTGCCTGTAGTAACTTATAAGTCCCAACAAACTTCTGACTTGCTTTTTCGTAGTCGGAAGTGAGAGTTTTAGTATCTTGGACACAATGTTATCGTCTGTCGTGACAAAGCCATTGGATATTTTGTACCCCAAGAAGGATATTTCCTGGTAGGCTATGTCTACTTTTGCAGGCTTTACCGTCAGTCCGTGCTGTCTGATGCGTTCAAATGTCTGTTCTAATGTCTTTATGTCGTCTGTCATCGTCTCTGTGTGAACACAGATGTCGTCTATATAGCAAATTATATTAGGAATGTCTAATAGTAAAAGTCGTGTCATACGTACGAATGTGGCTGGGGCATTGACTAGCCCAAATGGAAGTTTGCACCATTCGTACAGTCCCCAAGGTGTGGCAAATGCTGTCAGATGTCTGCTCTGTTCGTCTACCGCTATTTGCCAGTAACCTTTAGTCATGTCTACCTTCGTAAAGAACCTAGCGTCTGTCAATTCTGTCAGTAGATCGTCAGAGTTTGCCATTGGCTCCAGATCTAGAAGAGTTATCTTATTGAGCTTTCTATAGTCGACACAGAGTCTTATCGTGTTGTCCTTTTTGCGTACTATGACCATTGGAGATAAGAAGTCTGATTGGGATCGTCTTATGATGTTGTTTTTCTCTAAGTTGATGATCTCCTGATGTAAGTTTTCTTTGTAATGCAATGGAATGGTGTATGGTCTGCATTTTATGGGTGTGTTTGATGTGAGTGTGATGTGATGTTGTACTAATTCTGTTTGTCCTGGGTTGTTGGAGAAGATGGTGTTGTACTGCTGTATAAGATGTTTGCAACTGTCTGTTTCTGCTTGAGTTAACTTTGGGTTGATCTTAATTTCCTTCAAGCAGTTTGTCGTGTCTAATGCAGGTGTTGGAATTTCGTCCCTAGCCTCGTCATCTTCATGGTCTATTATCACTGTACAAGCTGTTGTATCGTCATGTTCGTTGTCTCTGTTGTAATATGGTCTTAGCATATTGATGTGGAATATTTTGTGTTTGTCTTTTATTTGGATCTCGTAGTCTACAGGTGAAATTTGTCTCGTTACTTTAAAAGGTCCTTGCCAAGAATCAGTCAATAAGTGTCTGTCACTAGGTAGTAGAAGAAGAACGTCCTGTCCAGGTGTCAACTTTATTGTCCTGTTACCTTTGTCAGCATATTGTCTATAAGTAGCACCAGATAATTTTAGTGCATCCTTTGCAATTATACAAGATTTGATGATTCTTTCACGCAATGATGTAACGTATACGTATGATGATATGGGTTTAAGTACTGGAGTGGAGTCAGTTAACATTTGGTGATAAATAGTCAATGGGCCACGTGGTTTGGCACCATAGATAAGTTCAAAAGGAGAGAAACCTGTACTAGAATGTGGTACCTCGCGATAAGCAAAGAGAATAGCAGGTAAATATACGTCCCAGTTCTTGGGATGCTCTTGAGTGACTTTAGCAAGCATGTGCTTTAGATCGCCGTTAAATTTTTCTATTATCCCACTCGAGTGAGGATGGTACGGGGAATTGAAACATTGCTTCACTCCCAACATTTTGGTGAAAGCTTGAGTAGATGCGGCGATAAACTGAGTTCCCCTATCTGATTGGATAGTGTCTGGAAATCCTATCCGAGAAAATATATGGAAGAAAACTTCCATTATATCATTGGCAGTTATGTTCTTTAGCGGAATCGCTTCCGGCCAGCGGCTACATTGATCAATGACAGTTAGAATATATTTATTCCCTCTAGTTGTTGTCTGATTAAGAGGGCCCACTATGTCGACAGATATTTTCTCAAAAGGTCGACTGGCTAAGTCAGTAACTTGTAACTTTGCCTGTGGGTGTTTACCTTTCTTTACCAGTTTTTGGCAGATGTCACAACTTCTGCAATATTGTTTAATTTCATTGCAAAATTTGGGCCAATGAAACTGTGTTAATAATCTTGATCTGGTCTTAGCGTATGCCATATGCCCTGCAAGAGGTATATCATGGGCAAGATGTAAGGCTTGCTTGCGATACTCACTTGGCAAAACAGTTTGCTCTGTTGTGCTGTCACCTCTGGTAAAATACCTAGTGAGGATAGAATTTTTCAAAGCAAAATGCCATTTTGCAATCTTGGTTACCTTTGGCTTTTGGCCGATCAGATTAAAATATTTCGACAATGAAGGATCAGCCTTTTGAGCTGTTACAAACGTTTCCTTCATGGTTTCAGAAGGTAGTGATACTGGGCTAAGCATTTGTATAGCCTCAGTTTGGTTACTTTCATCTTGCACTCTAGCAGTAGCTCTGGTTACTGCGTTCACACATTCAATGATATCAGATGGTGATGAAACAGTGTTATCAATGATGTCATGAGATCTTAGTGCTACATTAGCTACCATACATTCATTAGGTGGTGTAACATTATCAATGATGACGTTTGATGGTGATGTTATGAAATCATCAATGCAAAGAGATGTTATGTCATGAGGCATATCATTCACCTCTGGTAAATTTCCAATTATAATATCGCACACCGGGTTTGTTACTGCTGCGCATTTTACTTTACCAGTGAGGAAAGGTGTTTGAATATATGCCCATGCTAGTGGGTACTTTTCAATATTGCCAGAGAATGTTCTGCATGTTACGTGCCTGCCTGTATAGTCTGTAGGCATTATGAACGTTCTCTTTAGACCAATTAGTGAGCTTCCCGTGTCCCGAAGGACTGTAGCAGACTTGCCATTCACGTATCCTTGATGGACGTTTATTCTGCCTTTGGAATCTACTACCAAATTAGCTTCTTCATTGGCAATAGGAATGGAGTGGCCGCATGTTAAAATGCCATCTTCATAAAAGGTATTACAAACAGTACATTTATTTGCGTTAAATATATCAAAAGCCTGTGCTGAGTTCACAGGATGTTTCTCTGATTGTTCTTCATCTGACGATGAACTGTCAAACAAGGCGGCATTTGCTTTGTTGGTCATTTGCCTACCTTTACAATCATGGCGATAATGTCCGTACGCCTTACAGAGGAAACATTTACGCAAATTTCTGAAGGATATACGCTCCTTATCTTGTCTGTTTACCATGTTTTGTAGATAAGTATGATATGCGGGGTTCTTATCACACATCTCACCTTGATGGTGTGAAATTTTACAATATCTACAGTGATTATACTTCTCAGATGTAGGCTTATTAGGTTTCTGCCTACTATAGGGTTTTTCATAGTTAGCCGATGCTACAAAATTTATGTCAGTAGCTTCACTGGCGAAACAATGTTTGTTGGCTGTGTAATAAGCCGAACCACGTCTCTCAATCTCATCTACACTAGTGCATTCATTCTCTTGCAAAAATTTTGAAAATGCTGATGGAATGGATGAAATGACTTTGTCTCTGATGATCAGATCTTCTAATCTTTGATAGTTTTTATCAATTTTAGCTGCTGAAGTCCATTTGGAAAATATATCTCGGACTAAGCAGAGGTAGTCAGAGAACGTTTGAGTCGGTTTTGGGCTCAACTTGCTGAATTGTTCTCTGTAACCTGCCTCATCTAACATAAAATGTGCCATAATCTTTGATTTTAGATAATGGTAATCTTTTCTGAGGTCTTTGGGGATAGTCTGAATGACTTTAAGAGGCTCCCCTGATAAACTCCTCATATAAATAATATTCCATTCAGACAGTGGAATCTGGTAATGGTCCATTAACGTCTCAAAATTTTGGGTAAAGGCTGCAATGCAGTCACCCGAGGTATAATTACGTACTATACCTTGGTATTTCTTGTACTGGTTTTCTTTCTCCAGTCTCTCAGATTTCTTAGACTCTTTGTTAATGGCAGTCTCAGTATCAAGTTGTTTGATTTTAAGTTGCAATTCCATCTCAACCCGTTTACTCTGAGCTGCTATTTCAGCTTGCTTTAAGGCTGTTTCTGCCTCTACTTGCTTGGCTGCTCTTTCAGCGGCTCTTTCTTCTTTTTCACTCTCTGCTTGCTTGGCAGCTCTTTCAGCTGCTCTTTCATCGCGTTCATTAGCTTTTTCCTGTACTAGGAGGTATTCAGAGTATTTCCTTTCACTCCACTTTGTCAACTCGTCACCTGTTAACTTTAATTTCAACCCCATATCGATGAAATCATTTAATGACGGCATGATGGAAAATGCCAATGAAATACCAGCCACACAATTTGTTACAAGTGGTTAGTAAAGTAAACAATTTACAATTATGTTCTATTGACAATACGTGCCTAAATTTGCATCCAAAAGTATATGAAAAGAAAAAATATACTCAAGTGCCCCGGATGCGGTGAAGAACTGTTGGAAATCGGGCTAGGAACTGTAGGGTCGCTACTTCAAACACAAATGACCTCTACGGGCAGGGGTTTCAGATGGCACAGAAAACCTGCTTTGTTTTTGGAGGAAATAAATTAGCGTCTATTTGATGTGGTGTGCCTGCTTGTCACTAAGTTTTGATTAGGTTTGTATGGCGTTGAGTGTAATTGTAGGTCGTAATTTTGTCAGTCAACAATTTTTTTTTTCAAAACACAAGTCACTTTCTTTCCAAAACTTTCCACAACTTACTTTACAAAGACACTCTAAATATATCTCAACACGCTACAACATTGATGACACATCACTTACATCAAGATGACATTCAGTAAGGACATAGACATCAAGTTTACAAGATGGCGACAAGGTCACAATGGCGACAATTTTACAATGTCGACAAGGTCAAAACGGTGACAAGTTTCACAATCACAAATGTTTTACACGTTTACAAGATCAAACAATATGTATGCACTGTACAATCACATTTAGTCTCCATGTTTAAATAATGTAATAATATCTATCAGAATGAGCCTTCAACGATCACATTTACCTGTACAATGAAGTTGGACAAAAATTCTAAGTTCACAACTCTAAGTTTAAATGTTAAATTATCTAAACTACGTTCATTTCAAAGCCGGACGAATGCCACCACGTCCACACATGTCAGGGTCTTAAACCTGGCTCGTTTTTCCTAACACATGTGAGACAGTACAAGTACAACGTGATTTGACTTGAGACTCAACGACACAACGTTCAATGGATTTATTTACAGATCATATACGATACGATGATCATTACAAGATATAAGTTATACTTCAATACACTTACATACACAATACAGCTCACAGTCTATCTCTCCAGATGAACAGACACTCGACTTTCGGGCACAGAAACCACACAACGCCTTTCTCTCATCATACGTCCAGTCGAGTCCACGTCCCAGAGCTGTCTGTCTAGCGCTCGCAATGTGCCTCCCCACCTGAAGTGGCTTCACGAGGCATGCGTGCGTCTTGCTTCGTCCTTGCCTGACCGCTGGCCGTCTCGTCAGCCAGCAACCTCGCAGGCAGGTAACTACTACTCGCCTGGCGGGCGTAACGAAGTTACGGCATCCCGGCTGGGGAACTAAGTCGCCTGGCGGGCGTAACGATGTCACTGCATCACTGCACTACTCTAGACTCTGACAGTGGTTATCCGTGGTAATAGTGTAGTTCTACTGGAGTCACAGGAATATAGTCATGGTGGTTATCCGTGACAACAGTGTAGTTCTACTGGAGTCACATGAATATAGTCATGGTGGTTATCCGTGGTATTAGTGTAGTTCTACTGGAGTCACAGGAATATAGTCATGGTGGTTATCCGTGACAACAGTGTAGTTCTACTGGAGTCACATGAATATAGTCATGGTGGTTATCCGTGGTATTAGTGTAGTTCTACTGGAGTCACAGGAATATAGTCATGGTGGTTATCCGTGACAACAGTGTAGTTCTACTGGAGTCACAGTAATTTATTCATGGTGGTTATCCGTGACAACAGTGTAGTTCTACTGGAGTCACAGGAATATAGGCATGGTGGTTATCCGTAACATCAGTGTAATTCTACTGGAGTCACATGAATATAGGTATGGTGGTTATCCGTGACATTAGTGTAGTTCTACTGGAGTCACATGAATATAGGTATGGTGGTTATCCGTGACAACAGTGTAATTCTACTGGAGTCACAGGAATATAGGCATGGTAATTATCCGTGACATTAGTGTAGTTCTACTGGAGTCACAGGAACGAGTGTGACACCTTCCCTCTCATCAGTTGCCAGTTCATGTCATACACATTTGATGTTTATTTATGTTATAGCATAGTATGAATGCATTTATGTATGCAGACTGTGTGGTTACAAGATGTGTGCTTGGGCTTTGTTTAGCCATGGGTGCTTAATGTATGAATGTAGTTGGTTCATGTGTTTGTAAACTTTGGGGTTAAATATAATAAAATTGTTTTCGCATTAAAAAAACTAAAACTTTTCACAACTTCCCATGCTTGCTGAGAGGTTTAATGTTGGGAGATTTTGTAGATACATACAACAACACACTTTTGGAAAACAAAAGTGATTCAGCAATACTTTTGAACTTGTTTTACACGAAACTAAGTGTGAATGAGAATATACGGAGTGTGAAAGGGTTTCTATTAAATGTTTTGGTATGCATGGGCGCAAATGATTACACAACCATCATAGTCAACAGGTAATATGTGGGTAGTTGCACCATGTCAAGAATATAATGTTGTCATATGTGTATGAATGTATATGTTGTATTTGCAAATGCAAAAAAGATACTGTTTTTGTACATAATAAAATATCGTTATAATTAAAAAAAAAAATAATCACCTTTTTCAGTCTCCGTCACTTCCCAATCTTTTGTCTAGATCAAAGTATGGATTTAACTGTACTTGATCTGGCCAGGGTGCAGAGACGGCCATCAAAACTCAAACCCGAATCACCTAATCACAAACACTGGCAGGTTGGTCTTAGTGGACCACAACAGATAGATGTAAAATGGCAAAGTCGAAGAATCACATCAATCATAACCAACACAGCAAACACCATCGTTAATGCCTTTGTCAATGAAGTCGAACCTCTCTCTTTAAGTCAAAGAAACTTGCATCCTGCATTAGTTCATCCTTACAATTGCTTTTTCTTTTGAAACACAATGTCAGTGGGAACGGTACAAAGCTAAGCCTTACTGCTTTTAATTTCTATTGATGTATAAGTCATCATGCGTCATGTAGATAATCATGTTCGGCCATGTTTCGCCGTCTCACACCATCACCAGAGTCGTGGATCAGCTGTGTGTTCTGGTCTAGATTATGTCACGTGGTCTAACCATCCAGATATATATCCATCTGCCTTCCTTATATTCTTTCCACAATAATCTTGTAGGTTGTTACTTATTTTTCTTGTTTATTTCTTCTCATAACGTGTTCCAAAAATTGTGATTGTCTTCGCCTAAATTATCTAAATATTGTAGTTTTCATTTGTTTCTTGTAGGACTTTCCCGTTGGTTTTTATGTCTGACAATGGCATTCTTTCATTTTCCTCAGAAACCTCTGCTATCATATATTTGTCAGTTTTTTCTGCTTACAGTCTACTTTTCACATTCATACAATTATTATAACAGTACAGGTTCTATGTAGTACTTCAACACACATTTTCTCTTTGCAATTGACAAATTGATATTGGTCAATATATTTTCCCATTTTGCAAAAGTCTACCTTTGCCAAAGCGAGTCTTCTGCTAATCGCTTCATCACAGCTCTTATTAGATATTACAACTGTTCCGAGATAGTAATACTACTCACTCTATGAAGTGACGAGAGAGAGAGAGAGAGAGAGAGAGAGAGAGAGAGAGAGAGAGAGAGAGAGAGAGAGAGAGAGAGAGAGAGAGAGAGAGAGAGAGAAAGAAAGAGAGAGTTGTTGCGATTCACTCTATGAATTGACGATTGACGATTGTACAGATTCACTCTATGAATTTACGAGAGTTGTACCGAATGACTATGCATTGACAGGAGCTAGTTGCCTTGAAGAGATTAGAACAAGAATCGCCATGGCGAAAGTAGCCTTTAGCAAGATGAAAAACATTCTGACCAATAAAAAGATGTCAATTGAAACGAGAAAAAGAGTGTTGAGGGGATACATAGAGACTGTTCTTTTGTATGGATGTGAAACTTGGACAATGTGCAGTCAAGCTGAAAAACATCTGATGGCTGCAGAAATGTGGTTTCTGAGGAAAATGCAAAGAATACCATGGACAGACAGAAAAACCAATGACCAAGTACTACAGGAGACAAATGAACATCGTAAATTGATTAGAGAAATTAGACGTAGACAGTCAAAATGTTTGGACATGTTATGAGAAGAAATGGATTGGAGAACGTAGTGACAACTGGCAAGATCGAAGGGAACAGACCAAGAGGAAGACCGAGAGGAAAATACCTGGATGGCTTGGCCACATGGTATGGACAAGACAGGAATACTGAGCTAATCCACGACGCTGGTGATCGAGTGAAATGGCGAGTCATGACCGCCCACACTTTCCGGCATGGCACATGATTGATTGATATACACTAAACTTGATTTTTAAAAATATGTTTCTAGTATTGCTTATCGGGACACTATTCCTTATTATTAACATATTCTAATGATCTGACTGCTACTATTAATGCTAAGTATCGTCATCAGAATAAAGTATTATTGTTGATATTCTTCTTCTTTCGTTCGCTTGAAATATGTCTATAACTGCAATGTTGTCTCTTGTATGAATTTAACTGTCTTTTTTAGTTCACTCAGTGGTCCATAGAGTTTATCTACCACAGTTGTCACTCTAGGCCAGAAGGTTTGCCAAGATGTGTTGTAGTTCGGGCAGTCTTGGAGTATGTGTTCTGCTGTCTGCGACGCCAAACCACATGTGCACATGGCTGAGTCACCAATCTTGAATTTTTTATACATGTGGTTGCGTAATCTATTGTGTCCTGTTCTGAGGCGCAGAATAATGACTTGTTCTGATCTATCCATGACGTGGTAGTCGTCTTGAGCAGGTTTAGGTGGCCTTCTGAGTAATTTAATTATTCTTTTCTTTTGGTGGTATGTAATGGGCACATCAGGCTGTTCTTCTTTTGCTCCTAACTTAGCCAATTGATAAGCTCTGGCGTTTCCGGGTACTCCACGGTGAGATGGTACCTATTGAATGGTGACCTTATGCTGACTGCTAAGTTCAGAATGTAGTGTCCTTAGTACTGGCAATTTCCCAGACAGGAGCGCCTCGAGTACTGATTTTGCATCTGTCAACAGCACCACAGGTTGTGTACCATATTTGTTATTTAGTAATTTCTCTGTTGCTATCTTGATTGCCTCAATTTCAGCATCATAGTTATGGCAGTACTTTCCTGATGGAACTCTGGCCGTGTCCCTAGTATTATTTGGGTATTCTATGTACACTCCCGCTCCTTCATTTGGAACAGCATTTTGTGCTGATCCATCTGTGTAGACTCGGATCCAGAGGTCCTGTGGGTATTCGTAATCAAGGGAGCTGAGAGTGGCTTTTCTGCGCTGTACACTGATCAGTTCTTCCTTGTCAAATTTTCATCGCACTTTAGTCTGGATTTGTAGTGATAGTCTATGTGCATCTTTCCATGGAGTTCGCTCTGGAATAGTTGTCAGAGGGGATACCAACTGTGGGCATATCGGTGGTTTCTCTGAAGAGTCGTTTCGCCTGGTGAATAAAACTACTTCTTTTCAACCGCCCCGTAGCTAAGTTTTCAAATCGGTTCTTCATAGGGTGGCCTGGCAAACTGAGGAACTTTTCTGCGTGTATTAGTGTTTTCGAATCTCTGCGCTTTCTCAGTGCTTGGATCATCCCCATTTTCTTCATAGTTACTATAGGGGTTGATCTCATCCCTCCTGTGGTGACTCTAAGAACTTGATTCTGCACCCTGTCCAGCTCTTGTAGTGTGGTTTTTTATGCTGAACACCACGCAGTTGATATGATAAGAAATCATAATATGGTACTTCGCTTGTTTATTACCCCCCCCCCCCCCCACCCCGCTTTTTAAAAAAAAAAGCATACCTTGATTATCATAAGGCTAGGATAATTGTCGAATGTTCAACACATTTATAAACTTGTGTGTTAAAAATACTTCGCGAAAGACAACATAATCAACAACAAAATATACACACACATAAATTAAATTACGGCATGGGACATACGATTTTGGAATCATAATGGCCATTACTAAATCTAAACAATATTTTTAATCTTTACAGTTCTGGCAATTAGTTTCTTAATTTTTCGTTAAGTTCATTTACAAATCAACAGTTGCTAACATTTACAACAACTTGAACTTATATAAATTTTTAACTTTATATAAAAGAAAATGAGCATAGCTTGTGAAAAAGAGTAATGGTATTATTTATTTTTCTCTCTGCAAAATACATTTTTTATAATCTGTTTGTCTTGCTTATTTATAACGATATGTTTCATTATTCTATAATTATTTTACAGCTTGTATTTGGTTCGCTGTGATAACTATAAGTTTCACTTCGCAGGCCGTTTATATGCTATAAAGTGTTAACAGCAGAGCGAGAAGGAGGTTCAAGTGTCAGTACAAGATGCCAAACAGTGCCTACGGTACCTGGAAGAAATGCCTGCACGTCTGTCCCGATAGCTTCAAGAAATGCCTGCACGTCTGTCCCGATGGCTTCAAGAAATGCCTGCACGTCTGTCCCGATGGCTTCAAGAAATGCCTCGTTCACCATGTCCAGGAACTGGAAGTGCTACTGATGTAGACCCGCACATTCTCAGCCGAGATTGCACTCAATGTCTCCGGCAGGAAGAGGACAGACATTGCTGCAGTTGGCCATCCAGCTAAAGACCATCATTGCTCGCCTCCTACCAAGAGAGGGTGAGTAATATAATCACTTACATACTAAATATAATAAATTATTTTTTAAAAGTTGTCACTTTATGAATTGACGAGAGATACTTGTGCTGATTCACTCTATGAATTGACGAAACATAATCGTTCTAGGCATTTATTTGTAAGAAATTTAGCATTCTAGATTTTACATCCGTTGCCTTCATTGGCTTATACTTATACAAACACTAAACATGATTATTTATGAAACATGTCTCTAGTAGTGTTTATTAGTTACCGTGTTTCTTTTTCTTAATATTTTCAACCCATCTGACTGCAACTACTAACACTAATTAATTAATTTTAAAAACATTATTCAAATGAGAAAAATATTATATTGGCATACCCATTGTTTATTTCCTTATTTTTTTTTTTTTTTTGTTAGAGCATATCGAGATTATCATAAAAGCATGCTAGCATAATTGGTAAGTGGTCACCGAATGTATAAAAACTTCAGAAGAGACCACATCAACAAACGGAACAGACATTAACTATATAAGCCATGGGACATAATTTATAATCTTAAGGGACATTATTCAAATTAAAATTAATTATAATATTTACAGTTCTGTGAATTACTTTCTTAATTTTTAGTTAATTACATTTGATATCATCATTTGCTGTTAATTACAAATAACTTAAGATGTTTATTGAAAATGTAAATATGCATATCGTATGTACAAAAATAATTATATTATGTAGCTTTCTCTTTGCAAAATACATTTTTATAATCTACTTTTCTTGCTTAGTCACAGAAGTATATTAATTTTTTTTTATTAGTACAGAGAAAAATGTTGAGGTTTCAAAATGTATATTTTTGGCAGGCCGTTGAAAGGCCAACAAACTTACCATCCAATGTAGCTAACTTCAGTACTTCAGTCTTTGTTTTTCTCTCTCTCTCTCTCTCTCTCTCTCTCTCTCTCTCTCTCTCTCTCTCTCTCTCTCTCTCTCTCTCTCTCTCAATCTCTCTCACTCTCTTCTCTCACTCTCTCTCTTCTCTCTCTCTCTTCTCACTCTCTCTCTTCTCTCTCTCTCTCTCTTCTCTCACTCTCTCTCTTCTCTCACTCTCTCTCTTCTCACTCTCTCTCTCCCTCTTCTCACTCTCTCTCTCTCTCTTCTCTCACTCTCTCTCTCTCTCTTCTCTCTCTCTCTCTCACTCTCTCTCTCTTCTCACTCTCTCTCTCTTCTCTCACTCTCTCTCTTCTCTCTCTCTTCTCTCACTCTCTCTCTTCTCTCTCTCTCACTCTCTCTCTTCTCACTCTCCCTCTCTCTCTCTTCTCTCTCTCTTCTCTCACTCTCTCTCTCTTCTCTCTCTCTCTCTCTCTCTCTCTCTCTCTCTCGTGTGCGTGGTCAAGCAAACGCCATATATACTTGTTTTGCAATGTACTTTGTAAAATGGTATGCTTGTTGCGAAATATACATGTATGACAAATTGCGTCGGTACATACAAGATGTACCATTTTCAGAAAGCAAAAGTAAATGTGAATATTTGGAGTATGTACGATTCAGTCGCTTAAAGATTAAAATCGCTTAAAAGTCGACAGGATCGACTTCATTGCACCGGGTTTTAATCCATATGACTCGGTCTCTTTCCGCAGCGCTGAAAGCGTCGAAAAAAGCGCAAACTTCGTAGCTCTAGCGACGACCCACAGGTGTCTCCGAAAAATTTTACTGTGAACCGAAGGACGCGGCCTGAAATCGAACCCACAACCTTCGGAGCCCGAGTCAAACGGCTTGAACACTTCGCCACAGAGACTCCCATGTACGATTCAATGATACCATTAAACTTGTTTAAATAAAACTAAGTGTGATTGAGAATACATGGAGTTCGAAATAATTTCTATTGGAAGATTTTATTGTGCATGAGAGCAAACCATATCACCATCATAATCAACAAGTAATATGTAGGTAATTACACCATGCCTTGAATGCAATATTATCACGTGTACGTGAATTCGCATATATTGTATATACTGTATTCGCAAATGTAAAATAAACACGCGTTGTAAAAGAAACATATATAAGATTCATATTATGATACTCCATGTTGACTTATAGAAAATCAACGGTGGAGAAAGCAGCACATGAAGTCTTAGGTCGTCAGAAGCAGCACCTCCGCCCTTTTTCCGCGGCGAATGCTTCGCTTTCATTACGTTCCTCACACTATACGGTGGCGGTACTTCCCGGGTGTCCTTCTTTAGGCGTGCGCTGACATCATGATTTCCAGCTTCTAGACGTCTTACTCGCTAATAGCGTTTTATTTCACAATAAGTTTGTTGGTGTGACATGAGAAAGGTAACACCGCAGTATGTCAACACATTATGAAAGTTGGAGTGGAGGAGAGGCAGCGAGAGACCAAGAGAGAAGATGCCGGACTGTTTGACATCTTCACATGGAGAAACATCAACATCAGAAATGAGTGGCAGCCAACGAGACCGAAGTTTATGCACAGACATGATTACCTTCGCCACACAGCATGGGCTATAAGATAAGAAGAAGTGAGATGAACCATTAAAACGCTTCATAATGCATACTCCATCAATTGTTGCCCATGTCATTTACAGGTGTCACTGTTGCTCACCTGGACGCCATCCCCTTGCCCGCCTGTCATATTTCTATGCCTATATGTGGCGTTATGTGATTGACTCTCTCCACCCCTACAGCTTCCAATACTACCTTCGAATACCTTGTTCCTGTCCAGCCCGCGTGTCCGCATGTTCTCTTCTACCACCGCTTATGCATCACGTATGCTCAATCACAATAGTACTTGGTGTGTTGTGGCTGGGGCAATGGTTAACCCAACAAAGGCAACAGTGACTTGGTTCTCGTTGAATAATCATATTGTCAACACTCCAACACCAACAGTAAATCTATGATCAGAGACGGTGGAAAGAACGCAGGCAATGAATTACATGGGGATACGGTTTGATCGAAGCCTTGCTTATAATGAGTACAAAGACCAGGTGATAACAAAGGCCAAGCGGGGGTTGGCTGTGGTGCGGGTGATGGCGGCAGCAAACTGTGAGCAGCGCCATCTATGTCTTCTATACGAGGGGCCGGTCATGTCTGTTTTTAAGTATGCGATCGCAATCCTGACTCTCAGCCGTAAGCAGATAGAAAGGATGGAAAGGATACAGAATGAAGCTATGCACATTATTCTTGGATGTACAAGAGTACAGAATGCAGGGCGATGCGCTACCTTCTTGAATTTCCAACTATTAAAGAGAGAATACAAGGTTGCAGGGCACGCGCCTACCTCAGAATTAACGCAAACACACAACATCCACTGCATAGTGAAATTATGAAGGTGAAGGGCAGCAGGTTAAAAAGAGGACGGTCGTGAATGGGTCAAGCCGAAGACATTCTTCAACAGGTGTGTTCACTTGAGGACTTAGAACCTGGCGAGGAGTGGGTACAAGTGCCAACAGATTTCTGCACATCCAGTTCAATTTGCATCCAACTGGACAGACAATGCAGGCAAGAACATCCGGCTGCTGTGGAGGCTGAAATAAAGAGTTGATTTTCGAGAATTCGCAAGACGGTGATGCTGTCATTTACACAGATAGGTCGGTCGTCCGACATGTGAGAAGCTCATGGGCCTTTACGGCTCAGGCCGGAGGGATAATTGTGAAGGAGGACTCTGAGACCATAAGTAGCCTGACTATGGAAGTCATGGCAATAAGTAAAGCAATAACTTGGCTCGAGACACAGACATTCCCAAGGTCATTTTTCCTTAGCGACTCAATGAGCATGCTAAAGAGGATAGAGATGGAAGGGGGGATCCGAAGAGAATGGTTGCTGTCTCTGGAGCGGTCTCGGCTGGCAAATATTAGTTTCATCTTCGTGCCAGGGCATGCGGGAGTAGGCTACAAGGAAATGAGCGGGCTGACAAGCTCGCAGGTGAGGCTACTGTGGAGGGCGGACGCGCCATGGACCAGGCTGACATTCTGAATGCTCTAAGAGAAGTAAGACTTTTGCGAGAACCAAGTGACGACTGTGAATCTACAACAATGGCCAGACTGCGAGAACAGCAAATTAAAAGAAGGGTGGCCAAACAAGAACACTACGCAGGATGCCAAAGAAGATTCATAAACCAACACAGAACTGGTGTCGTTAGCCGCTACACGCTGCGGGATTTGCTGAGGAGGGGATCCGAGCACTTATGGACTGTATGTTTCGATGTGCAATGAGGATGATCTGTCGACTAACTAACTAACTATCTCTTCTACCACCATTCGAGGCGCGTGCTACACACGTGTCGTGCCAATAACAAGGCAGCTCTGGATTCTACTAAAGCTTTCGCATTCTTCTCGTTTTCGTCGGTTCATTCATAATATAGAGGGGATGGGAGAATCCTAACAAATGAATTGTTTATTTGGTTTGAGGATCTTAGCCAGACTTAACACATTTTCTGTATTGACCAAAAGAGTCGATAATTATCTTCTACTTATAGTCCATGCCGTCTGGCGTTGGTGACCATGCCTGACCAGAACCTTCTGTCTGATGTGCTGCCAACCATTTCTGAAACTGCTATTCCTGTATATAAAAATGTCAGACCGCCCAGTATCTTCTCTCAGTTCTCCCCCTGCTTCTAATTCCCTACATCTTTCCTGTTGTGACGGCATACTACAGCTGTCTCATTCACATGACATTTTCAAAGAATATTAGCAAATCTTAATTCAAATATTAGTATCATCATAAAGTGCCATATCGGTAAAGGGCTCTGGATATAGCGATTTTACAAAACATTGTCCAGCTTCTTCACCGTGCATTCATACACGATTCTTGTAATCCATGTGTTGATATTGTCCACACACTGTGACGATGTCTTCCTACAGCAAATTCACCTCCTCGTCTTATCCAATGAAGATCTTTAAAAAGAATTGATGCTTCCATGTAAACATAGTGTACTTTAATTATATGTCGTCGCTATCTTTCAGTACTGTTTCCTTCAATCACAGTTTTACTAGAGTTCTGGTTCTCCTCTTCTCTTGCAATCAAATTCGTCCTATTCTACAATTTTTCCAAGTTTTGACATCTTCAGTTTTATCCTTGGATTGTTTATTCGTTGTCCACATTTTAAAACATAAAATAGACGTTTGTCGTGGTACCAACTTCACGATAAAAGATCATCCCATACTGCTCCGTTGTTCCTGTCTCAGTGAACATCACACAAAATGCTCCTCGCTGTGAAAATTAGAACAGACAGCAGTTCCGACAAACCAAAAGCAGGCTCACGCATACATGCATAAGGCTACTGCAAAAATACCAAGACTAAATGTCCGCCACTAAAATTAAAGTTTGTCGTCAATGGAAACAAACATTCACTAGAGAATTAACAGTTGCAGACACATTATTCGTGAGGAAAAACCAGTTAACCGTTGACATCTGATTTTGAGAAATATTAGTCATATGTCAAAAAGCAAGTGAGCTTATATATCACTACCACCCACACACATTCAAATATTCTTATGGCAGCAAAACGACAGATGATGAATAGCATTTTCACACAAACCATATGCTGCCAGTGTGAAACTTGGACATCATCCAAATCACATGCAAAATCAATATCTACGAGATAAGGGGCTAGAGAGGAGCTGTCAACTTAACTTTCCAATACTGAGAAAGAAATTGTGTTATCAGACAGACAGTGGGATTAACACCTTGAGCCACATGTATTGAAATGCAGAAGATCACATGGATCTCGTTAGAATACAATACCACCAGTTACCAGCACTGGTGCTAAACCAAATAATATCTGATAGCGAGCAAGAGGACACGCGAGGACAGAACATGGATTGACGACATCATAGAGATTGCACAATCACAAGGATTAACAATATCCCGTGCCACACATCGGGCGCTGGAACGTCAACTATTTCTCCCCACGACGCTTGGTGCAAATGTGGAAGATGGTGATGATGGGGAATACGGACTTTCCATCACATGTAGTACAGCTCATAAAAATGCTCTATCTAGACCAACAAACAGCAGTTAGAATAGATGGCGAGACATCACATTGGTTTGACATCAAGAAAACAGTCCGCCAGGGCTGTGTACTGTCACCCTATTTGTTTAACCTGTACGCCGAAAATGTAATGGGATATGTCAGAGATGATATAACCAGGGAGCATTATGATGCCCTAAATATCGGTGGTCATGAAATATCAGATATTCGAAATGCTGATGATACAATATTACTATCCACAACACAGAATGGTATAGAAAACTTAATAACCTCAACCCAAAGAAATAGTGAAAATTACAACTTATATCTTAACATAGCAAAAACAATGATAATGCATACAGATAAAGCTGCTATGGTGAAAGAAATATATGTTAATGTGAAAAGATTGGAGGTGGTGGCAAATTTTGAATATATCGGGCCATTGATTACCAACAACGGTGACACAATGAAAGAAATTAAACGACGACTATCAATTGCTCTTCAAAGACTAAAACAACGTAATAAATTATGGAGTGGGACAGATAGAACTACAAAAATTAGATTTTTAAGAGCATGCATCTTTCTCATTGCAACATACGCCTGTGAGACCTGGACACTTACTAAACAAGCTGCTTGTGAATATAATGCTTTTGAATATAAATGTTATAGACGGGTTTTAAGAATATCTTGGGTAAAGAAAAGAACAAATGCAACCATACTTCAAGAGCTGAATATTGAAGAGGGTTGGCTATTAAAGACGATAAAACAAGGACAATTGATATATTTTGGTCACTTGAAACGTCATGAAAGTTTGGAGAGAACAATAATGGAAGGATATATGCCTGAGAAAAAAGGAAAAGGAAGGAAAAAGAGAAGATGGGTGCAGCATGTGGCGTATGATCTCCAGATGGGTGTATCAGACGCGAGACATCTTGCTTGTGACCGAGCAGTTTTCCGGAGGGTTGCTATCCCAGCGAGGTTCTGCAAAAGACATGCTACTGAGTGAATGATGACTGTCATTGGATTATATCCTTGTACAAATGCTACGCATTGTTTTCTTTTTTAATAGTCTCTGGCAGTGTTTATTTGGGGCAATGTTCCATTTTTCCTTATATTTTCTACCAATCTAACTGCTACTACTAACGCTAATTATATCGTAATGAAAACAATATTTTATAATACTTATGATAAACAAAATCATAAAATGATACTTCCATTGTTTATTTCATTATTTTTAGAGTTTATCCAGATTATTATAAGAGCAGGCTAACATATTTGTTTAGTGGTCACCGAATTTATAAACAATTATGTTCAAACAACTTCAGGGGAGTCCACATCAACAAATGGAATACACATAAAACAAATTAAGACTTGGGACATAACAATTTATAATTTTAAAGGACTTAATTCAATCTAATAATATTTATAATATTTACAGTTCTCTGAATTATTTTCTTAAAGTTTCGTTAATTTCATTTGCAAATCATACTTTTATTCTTTAAGTTGTAGATGAAAAATAGAAACATGCATATCGTTCGTTAAGTATTAATTATATTAGTTAGTTGTCTCTTTGCACAATACGATTTTATAATCTACATTTTATGTTTCAATATAATGATAAATACATTTTTTTGTTACACATTTAACAAATGCTGGAGTGAAGCCGCACTAATAAAACTGAAGAAAGTAGGCATAACGGGTAGAACCTACAAATACATAGAAAACTTCCTCCACGATAGAAGCTTCTCAGTTAGTTAGTTAGTTAGTCGTAGTTTCAACCTCATAGCAACGGGTTGTCCCCATTATGCTCCGTTCCTGTGCCAGTGAATATCGCACAAAACGCTCCTCACTGCCCAATGTGAAAAGTGGAAAGACAGGAGCCTCGACAAACAACAGCCCGCACAGATACACTGTACATAATGCCGCCGCCAGAATGTCAACACAATAGTCCCCAACGAAACACCCAGTTCATCTCTGATGGAATCGGCAGTCATTTTCCCATCTGGATGTTTCCTAGATGTTCATCCACACAGTCCACGAATATACAGTTCATTGTCGATGGCATTGGCAGTCAACCAGAAGCCCAGCAGCCACACATTTCTGCATAAGGCAAAAACCGGTCAACTCTGGGACATAGCCATCTACCATCGCTCCGAACATGCAGTCACGTTCCAAAAAACCTCGGGCAGATTCAAAAGCATTTCACACGAAACTAACAGCTCACAGTGTCGCACCACGCACTCACTCAGTAGCAGGGCGACGGAACCATCAAGTGAGGGTAGGGAATGAGGTATCCGACACATATGTGCAAGAGAACGGCATTCCCCAGGGCTCGGTCATCTCACCAACAATCTTTTCAATACTGGTGAACGACCTGACAGAGGAGATTCAAGACCAGAAAACAGGACTATCACAATTCGCGGACGACTGCGCCATATGGAGGAGTGGCAAGGCGGCAAAGACTACAAGAGGACCACTCCAAAAGCAAATAAACAAGCTAACAGCATGGATGGACAAATGGGGTTTCAAAATCAATACCAATAAAACGGTCAGCATGGTATTTAGCAGCCAGAAGAAGTTATATCATAACAAGGACTGGAAAATAGAGATAAAAGGGGAAACCATTAAACAAACAAAGAGCACAGTCTTCCTAGGAATGACCCTAGACGAGCAGATGAACTGGTCAAAACATATAAGCCAGACATTAGAAAAATGCAAGAAAGCAAGCAACCTACTGCGGGTGATAAAAGGTAACGGTTGGGGTGCCCAGACCCAAACAATGCTGATGTTCTGTAAAGCATTTATCAGGGGCAAGCTGAATACGGCAGCATTGTGTACGACTCAGCATCAGAAGCCAACAAGAGGAAGCTAGACTCCATACAGACCCAAGCGCTAAACACCATCCTGAGTGCTGGAAAATGTACATCCAGAGAAGCCATGGAGGTAGCGCTGGGGGTACTTCCACTGAGTCTGAGGCGTAAACAGTTGACGTATAACTACTGGGTAAAGGTTGCTCAAGACAAAAACCACCCTGGATACCAAACGCTCAGTGACAACAACAGCAAAAGGGGAGGGGGGCATCCCAATAGTAAAACTGCATAGACCGGAAGGATAGGAAGCAGCAGAGAAGATGAATGAAGAAATTGAGCTAGCAGAGACCCTGAAACAGACAAGACGGTTCAAGCCAACAATCCCACCATGGGAACTAACAGTCCCATTCACTGACTGTAGTCTAGCAAAGTCCATCACCAAGGACACGGAGGACACAGATGATAGAGACGCGGCCGAGGAATACATACAAGAAATCAATAAGGACAACCTCATAATATACACAGACGGGTCCAAAAACGAACAGGGAGATGTAGGAGCAGGAGTAGTGGTCCCAGACTGGAAGTTGAAGAGACAGTTCAAGTTAACAGACCAGACAGCAGTATGCACGGCCGAACTGGTTGCCATAATGAAAGGTCTAGAGATCGCAGCCGAAAATCCACCACTGAGACTGTGTATATTAACAGACTCCCTGTCATCAGTACAAACGCTCGGGAACTTCAATAGAGGCAACAGACCCGACATAAAATAGGAGATACTAGCGACAGCCACTAACCTCAGGTACATGGGTTGCCAAGTCACCATCGGATGGATACCAGCTCACAGGGGTATCCCGGGAAACGAACAGGCAGACAGAGCGGCGAAACGGGGAATAATCAGCACTAATCAAATCTGCACAGGCCTAGGTAAAGTAGAAGGGAAGAACATAGTCAAAAACTATATTCTCAAGGAATGGAGGCAACAGTGGCGAGACAGCGATAAAGGCCGTCATGCCTACCAAGTATTGGGTGAACCCAGATACAAGCCACAAGTCAAGACCAACATGAAAGCACCGGCAAACAGACAGCTGTGGAGAATCAGACTAGGCAATTGGAAAGACACAAGAGAAAACCCATTCTGGAAAGAGTGCCGAGAAAACAACACCATCGAACACTACCTACTAGTATGCGACAAGTACAATAGAGAGCGAAGGGACCTGAGAGATCACTTTGTCAAAACTGGGAAACCAATGACAATGACGGAGTGCCTGCACATAAACAGCAACCCAGAAACACAGCGATTGGTCAGACAGTTCCTATGCAGAACAGGAAAGACCGGATAACCTCCTGACACTGTATATATATATGTATATGTATTTTTGTATGTATGTGTGCATGTTTTTATGGTTGAAAAATTACGTAATAAAAAAAAAGGGGGTGAATGGCAGGAAGGTGGGTTGGCTCTTCCGGCGGAGCACCTGAACTAGGATGAGACCAGGTCATCTTGTTGCTACACCAAACCCACACGTGATGATGAAAAACGCCAAACAACAAAGGAGTTCGGGCCGCTGACAGGAGGGACAGCTTGAAACTTGCATTTGAATTCTCTGCCATTGCCTACAACGAGTCTTTATGAAGACTGGACATGTCCGGGACCAGCTCCGATGAGAATAACACAAGAAGCCACAAGCACGTAACAGTGCTAATAGAGAAAAGAAGCCAACAAACGAAATAATGCGGGCCCCAATAGGCCCGATCAAGGACCAGTCTTTATCAGGACCAACACAAGTCAAAGAAAACAAACAAATAGCACAAAACAAATCTAGCCGACGACCAATAAAACCAGTAGGAATTAGGACTAACAATCCACACAACCACGGCTCTCAACAATAACCACCGCTGAGGAAGCAGGTTAGACGAGACCTAATTTGGAATTTTTTTGGGGGAAAATTGGAATTGGAATAGTCTCGAATGTTGGGCGGCTCTTACCACACCCGACACCCCACATTGTGCCAACGGCTTCCGGCGGAAGAGCGCAATTGGGAAGGTACAAGCCTTATCCTGATGCGAAGAAATGCAACCTAAAGACAAAATATCATGGCTGGGCAGAACAGGCTCTAAGCCTTGGTTGGCAGATGGTCTAGGATCAAAGCTCCGACAGGCGGACTGTTAGAGCATTGCTTTGCTGATCCAGCAGCTACTACAGCTTGTCTTGTTCCAGATGTATAGGTGTCACTTTTCCTCTAGAGTGAATTAGGCAGGCCGAGAGAGGGATCATGCTGCATGGGTAATAAATGATCTCTATATTTTAGCCCAGGCTTTGTGCTATGGAGAGGCAATAACTCCATCCCTGGTCTTAACCGGTCTCGGAATTAAAGCGAGAGGCAACTGTTACGGGTTATAAGTCCATGTCAATTGGCGTAGACATGGGTCGCCACGCGTTGCCTCTGACGGTGGGAGAAACCTACAGGTGTGTGACATGGCAAGGCATTCTCGAACCAGATTGTAGACACTTGCATTCAGGTTGCAGCAGACGATTCGTAGAAACAGCGTTTTGCGCAGTTTTGTTTACCCTTTCCCTATAAGGAGTGGTATGTCTTACCGCCTAAAAATAGCTTATTGGACCAGCCTATTTAACCCACAGGCTAAGCCGATAGCGGCACTTGAATTTGGAAGCGAAACAAGTCAACAATGTAAATGTAGGGAAGTGTATTATTACAAACTGTGCTTTCTCAGTGCTCTGGTAAGATAATACGTTTTGAAAGTAAATACTTGTATCTTATGATAAATAAGAATATATGTATGTGTAACAGTAATGGAGTACTGGGGTATTATTAGGATCTAATGGGAAACAGATACAGCACGATTGAGCATTGAGACTGAAAGCGGGGAGAGATGCTCAATCGTGACGTATTGGGTTGGCAAGGGGAGTTAACATCAAGCCTTTGACAGGAGAAGAAGCTAACTTGTCATCATGAAGAAATAAACAGTATTTGTATTAAACCATCACGGCTTGTGAGTTCCTACTCTGTTACAGGACACGAAATGTTGCCTAGGACTCAGGATTCGAACCTGATATAGTCCAGTCGGTATAAAAACAACGCGAAGTAATGCCGTATAACATCGCGAAGAAGATGTTCTATGCTCCGGTCCTATAAGTCACCAGAAACAATTTCGGCACGTTGTGGAACAACTAGTGAACGTAATAGGGCGCAGTGAAAAGATGGCCAGTAAATTGTAAATTTCAGTTATCTGTGAATACAGAGGCCAAAAGCCCGCCCAGGGGTGGTCCTCTGTAAGTCTTTTTCAAGACCTGAGATAACAAATAAATTAGAGTCAAGAGGCTTTGTATAGCCGTTGCTTTTCATTGTACAACTCAAGAGGCTTGGTAGAGCCGTCGCTTTGCATTGTACAACTCAAGAGGCTTGGTATAGCCGTTGCTTTTCATTGTACAACTCAAGAGGCTTGGTAGAGCCGTCGCTTTGCATTATACAACTCAAGAAGCTTGATATAGCCGGCGCTCTGCATTGTTCACCTCAAGAGGTTTGTCATACCCGATGTTTCGCAAATTTTTACCTCAAGAGGCCTACCATGGCCGGTGCCTGAACTTTATCGTTTTCAAGGGGCTTACCATAGCCGTTGCCTAGAATTATCACTTCCAAAGGGCTTACCATAGCCTGAATTTTGCCAGTTTCAAGAGCTTGATCCAAGACGCCACCTGCGGTGACGTTTGTTTCAACGGGCTACCAAAGCCGCTGCCATACATCGTTGTTTCGGGGAGCTGACCAAGACTGCCCTGTGATCGTGTCTGATCGATTTGAAACTTGCTGTCGGAAAATGATGCTCTTTGATCATTCAAAAACTGGGACACCCATGCTCTAGACTTCACAGAACTTTGGAAAAAGGGGGCAATCCAAAAACCCAGTCGTCTGATCGTTGAGTCAGGTGAGAAAGAACATTTTAATAAAATAATCAAGTTCAGCCTCAAGGTTAATAGGTTTCATTCTGAACGCTAACAACTGAAAAAAAAAGACAGCAAATAAATAGGGCATCTCGGGGCTCTGCTACAGTTGAGAGCCGCTCGCTATCTCAAGACATCGATGAAGTGCCCCACCCGGGGTGAAGTCAGAAGCCAGAAGACTGGTCGGGACCCTACCATGGGTTGAAATTTATCCAGGCATCCCAAGAGACGAAGTTACCTGGGAGGAGACAGACTAACTGAACTCCGCTACCTGAACTCCGCGACTGAATTTCGGCTGACGCAGAATCCTAGTGTTTGGGTAACCTGAGAAGAGCGTAATCTGACGGCGAGTCTAGGAAAATACCTGGTGCTGGGATCGAGAAACAGAAGTACGTAAATTTATGAACCTGGTAACTGATTGAACTGATTGAAATAAGTGATTTGATTTGTGTTTCTTAAATTAGGAAATTACGATTGTGAGGTTGTTTGCTTGCTCTGTTTAAGTACATTTCAGCATGGCGGAACAAGACAACTTAGCACAAGTTTTGACGGGGGTAGGAACAGCAGTAGGCAGACTTAATATGGTTATTAAACAACAAGGAATGGCAACAGAAATTGTGAAGTTTAGTGGACAGGCCAAAGACTTTAAAAAATGGGTCACTTCCATAGGAAAATATGCGTATTTGGTCTCAGCAACAGATGAAGAGAGAATGAGACTGGCTTATCAGACGGCAACGGAACCGGTTTCGGATCATATAAGAAGAAAGTTAGAGGCTAGAGTAGATGAGACATGGGAACAATTCAAGGAAGACCTAGCACGGAAGTATGCGGAAATAACAGATCCACAACATGCATTTTCGGTGTTGAGACAGGCTAAACAAAACAACGGAGAGACGGTACAATTGTTCAGCGATAGATTAATTAACCTGGCTGAAGAGGCATTCTTAGGACAGAATGTACGAGGAGAAGAGGTGGAGAGGATGTTAGTCGGCATTTTTGTAGATGGCATAAAATCCGATGGTTTGAAATTTAAGTTGATGAGGGAGAACCCTGAGAGGTTGTCACAGGCTGTAGATATTGCAGTACAAGAAGAAAATTTGAGACGTAGGTTTAGATTGAGAACAGGACGAGAAATAGGAACTAGTCGAGAAGATAGAGTTGAGGAGCCCATGGAAATAGGACAAACAAGGTTCGGATGGAATAGGAGGGGAGGTGTACAGATTGTACAAGGCAGAAATAGAAATGAGTATGAGGAAAGGAGACAAATGAGGTATCCTACAACTGGGACGGTAGGTAACACAAATAACACAAATATAGTTTGTTATTCTTGCGGTCAGCGGGGACACATGGCTCGTTTTTGTGGAAATAGGCGTGTCCAATCTAATACACAGAGTAGAAATAGCAATAGGTTAAATAGGAATGTAGAAGATAGACACAGAAATTTTACAGGTACAAGAACAACGCAGGAAAACCGGCGCCCTACCTATTGAATGGGACCTGGAGTAAGAAGGGAAATAATAAGGTTCCAAGGTTTAAAGAATACGTTAATAACAGGTATACTAGGACGAATAGAGAACATTTTCAACTAGATGAAGTCAAGCAGTTTATAGAAAATAAAACAGATTATAGTTCTTGTATTATAGAAGTAGGAAAGTATAGAATTCGTACATTAATTGATTCGGGAGCTCAGGTTAGTGTAGTAAAAGAAAGTTTTCTATACAGAATAGTGAGAAATTGTAGGATATTTAGGAGTCATAATAATCTTCACTCCGTTACGGGACAGAATTTACAAGTAATTGGGCAAACGATGATAAATTTCAAACTAGGAGGGATCAACGTAAGACATCTTTTTCATGTAGTGAAAGATTTAAATAGAAACATGCTGTTAGGAAGAAATTTTTTGATAAAAAATGGAGTAAGACTTTTCTTTGATTTACATAAATTAAAATTTAAGGATGTCTATGTAGATATGGAGGAAGACATGCATATATCAGCACTAGTGAGAGTTAAAATGTCCACGACGTTAAAGCCACAGTCGATTAATTTGATACAAGCAAAGCTAAAGAGAAACCCATATTATGTAGCAGGAGACACAGTCAGAGTCACTGAATTACAAGAAGAAGTAATTGATGAACCTGGTTTGGAAGTTCCGGATGGAATAATAGCGTTAGATAAACACTTAACCTTTCCAGTTATGGTGATTAACAACACAGGTAGAGAAATTAAATTATACAGAGGGTGTGTAGTAGCAAAACTAGAACGTAACGTTAGTGAAATATTGGCAACGGATAGAGTAGAAATGCCGGGAACTAATTGTTCACAATCTTCTAGTGAAAGAAGTAATAACAGACGCGGACGCGGAAGTAGAGGAAACACACGAAGGGATGAATTGATCCATCCATTCAAAAGAAATACAGCACAAATACATTCACTAGATAAAAAGACAAGAGAACAGGAATTGTTGGCACAGTTAAAGACTTCACCAGAAAATAAAGAAGTGTTGGAACAGTTTATAAAGGAGAATCAGGATGTGTTTGCAATTAGTGATTTAGAGTTGGGTAAGACAAAAACGGTAACAATGGAGATAGATACGGGAGACCATCCGCCGATTAGCTTAAAACCATATAGAACTCCCTTAAGAAATAGAGAAATTGTAGAAAAGGCAATAGAAGAAATGTTGAAAGCAGGAATAATTACAAGATCAAAATCAGAGTGGTCATCTCCGGTGGTAATTGTGGCCAAACCTGATGGTTCGAGTCGATTCTGTTGCGACTATCGGGCGTTGAACAAAATTACTAAAAATGTAGCATATCCACTGCCAGTGATAGATGATATTTTGGGGTTGCTTAATGGCGCTACATTTTTCACGACGTTGGACGCAAGAGCAGGATTTTGGTGTATCCCGATGTCAGCAGACGCGCAAAGGAAAAGTGCTTTCTGTACTCATATGGGTTCTTATGAATTTTTACGTATGCCTTTTGGAGTCAAAACTGCGCCATCTCACTACATGCTCTTAATAAATGAAGTGTTAGAAGGTATGCAAAGGTTTGCACTAGCCTATATAGACGATATTCTGATTTTTACGACAGGAGATGTAGGTGATCATTTAAAACATATTAGATTGGTATTCGATAGATTAAGGGTACATGACGTTAAATTGAAACTTAGTAAGTGCCAGTTTTTAAAGACAGAAACAAAATATTTGGGTTATATTATAAATAGAGACGGAATAAAACCAGACCAGGAAAAGATAAAGGTTATTAAGGAACTACCTCCTCCAACTAATGTTAAGGAAGTGCGTGCGTTTATAGGAACCTGTGCATATTATAGGCGGTTTGTCCCGGCGTTTTCAAAGATAGCAGAACCTATTACAAATTTAACAGGCAAATACGCTAGATTTAAGTGGGATGATGAGTGCCAAAAAGCGTTCGAATATTTAAAAAACAGCTTAACACTGGTACCATTATTGACGCATCCGGATTTAAACAAACAGTTAATACTGTACACAGATGCTTCGGACAATGCAATAGGAGCATGTTTGGTTCAACCATATGAAGGAAAAGAGTCTGGAATACCAGGGGTTAAAAATGAAAGGCCAATTTACTTCTTATCTCATAAACTTAGCAAATCTCAACGCAAATGGACGACTATTGAAAAAGAAGCGTACGCCATTCATTATGCCCTTCAGAAACTAAATTACTACTTACATAACGCAAATTTTGTTATTAGAACTGATCATATGCCTTTAAAGTCTTTTTTAGAAGCTCCAGTGCAGAACAGGAAAATACAGACGTGGGCATTGAATTTACAGGGATACAATACGAAAATTGAGTACATTCCAGGTAGGATTAACACATGCGCTGATTTATTGTCTAGGATTCCCTATCCACAGTCGTCAGGTGACACAGAAGATGAAGGAGAACCAGAGATTGACGACCGAAACTGGCAAGTAAATATTTTAGATTCTGCCATAATAAATGGAGAAGATTTTGAGAGTTTACCGTCGGATCAGGAGGCTGAACTTAGACTGGAAGAAGACCCACATTTAGCACAGTTTAGTATGAAAGAAGAACAGGAATTAGATCCAAAAGTCTTACAAATAAAACAGAAATTAAGTGAAATGGAGGAGAACAAATATAAGAAGAATTTTTTGGTTTTACAAGAGGATGGACAGTTATACTATATGTGTGAAAGGAACGAACAGCTAAGGAAATATATCCCAAAACATTTAGAAAATGAAGTTTTAAAAGCTTATCACAATGATAATGGACATCTCGGGCGGGATAAATTGGTGAAAGCACTTACGAGTAAATATTATTGGCCAAACTTATTTAGATCTGCTTGTAAATATGTGGATACGTGTGAAAGATGCAGATTAAGAAATATGAAAACAATTAAATGTCCTTTACAAGATACAGATATTCCTCAGTTCCCTATGCAGAAAATCAGTTTAGATATATCGGGTCCTCACCCTAGAACATTGTCAGGGAATGTATATTTAATTCATATAGTAGACGTTTACAGTCTTTGGCCGGAAGTTTATGCAATTCCAGATAAGAGCGCTGATACTGTCATTAATATTTTTTTACAGGAGTTTGTACCAAGATTTAGTTGTCCACAGATTATACTCACAGATAATGGTAGAGAATTTGTGAATAAGAAGTTTGAAAAATTGTTGAAGGATTTAAATATAAAACATGTAAAGACCTCATACTATAGACCTTCTTCAAATGCTAGGAACGAACGACAACACCGTACATTATATGATATTATAGCAAAGATTGTGGATGAACATGAAAAAGACTGGGATTTATTTTTGGGACCAGCGCTTAGCGCCATACGTACAAATCAAAATGTGAGCACAGGCTTTTCACCATTTTATTTAATACACGGGAGAGAACCAGTATTGCCAATAGATAACCTCTTAAAACCAAGACGGAAGTATATGGGAGAAGACTTTCAGGAGACCATTATACAAGAAATGCATAAAGCACACATGAGGTTGAAGAATAATATAAGTAAAGCTAGAGAAAGACAGAAAAAGTACAAGAACCTGAATACAAAGTTACAGGAGTTTAAAGTAGGAGATAGAGTGTATTACAAAAAGCATAGAAGGAACTCTAAGTTTGATGATCGTTGGGTCCCAGGTTATTATGTTATAGAAGGGCTAGGTAATGTGTCGTATAATATTAAGAACCAGGTGACGGGACATGTGGCAAGGGCACATGTGGAACACTTAAGAAGAAATGATGATGAGAAGGAAAATGATAATTATAATAATAATTATTGTTCAGACACCGGATACTTAGATGAACGAGTCGTTAGGGGAACTACGATAACCCCACCTTTTAGAAAAGATCCGACACACAAATTAAAAACGGCTTCAGGTTACGATGATACTCAAGAACAGACGATTCCGAAAACAATGGAAGAAGAAAAGGTGAATGAAACTCATTATGATAGTATGGAAGAGGAAATAGCTGCTCCATTTAAAAATACTAGACAAGCAACAAAAAGAAGGATGGATAAACAAAGAGAAAGAGAAGTGAAAAGACAGAGGAGAATTAGAGAGTATTCAACAAGTAGTGAAGAAATGCCTTTACTAGAAAGATCTTTAAGAAATAGTGATAGACAAATTAGATGGGATATTGAACAGAAGAGGTTAGCGGCTGCTAACGAGAGAAATACAGATGAAGAAGAAGAAATGGATGAGAAATCAGAGTCAATTAGTAGTATGGAGGAGGATGATAGATTATACGGGGAGGATGATATTGATGTAGAGATAGCATTGATACAGAGAAACTTGGAGTTGTTGAAGAAGTGGAAACGTAGGAAATAAATTGATAGAAAATATTGCAGATTGCAAGATGTAAGTTTCAGGCTGTAAGGAAAGAGATACCTGATGAAGTGTGTGAGACGGTGGAAATGGAAAAGGCTTCTGTTGGTACTTTTTATAAATGAGCTGGAGGAATAGTCAAGCAATGGATGTAGGTTCGACTGAGATATATATATATTTTTGTTCTCTCAGTGACGGAATTGCTGGTTGTTTTGGTTTCTTATTGGATGGATAAGTTAATAAATGATACAGCATTGTTGTACTATATAGTAAATAGACAAGTTTTTACTGGTGCTAGGAATGTCGTGGTGTGTGGTAATGATTAAGTAGTTATAGGAATTTGTCCACAAGAAGCAATTGGGGAGTAGATAATACGGCCATTGATAGTTAAAGGCTTATACGAAAAGAACAGATATTGTTTTAAATTAGAATTTGGTCTGTAATAACAGATATAGATATATAGACCTGGCGGTGAATGGTTTTAATTTCCTGCTTATAAAAACAATAGAGTGACTTGGTTACTTTAAGTAGATAATTATATGTGAGTTATAATTTTTTTTGAAGAACTTCTCTTTAGCGAGAAGACACTTGTGTTATTGAGTCTGAGTTGGTAATGCTTAATATATAATATGTTTTTTTTCTTTGCTTAATTTGCTTTTGTAACATGATTGTTGTTACTTAGTTTTAGAATAGGGTTATTGTGTTCTTAGACTTTTACGTACAAACTATTGGTCCGTAAAAGAGACCAATGGTGTTAGGTAGTATTAAAAAATTTTATTTTGGTTTGATAAGATGCATGTTGTATTATTTTGAAATCTGTTTTTCTTTGAATGAGTTGGGGGGGATATCTTGTTTTGACTTTATTTCGTTTAAGTTAATTAAGTTGTTTGGTGTATTAGGTTACATAGTTATAAATTTAATTAAGTAAGTTAATTTTCAAGTTAGTTATGGTGTTGGCTGGAATAAAGAAAATAATATGAGGGCTAACAGAGAGACACATACTGAGGGCTAATAGAGAGACATGTAGATAGTCTTATGGATATGAAATGTTAGAAAATAGGAGCTACATTAAAGTCAGCATTATAGGAGGGGGGAGACTGTGAATGGCAGCATATAAATGGGAGTGTTTATATAAATATTATGAGAAGTGAGGGGGCAAGAATAGGTGCTGTGAAAAACCAGCGTTAATTAAATTGATAATGTTCATAGAATATGAACATTGGCTCATGGTGAAAGGTGAGGTGACGGAAATATGGACAAGATTGTGGATGGCAATATAAAGGTTATATATATATAAATGTTGAGAAAACGTATGTCAACTTGCTTTATAGAGAACAAAGATTTATTTTCATACGTATTTTGAAAAAAAAAATTGTTGTACAATTTTTTTTATTGGCAAGGGAGGTAAATGTGGTTGTGTGGACTATGCATTGCTTTATGTAAATGTGATCACGTTGTCTTTTCATCCTTTTTTTTATCACTGGGTGCGCACCCCTTCTTTGCTTTTCTAAGTACGTTGTTGTTCTGGTTGTCTTGTGTTGTGAGCATGCGAGGGATTTTATGATGCCATGTGTACAATAACGATTATCTGAACTATTCTTCTTATGATATGTATATTTGATACAGAAACGAGCCAAGAGGGAACCAGAAATATATATATATATATATATATAGTGGATGGCTATATAGTTTGAAGAAATAGATTTGGTTACTTAACATAAAGTGCTTTGGGAAAGTTAGAGGAACTGTGAGAGATAAGGAAAAGGAGGGAATAGAGTAAGGGGATTAGGAGTAAAGAGTTTTCCTTTATAAGGAAAATTCTTTAATAAACATGGGGAGGTGTAACAGTAATGGAGTACTGGGGTATTATTAGGATCTAATGGGAAACAGATACAGCACGATTGAGCATTGAGACTGAAAGCGGGGAGAGATGCTCAATCGTGACGTATTGGGTTGGCAAGGGGAGTTAACATCAAGCCTTTGACAGGAGAAGAAGCTAACTTGTCATCATGAAGAAATAAACAGTATTTGTATTAAACCATCACGGCTTGTGAGTTCCTACTCTGTTACATATGTAATGTAAATGTTGGTGAAGTAATAACTACCTAATTACTTCTTGACAACGATAGCCTGCCTTTCGGTTCCTGCAGAACTAGTGTCTCCGTCACTCCTGCAAAGTCTATGCTTACATTGTTATCTTGCTCACATGCTAATCACTATGGGGACTCCTACCCCACTATTTTCTGCGCTCTGAAGCAGAATGTTGTTCACTCTAATTCTCTACTTGAACCTAGATTTTTGAGATTAGGAAACGTCTTTTGCTACGACATGTAAGTGAACACTGGTGTACTCAAGAGTACAATATTAATACATGTAAACCATATATCGTGTGTGAATCATGTGTCCCCTGTTTAAAGAATAGACAGGGAAAACGGTGTGATGGTTAATTTTCCATGAGGAAAACTCTCAAAGGAAACGAGCAGTGGACGCTTTGTGTCTACAGGAAATGTGGCGCGTCTGCATAACAGTATCAGCCAGGTTAAGTCGGGTGACTGTCTGAGTGACCCGAGTTTAAGTTCACGTAAAGCGTGCTGTGGTTTGATGCGAAGAAGAAGAAGAAGAAGAAGAAGAAGAAGAAGAAGAAGAAGAAGAAGAAGAAGAAGAAGAAGAAGAAGAAGAAGAAGAAGAAGAAGAAGAAGAAGAAGAAAAAGAAGATTCGAGACTACAGACTAACATACGTTAGGATATACAAGCAAACCCTCGGAATATAACCCTCCCCCCCCCCCACCCTTTCCAATCAGGGAGGGACAGCTATAGTCACGAGATAAAAGAGGTGGGAAAACCCTTCCCCCCCCTCCCTTTCGGGTATTTGTTATGTCTCGTGTGTGGGTGTGTTTCAAACACCAATTGATACGATAGCAAGTATGTATAATGTTTGTTCATTTCTTTCTTATTGAAGGCGCTGAAGAAACGCACAGTGGCAAGGAAATAACAAAGCCTTTATATAGTATGGGAAACCGAAGGAATAAAACCCATGCTATAATGTGAGGAAAAAAACCCATAGAGGAAAAACCTACATAATAGGGGGTACTGACAGAAAGCAGACCCAAATTATGAAAATTAGTATGATGGAGAGTCCTCACACATAGTCCTCGAGAAAGAAGACACCTCTTCTTATAAGTGCCAACGACTACTTAAAGTCAAATCTTAGTTATCCCCCTGGAACTCTCCAATCTCCAGTGATTACACAATTGAAGAGTAGCGGCAGTAGTTGTCAGATATACATCTAATCATCTATGAAAGAGATTACGTGTGCTGTCCCGCTTAAACCCAGAAGCGGGTACAGAAAAGTGGACATCATTTATCCACTCCTTCATCTGCAAAACTCAGGATTAGCAATACTGAAATTACTGTAAGCGGTCGCCAGAAACAGATTCATTCTGCAAAACGTGACGGCAATCGACAGGTATGCAAGACGTACTAACACTGTTTGGAGCCCGCCTTTGACGACAAACGAAGAGTGAAGCCCTGACATGTGATTTGATGTGCCGCTCGAAATACTGACCATCCGTCTTTACAGAATGCCCTTTTGACTAGTCCTGACTCCATGGACAACTCATGAGAGAGAACCGGCAAATTGGTAGAATCGCCAGTTCAAAATGCAGAATTCACGTCAGTCTTAAAAGAAGAACCTCTACAAGAGAAGAGGCCCCCCCCCCAACGGGAAATGCCGACATCATTCTTTATCATCGTGTTATCTACATCATCTCATAGTGGGAGAAAATATTAGACAGTGGTATGTCTATATAACCCCCCCCCCCCCCCCAGTGTATTATAACGCAATATTCCAGCATCCACATTTCACAGAGAATATACAGTCAGAGGACTTATACAACCGTGACAGTTTCAGTGGTATGATTCACAAAGAATGAGATAGAACTGTCCCGTCTTCATCGATGGAAAGTAGAAAGGAGACTGGTTAATATCGTCATATCCGGTTTAGATAAAGGAGCTTAGGAACAGTTTGTTTATACAGCTCTAGTTTGGTTGACAGTACCTCGTTCGTGAGTACAGGTTTTTATAATACACAGGAGTTAATCAGAAGAACAAAAATACGCCACAACCAGATACCAACGGAAAGGATTTCTGTTTATTAGTAGAGAAGGGTTAATACATGTAATGTTGGTTATGTGATGACATACATTACTGTAATTCTTATAGATGATTCTTGAGGGAAAAGTATTCCCGGATGGTTGTTGATGTTATGGTGGGAAATTGGTTGTGGGGTCAGTGTTTGTTGTTGGATCGTGGAGTGCACATGGGCGCACTTAACCAAGACTGGTTTATGTTTTTTATTCTGTTTGTTGATTTAGGTTACAGAGATATTAAAAGCTATAGCTAGAACTAAGAGTGTTCAGCTGTCTTTTGAAGGTTGTTCCACAGTAATGTTATTGTGAGAATGTAAGTCACTGGTTTAGTTAACGAGTGAGAGTTGATGTGGGGAGGTCGAATGCACTTAGCCTAATAATTCAGAGAGAGAGAGAATATTTTTCCCTTGGAGGCGAAGGCAAAATGACCTGACTCTCAGGGCAGGAAGAGTACCATAAATCATCTATCATCCCTTATATCACGAGTCCAGGACCAAAAACCCATAACCCCTAGACCTAGACGTTAAGTCATATTCAAGACAACAAAATACCCTACAAGGTGTCACTGATCAGCTACAGCCCGCCTCAAGCTGGGCAGCCCGCGGCCAATTGGGTGCTGATCCGCCACAGCCTGCCTGCTTCAATGGGTGCTTGGGGCTAAGACAAAATCTGGATCGCAGGCTGTAAAACCAATGCACCAGATACTAATAATAAGAAAAAAAAAGAAACCTCAAGCTACGGCTTGCAGCCTGGGACGTAAGAACCATGTGTCCAGAATTTTATACTGGCTAGACCAATATTGACGATGTGAGAAAACGGCTGTGATTGATGCCTAACTCAGTCGTCTTAACATTGATATTGCTGGCCTGCAGGAGACTCGCCTCGCTGAGGAAGGGTCACTGAGGGAAAACAATTACACCTTTTTTTGGAAGGGTGGAGGGCAGGCAGAAAAAAGGTAACATGGTGTGGGCTTTGCAGTGAAGAATTTGCTACTGGGAATGATTGAAATGCTTCTAGACGCCTTACTTGGCAGTAGCGTTTTATCTCACAATAAGATTGTGGGCATAACAAGATAAAGGTAACGCTGCAGTATGTCGTCACAGCGGGAAAGTTGGAGTGGAGGAGAGGTAGGCGGAGACCAAGAGAGAAAATGCCGGGCAGTTTGATATCATCAAATGGATGAACATCAACATCAGAAATGAGTGGCAGCCCACGAGACCGAAGTTTGTGCACAGATATGATTACCTTTGCCACACGGCATGGGATATAAGAAGAAGAGAAATAAACGATTAAAACGCCTCAAAATGTACACACCATCAATTGTTGCCCATTTCATTTACATGTATCATTGTTGCTCTCCTCCCCTTCCCGTCCTGTCATTTTTCTATGCCTATATGTGGCGTTTTGTGATTGACCCTCTCCACCCCTACAGCTTCCAATACTGCCTTCGAATAACTTGCTCCTGTCCAGCCCGCGTGTCCGCGTGTTCTCTTCTACCACCACTCGAGGCGTGTGCTACACACGTGTTGTGCCCATAACGAGGCACCTCTTCACGTCAGATTTATTTATTTATTTATTTATTTAGGAACCGACATCACAGCATTCGGAGTATTCCCATAAGCGCTCCGTCCCCATCCTCAGCAGCCAGCGAAGAATTCCAACACTAATAGTACCAGTAGCAATCTGATTATATGCCTGTCTCGCCTTTCCTCTGAGCGGCGATCGTTGGCCAAATCCCCTCTTCACCCCTCGCTGTCGCATTCTTGCCAGACCATGGTGATCCAATTGCTAATCCGAGGTGTGCACGTGCTCCCACAAGTCCGCAACCACGTCTGCCTTATCATGCTAGAATACTCCACCAAAGTTTGCGGAGCCGGCCAATCTGTCCGCCTGTTCGTTCCCCAGCACCCCAGCATGCCTCCGAGAAAAGATCCAGACGATGCTTGTCACTCGTGACTTCCGAAGCGAAGCAAGCCACTCTGCACGAAGCTTGCCTGTCCTCACCCTACTCAGCATGCTTTTAAGTCAGTTACAATCATGATGTTTGTGAGTGTTGTATTCTCCATCCAGCGGCAAGCTGCACTGACCGCCTCCACCTCCATTCTTAATCTAGATGTTGTTGTATCATATGCCAGGCTCTCCTGCACCAAACGTCGACCATCAGCTTTTGCTAAGAACCCCCAGGCACTTCTCCTGCCTCTAAACACCGAACCATCTGTGTATAATCACATCACCCGGGCAAGCTTTATCCTAAATTAGTTGCTTGATTTCCACTTCACTGCTGGCCACTCCATGCACTCACGGCTCAATGTGATTATAACTCTGCACAAGTATGACTACTCCGCTGACACTTTGATCCACTCATTTCCTCGCCTAATGTTCTCCAAGATGCACACCTGTCTGATCGTATCCTCCGCCTGAGCCATCCATGATTTCCCTCCTATCAGTCGCTGACCCTTAACTGCGTCCAGTGCCTCATGCAACGGGTGATCTGTGTCAACAACTACTCTGAGGTATGCCTTCGCCTGCATCACCTTGAGCCTACCAGCAACAGTCGGCAAACCAAAGATGTAATGCATACACACTACTGGGGTGTCTCTGGTGCATCCCAGAATGACCCGCATAGCTTCGTTCTGTATGCACTCTAATTTCACCAACTGACTTTTTGAAATAGTGAGCAGTCCTAGTCCATAATCAATCACTGAGAGGATCAAGTGCTGGTATAGTGTGAAAAGCATTCTCTGCTCTGTGTCCATTGCAGCCATAGTTGTAAGTGCATTGAGTCCCTTTTGAGATCTTGTCACAACCGTCTCCACATGGTCACGTAGAATATCATCTGCAAATGTTAGTATCATCCAAATCACACCTTCGTAAAATCAACACCTGCGAGATGAGATGCCTGAGGAGAGCTGCCAACCTAAAAATCCGAGACCGAGTAAGAAATGCTGTTATCAGACAGACAGTGGGATCAACACCTTGTGCCACATTTATTGAAAGACAGAAGATCAAGTGGTTTGGCCATGTCGTTAGAATGCAACACCAACAACTACCAACACTGGGCCGTACATCTAAGATCATCTGTGACAAGACCGAGAGGACGTTCAAGAAGACAATGGATTGACGACATCAAAGACATTGTACAATCACATGGAATGACACTATCCAGTGCCACCCACCGGACGCTAGAGCGCAAATTATTCCTTCCCACGACACTTGACTGCAGAAGTGGAAGATGATGATGATGATGATGATGATGATGATGATGTTAGTATCCTTCCATCCCCTGGTGCTTCTAGGTCTGCAATCTTGCTCGCATACACGTTAAAGAGAACCGGTGAGATTGCAGATCCCTGTGGCAGTCCCGGGGTTAAAATATGTGGCTCTTAGGTCCATGCACCAAGACGGAGAGCAACCCGACGAGAATGCAGGACGGCCGTTATCCAGTTCACCAACCAGGGATTGACCCCCTTCTCCATCAGTGCGGTCATCAAAATATCATATCGAACGCTATTGTACTCATCCTCGAGATTAAGCGCTACCGCAATCGTTTCCTGCCTACTCTTGAACCTCTCATAAACGTCAAAGGCAAAAGTGGCTGCATTTGACCAGGTATTTGTTCCTGGCCTGTAGCTCCCCAGGCCTCTTGCAAGAAGCTTCCCCCTTTCCAAAAACGCTTGCAGCTTAACAGCGACAATCTTCTCTAAAACCTTCCCAAATGTATTTTGAAGGGTGATGATCCTAAAGCCTCTAAGCTTTGAATGATCCTTGAATGGTTACGGGAGAGGGATGAGATAGCTGTGCACCCAATCCTGCGGTACTGATGCTGTCCTAATGCTCTGGTTAAAGCAGTTGGTCATCTCCTTCAGGTCTACATCGCTCAAAGCCTTCATGTGGCCATACCTGACCCCATCAGGCCCTGGTGCCGTGTCTTTTGCTTTTTTCAAAATATGTTTAACATCTTCAGCCAGGTACGATTTCTTCATAATGCATATTCTTTATTGTGCCACCAGATAACTCCTCTCTAACTGCATCCCTGGTGTCCGCATCATCACGACAGATAAGTAACCTTTATGTATAAGTTCGTGTAGATTGTTTTTATATAGAGCATGTTTGATGTGTGCGTGCTGACGAAGGTTATAGCTGCAATTTGTGATTGGATTCTACTAAAGCTTTCGCATTCTGCTCGTGGATTCATTCATAACTTAGGGGGGAAAAGCCTAACAAATGAATTGTGTATTTTGTTTGTGGATTTTAGCCAGACTTAACACTTTTTCTGTATCGACTAAAAGAGGCGTTTATTCTCCTCTACTAATAGTCCATGCCGTCTAGCGTTGGTTACCATGTCTTTCCAGAACATTCTGTCATATGTGCCAGCAAACATTAATGATACTGTTGATCCTGCATACAAACACGTTAAAACACACGGCTACTTCTCTCTTGGTCATTCCCTGCTTCTCCATGCCTTCATGTTTCCCGTTGTGACGACATACTCCAGCTTTCCCATTCGCATGGCATTCTCAAAGAACATGAACAAATCTTAATTCAAATTTTAGTATCTTCATCAAGTGCCAAATCTGTATAAAGGGTTGGATGTAGCGAAGTTACAATACATTGTTCAGCTTCTTCACGGGGCATTCATACATGATTCTTGCACTCCATGTGTTGATATTGTCCACACACTTGTAACGATGTCTTCCTTGATCACAATTCACCTCCGCGTTTTCTTATTTAAAATCCTTTAAAAAGAATCGGTGCTTCCATATAGACCTGGTGTTCTTTAATTATATGACGTTGCTATCATTAAGCTATGTTTCCTTCAATCACAGTTTTACTAGAGTTTTGGTTCTCAACTTTTCCTGCCATCACATTCTTTCTATTCCACAAAATTTCCAAGTTGTCAAATCGTCAGTTTTATCATTGGATTGTTTGGTTGTCCACATATTTTAACATAAAATCGACGTTAGTCGTGGCACCAGCTTTACGACACAGGGTCATTCCATACTGCTCAGTTCTTCCTGTGTTAGTGAACATCACAAACAATTCTCCACACTGTGAAAAGTAGAACAGACAGCAGTTCCGACAAACCAAAAGCATTCACACGCATACATGCATAAAGTCACTACCAGAATACCAACACAATAGTCTGCCAATAAAATTAAAATTTGTCGTCAATAGAAACAAACATTCACTAGAGAACTTACATTAGCATACACATTATTCATAAGGCAAAACCCAGTTAACCGTTGACATCTGATTTCGAGAAATCTTATTTAGATGGTAAAAAAAAAAAAAGCAAGTGACCTTATACATCACTATCACCCATACTGAAACATTCAAATATTCTTACGGCCGAAGAACGACAGATGATGAATAGCATATTCACACCAACCCAATGCTGTCAATGTCAAACTTGGACATGAACTGAATCACACATATCAATATCTACGAGATGAGGGGCTAGAGCAGAGCTGCCAACTTAACTGTCCGATACCGAGAAAGAAATTGTGTTATCAGACAGACAGTGAGATCAACACCTTGAGCCATATATATTGAAATGCAGAAAATCAATTGATCGGCTATCTCGTTAGAATGCAGTACCACCAGTACTAGCGCTACACCAAAAAAAAATATCTGACACGGGATCAAGAGGAAACACTTGGAAAAAAACAATGGATTGACGACATCATAGAGATTGTACAGTCACAAGGAATGACACTATCCTGTGCCACACATCGGACGCGAGAACGTCAAATATTTCTCCCAACGACGCTTACTGCAAATGTGGAAGGTAAAGATGATCAAGTTTAAGGTCCTTTACTGAACTTCGTCTTTCATCATGTCTACTCACCCCACTCCCCATCCGAAAAGATTGTCGATCTTACGACAGTTTACTATCGTCACGTATTTTCCTGGTGTATGTGTTTTAATATCGAAGACACAAACAGTAGACTGGCATATTTCGCTGCATCTATTCAAGTCGCAGAATTCACACAACAAGCAAATCGACGAATCCTTCAAAAATATGCAATATATATATATATATATATATATATATATATATATATATATATATATATATATATATATATATATATATATATATATATATATACATGGGGCTTCTCATAAGTCTTTAGTCTGACCATGAAGGAGTAGGCAGAGAAAATTGAAATTAGGCACATGTATAGCTCATTCAATTTGTAATGGACATATGAATTATGAATTTCTCTCTTCAACTGGTTTTCCCGATATGGTGCATGGCACAACACACCCTATTGACCAGATCTGCACATCCGACGGTTTGTCAGAACAATGGAGAAATCAGACACCTACAGAAATACACAGGGGCCAGTGTTTGACGAAGTCTGTCCTTCGTATGCTTCTGTAAAAGAATTGGTGTTTGCAGTTTAAGTGTGGCCGTTCCCAAGTTGGTAGATCTGCCAAGACCAGGACGACCGTCCTCAGAGTGCAATGATGCATATGCTGCAAAAGTGAAGAAAATGATAGACCAGGATAGGAAAATGACAATTGCAGAGATATCGGGTTCAGCAAAACTGAGTAAGAGTACAGTTTTTAGAATTTTACACAACAGACTGAACATGAGAAAAGTGTGTGCCCCGCGCCTGCTGACTTGTAAACAGAAACAAACAGGGGTTGATTACTGTGGCCAGTTGCTCAACATGTGGCGGTCGTAAAACATGTACAATACCATGGGGGAGGTAGATGAAACTTGGATTCACCAAATCGTAAAAAAAAACAGCTGTAAGGAAATCGTCTTGACAGTGACGAAGATGTCATACTGGCTTGTGATAACTGGTTTAGTTCGAAAAATAGGTTGTTTTATTCTGAAGGTCTTTTCAAGGTGACGCAGAGATGTCAGAAATGCATAAATTCAGGTGGTGGATAGATTGAGAAGGAATAAGCACTGTGCCAAATTTCAGTTTTCTCCGCCTACCTCTTCATGGTCAGGCTAAAGACGACTTATGAGAAGCCCCGTGTGTGTGTGTGTGTATATATATATATATATATATATATATATATATATATATATATATATATATATATATATATATATATATATATATATATTGCCACAGTAGTTTAAAGTGTCTACCTTATTGGTAATTATCAACGGAATATCAAGACGTTTTGTTTACACAACAATAGTTTGAGCATACGAATCGCGTCTCCTTCAGCATATGTTTTTATTTATTATCAAATCTTAGCAGTACAAAAAACAAAATCGAAGAGAACGCATCCAAAGACAGGCAATGATCCCTGATCACTGCTTTGATAAGGAAAGAGAACAGCAGCCAGACCATTGCCCACATAAGCAAAGAAATGGGAGTCTCTGCATCGAAGCAATGAAGGTAAGCCTTAATTCTTTCTATGTTAGTTGATTTGTTAGTCATCATCATGTGCCATGCCGATAAGCATGGGTGGTCATGTTTCGCCACCTCATACTATTACCAGTCATGAAACAGGTCTGTGTTATTGTCTTGATTATGTCATGTGATCAAGCCATCCATATATTTATCTCTCTGCCTTCCCCTTGTTCCATTCCCTCAATCTTTCCAACTGTTACTAATTTTGTTAGTTTATTTCCATCAATTATGTGCCCAAATAATCTTGACTGCCAACTATAAATTTCTTTAATCAGTATGCTTTTTTCATGTGTTCCTTGTAGGACTTGCTCTGTCTTTCTATTATATTCTTGGCATCCCTCAGAAACTATGTCTCCACTGCCATTAGATGTTTGCCAGTTTTTCTGTTTACTGTACATGATCCATGCCCATATAATTGTATATATCTATGTAGCATTTCGACACTCTTTGATGTCCTTTTATTGGTCAGTATGTTTTCCATCAGACATCTTTGCCACAGCGATGCTTGATCTAATGTCTTTAATTCCTAGCCCCGCCCCCCTCCCCAACCAGCAGATACTATCGCAGTTCTGAAATAGTTGCACCGATTCACTCTATGAATCGACAAGAGATAGTTGTACCGATTCACTTTATGAATTGACGAGAAATAGTTGTACCGATTAAATCTAGGAATTGATAAAACATGATTTTCTGTGCATTTTATTTTTTTTTTATTTTTTTTTTTTGGGGGGGGGGGGGAGGTTTGGGGGTGATAGCGGGTGGTTTTTGAGGGGAAGGTTTGGTGGGGGTAGAAATTTAGCACTTAAAAGATGTTACTGCAGTTTCTGTCATGTGATTATATCCTTGTGCAAAAGCTACACATCATTTAAAACATAAATATGTCTCTAGCAGTGTTTATTAGGTACAATATTACTTTATCCTTTTATTTTCTAGATCCGATTGCTGCTATAACTATGGTTATCATAATTAAAACCAAATATTATGCACATGATAAGAAATCACGAAACAGTGCTTCATTTCTTTATTTTCTTCTCATTTTGTTTTTGAATTTAAAGCATGCTCAGATTATCGTAACAACAAGACAGCATAATTGTTGAGTTTTTTTTTTTTTTTAAATTCGCATATCCTTTACAGGACATCGCTGTCAACAGCAGCATCTTTCAGCTGTCTGTTGATTTCTTGGCAAGATTACGCTCAGTAGTTTGCCATTGCTTTCTGAGCGGCCGGCTCTGTTATCTCGCCCCGCTACAAGACTCTGCGTGCGTGATAAACGGGATTACAGAGAAAGTGTTGTAACCCCACAGCCAGAGAGACCGGCTAATTGTTGAGTAGAAACCGAATTTATTACCAATTCTCTTCATTAAGGGACATAACTTCATCTAGAATATTGCACTTACCATTCTGGCAATTACGTATTAATATATCTTTAATTTTGCTTTGCAAATCAACCTTTGCTCTTGTTAATTAGCATTGTAAGTTATTTGTTTAAAAAATAACAGTGTCTTCGCACAAGTAATTACGATATTTCGCAATTTTTTCTCACAGTACACTTTTATAATCTGCATTTCTGGCTACTTAAGATCATATATACAATTAAATATTCTGCTTTGATACAGATTATGAGGTATTAAATAATATATTTTTGGCAGGCCATTGAAAGGCCAATGATGCAACCAATATGGCGGTACAAACGTTTGATACAATTTATTATATGTTCATGCTGTTATTTTCATGTAATATTATTATCATGTAATATTATTTGAGTGACCTGTTTCAGGTGCTAAAATATCGAATCGACTTTCTTTTGTGTGTCTTTTCACTGGATCATCGAGTGAATTTATTGCGTTAGCAGAAAGTTTGTGAAATTCAAAATGGACTCTACTCAGGTGATCCGTGTTATCGAGGGAAGACAATTCAGTCAAGAATCCTCGTCTACCCCAGGTACTAAACCTAACCAAGTTTCTGAAGTAAGCATCGGCCTAGACTCTTTTGAGGAAGATGCCATGCACCTACCCAAACCGCTGGTGGTCTCATTGAGAGGCCCAGGAGCGGCCAGATCATCCGCCGAACTAGTGAGAGGTGCATTGGTCGGTCACGGAGGTGTACCGATAAACGAACTCGGCGAGCATTATAGGTATGAGAACCCAACAAAATGTTTCTATGCTGTTGTATTAGAGGCACGTGACGAGCGTCTCCACGGGAAAACCATAACTTTATAAAACCCGGAAATGACAATAGAAATCCAGCAGACAGAGAAAGAGAAGAAGCGATTAACCTTACACTGGATTTTAGCAGCAATGAAAGGAGAAGGCTTGAAGACAATAGTGAAAGAAATAACAGGCGACCCCGAGCCCGTGGTTTTCAGAATTAACAACTCAGAAGGGAAATTGGGAGCCTTGGTACATCCTAAAGAATAACAAACCATACCCCACTATGTCAATATAACAGCAAAAAGAGGGCAGAAAATTTGGAATCATAGAATCCTGGTGACCATGCCAGGGCGGAGGATAGTCTGCCTGACATGCGGACAAGATTCACATTGGTGTAATAAATGTACAACTAAGTCAACAAAGCCAACACAACCATAAACAACCAAGATGAGCTTCCAGCTCTGCCAGGACTGTTAAAAAGACAATCCACCCAGCCTGCCTCGCCCACCCAGGCAAAATCGAAACAAGATACGACCCCAAACCCAGCCCCACCAACGACCTCGACTAAGTAGAAAGACCAACAGGAGGAGGCGGATACAACAGAGGGTTTCAACGAAGTCACACATAACAAGTGTAATAGAAGACGGACAAACTTGGAAAACAGTGATTGTGAGGAAGAGTGTCCCATAGCGAAACAAAAGAAAGTAAACAAACAAGACATCTCCACAGGAAAAATAAACGGACAAAGGCAGACCACAAAGGAAGACGACAACATATCATTACGAAAATTATTTATCACCACCGACACAGACGATAAAGAGAATCCCGAAACAACAAAAACACACTAAACAGCTACATACAACCATTGTTTAAAGAAATAGTTATTATTAATGTCAATTGTCAATTTATACTCAACATAATTGTTTGTGTGATACTGTGATGGGTGACGACATCAAGATAATATGTTTAAATAAAGCAGGTATACGTACAAAACAACAACACATTTGCACACTTATACACAAATACAAACCAGATTTCATCCTACTACAAGAGGCAAATATACATTCAGATACATATGGCGCACAAATTACAACGCAGTTAGGAGTGAGACATGCATTTTTCAGTTTGGCGGTCCACAACATAGGGTCTGGGACAGCCATACTACAAACATCAGATAGGTGGAACATACTCAAAACAAATCAGGATAGCCAGGGTAGAATCAACATAACACATATAAGTAACAATTCACACACGTATACCATTGTCAACATTCATGCACAATCAAATTATAACCACGAACCACAATTCTATGAAGTACTTGACACACTACTCACACATACATATAGAGGACAGAAAATCATACTCTGTGGAGATTTCAACTGTGTATTACAGGCACTGGATATAGTAGGCGGAGAAATGAAGACACAGGTGAGGAGAATGAACAGAGAAGGTGCAACCCAGTTAGAGACACTGCAAAACATTTTAGACACACACACCTTAACAGAAACATTCAGACACAAACACCCAAATAAGCGAGAGACAACACACACAAATAAAATACACCACATAGGAAGAAGATTAGATAGGATATATATACCAGCAACACACCAGATAATAAACACTCGACACCTACAAGAGACATTACAGTACACAGACCATAAAGCCATATTAGCACACACCAGTACAAGCAACATAAACACACAGACATTTAAACGTTCTCCACATTGGAAATTAAACAACACACTTCTTAAGAATGCAAAATACGTAAAATACATGACACGACGTTTACACACATACACCGACCACATACCGACTGATAACATCAGAAAATACTGGGACTTACTGAAAAATACAATACGAAGCAGAACACAGCAACTAGCATCCATCATACACAATGACAGATTAAAGCAGGAACAACTTATACAAACAGCCATACAGCTGACAAAACAGACAGACAGCAATGCACCACACCTGCACACACTAGAGGAACGGCCAGAGCAGCACCAAAAACACAGATATAAGGGTGCTCTGCTGAGAACAAAGCTCAACACAATCATACAAGAGATCCCCAGTAAACAATACATGGCAATTGAACAAAATATACAGCACAGCAGACAAATGGGCAAAATAATAGACACGCAAGGCATCATGCAAACAGAACCACACAAATAATAAAAGCATTCAATCAATACTACACTCAACTGTTTACAGCAGAGACAGTAGACACACAGGCACAAGACAATTTTCTACAATACAATAAAATTCTGTCAGACGAAGACAGAGACAGACTAGACATAGAACTTACACTGGCTGACATAACACACGCACTAGCAAAATAAACAAAGACAAGACACCAGGACCTGACGGTTTAACGATGGAATTCTACCAACACATCTTGCCTATCGTAGGTGGTCTTCTTCTTAAAATCTATCAAGATGCTTTTGATAAACAACAACTACCATATAGCTGCAACATGTCTTACATCATAACCAAAACCAAAGACAATACAGACAAAACACAGATGAAAAATTATAGACTAATATCACTACTAAACACAGACTATAAAATACTTACCAAGGCACTGACCCAGAAGCTTAGACCTTACATGCCAAAGCTTATACAACCTGACCAACAATGCGGAGTACCACATAGGGACATACACCAACACACACATTTCATCATAGACATCATCACATACACAAAGGAGAAAGACTGTCAAGACTCTCTTTTGTCCTTAGACCAGGAGAAGGCCTTTGACAGAATCTTCCACTTTTATCTACACAAGACATTAACACAATGCAACTTAGGAATATACTTTAGGAGGTGGATAGAGATCTTGTACCGGAATCCTGAGAGTAAGGTGTTGGTTAACCACACACTCACTGCGGGCTTCCGGCTCACAAGATCGGTGAGACAAGGATGTCCTCTGTCGCCGCTCCTATATGTACTAGTTTTAGAACCACTACTAGAAGCAATCAGACAAGACACCAACATCACAGGCACATTCATACCAGGCGGAGGAGAGCGGAAGTTGCTTGCATACGCAGAGGACACCGTTTTCTTCCCCATCAACAAAACATCCATCACAAAGATACTCCATACATTTACACACTTTGGTAAAGGGAGTGGAGCCAAATTAAACATAAACAAATCACACATAATGAAAATGGCTGAAAAAAGCCGATTTTCCTCCAGACCTAACAGTCAGGAACAACATTAAGGTATGTCATCACATTTCCCAACAACTCCAGACAGATACACGCACAAACATGACAAAATCTCACACACAAAAATCATAGACATGCTAAACAGGTACAATTACAAGACATCTACAATTTTCGGAAGGAGCATCATTGTCAACACTTTCATTATCCCTAAAATTATATATTTAGTTACAGTACTAGACCCTCCATGACAAACAATCACAGACATCAACAAACACATCAGACGTTTCATCTTTGGCAGCACAATTAACTGCATACACCACAAGGCACTCATACAGGACAAGAAACAAGGAGGAATAGTACTGAAAGACATACACACAAAGATTCAAGCGCTGAGAATCCAACACACATGACATATCCTTAGTCACCCAGAACAAAACCCACTAGCACTCTACTATATAGAAATGAGACTGCAACACCTTAGGAGAATACATCTTAACACACCACACTACTTTGGACATCTACCAGCATTCTCTAAGACATGTATACAAGCACTCCGAGGGAGTGAGCACTTACTACACCAGACAACACGCCAAATCTACAAATACTTGGTTAAACAACAAGCACCCCCACTACAAGTTAGAATTAAAAGAGGAAGAACATACTACATACAAGACTACACATGTACATTTACTAATCTTCACAATCCAAACATAGCTCTCAAGGCGAGGTCTCAGAGTCCTGAGAGTTGAGAGAGGACATATAACAAGGACAAGACATAAGTATGCCATGGATAGGACATAAGGACATAGACGGGACTAGAGTATCCACCTACAGACGGGACATAAGGACATAGACAAGACAAGGTCCCTGAGTAGTACAACCTTACACTGAATGACCTGACATATCAGTCAATAACAGACGGGGTGAGGACTGGGCGACAGCCAGAATACCGAGTCATCGGACATGGCACGATTATTACGGACCACACGGGGTCACATACCACGTGACCACACGAGTGAGGGCTAGAGAGGGCAGACTGGACAGGACCGTGATAGAGGAAGGATGCGTGTGACTTTGTGAGCGAATGTACTGATTGCCGACATGAAAGCTTGCCTTTGCTGAGCGAATGAGGCAGTGATTTGTCGATGCGCTGTGTGTGAGACAGAACTGCATTACAAAAGCATGAATGCCTTTTGGTGGCTGAGTATTTAATCATATGTATATTGTATCATAAGTCATAAATGTATTCCATGTGCTAACGCGACTGTAGGCGTTAAATAAAATAATATTAGTTTTACATTTATTTACGGCTTGACACCTTTGTGTATGCATGTTTCTATAGTCTCTGTCACACCCATGACGAACGAGTAATAAGTGAGACGTTGACAGTAGCAGGCATGTTTTATCATAACGCAATGACAACTTTTCGGTGATAAATACGCCTATGGCAGATACGGAAAGTCACTTACGATGATTAATTATCTCATGACAATTAATCAGTGAAATGGATCGGACATCTCGTTAGAATACAATACACCAGTTACCAGCACTGGCGCTGCACCACAGAAGATCTGATACGAGAGCAAGAGGAAGCCAGAGAAAAAATAAATGGATTGACGAAATCAAAAAGATTGTACAATAACACGGAATAACTATCCAGCGCCACACATCGGACGATGGAATGTCAACTATTTCTCCCCACGACGCTTATGATAAATGTGGAAAGCTATGGTGACCTTTATTAAGGTCCTTTATTAATCATCGCCTGAACATCATATCCCCCTCCCCTTTCCTTTCCCCTACGAAAAGATTGTCGATCTTACGCAAGTTTACCCGCGTCACGTATTTTGCTAATATATGTTTTTAAATATTGAAGATACAAACAGTAGATTGTACAGTTTGGTGTCTGGTATATTTTACTGCATCTATGTTAGGATCAGAAGTCACACAACAAGCATATCAACGAATCCTTAAAGCTGAAATATGCAACACACATGTTCTCAAAGTATTTTAAAGTATCTGCCATTTGGTAATTTTCAACGAAATATCAAGTCGTTTTGTTTATATATTTTTCATTATTACCAAATTTGTTAGGATAGATTACTGACCATTACTTTGATAAGCAAAAAAAAAAAAAACCCAGCAACCAGACCATTGCTAAGATATGCAAAGAAATGGGAGTCTCCGAATCGAAGCTATGAAGCTAAGCCTCACCACTTTCCATATTTGTTGATTTCTTAGTCATTACCAAGTGCCATGCCGATAAGCAGGGGCGGTTCTGTTTCTCCATCACACACGATCACCAGTCGTGGATCAGCTTTGTGTTCTTGTTTCCATTATGCCATGTGGTCAAGCCATCGATATATGTATCTCTCAGTCTTCTCTTTGTTCCTGACCCCTCAATCGTTCCAACTGTTACTAAATGTTTGTTTAGTTTATTTCCATTAATTAGAAGTGGTCAAGCCGTCTGCCTCGCTCTCCGAAGGTTGTGGGTTCATTTCCGGACTACGTCTGTCGGTTCACAAGTGCATTTCCATTAATTACGTACCCATTTAATCTTGACTGACTATATTGATTTCGTTAACCATTTTACTGTTTTCATTTCCTTCGTGTAGGTTTTGCTCATTGGTTACTTTTGTATGTCCTTTATATTCTTTGCATCTTCCTCAGAAAATACATCTCCACTGCCAATAGAAGTTGAACTCATTTTCTGCTTAATGTACACGATTCACATCCATATAATTGTATACGATATATGTAGCACTTCAACGCTCTTATTCAATTTGCCAGTATCATCATTTTATAGGTCAGTATTTTTTCCATCAAGCAAAAGGCATCTTTGCCATAGCGTTGCTTGATCTAATGGTTTAATGCACCTCCCATCAGATGTTTTGGTAGTTCCGAGATAGTTGCACCGATGCACACTATGAATTGACGAGAGGCAGTTGTATGCACTCGCTCTATGAATTGACGAAACATGATTTGCTAGGAATGTTATGCAAACAGTTATTGAACGTGATATAGAAGTATACAAGGATATTCATCTTTACTTTATTGACTACACAAAGGCTTTTGATAGAGTTAGACATGTCAACATGGTAGAAATGCTTGCAGATCTACAAATTGATGGGAAAGACATTAGACTTATAAAAAACATATATTGGAAACAACAAGCTGCCATAAGGATTGATAATGAAGTGGGACAATATCAGCCTATTAAGAGAGGTGTTATGCAGGGATGTGTAATGTCTCCAGATCTTTTTTCCCTATACAGTGAAAATATTTTCAGAAATGTAGAAGATATAAATGGAATCAGCATTGGGGGACGAAATATCAATAACATTAGATATGCAGATGATACAGTATTGATTGTAGACAATGCGCAGGATCTACAACAATTAGTAGATGAGGTTAATGTACACAGTGAACAACGAGGGTTAGAATTAAATTGTAAAAAGACACAGGTTATGGTAGTCACTAGGAAGAACGAAATACCACAATGTAATATACAAGTAAATGGGAATATTCTTCAACAAGTGAATCGGTACAATTATCTCGGAACAGTCATAACATCTGATGGGAGATGCCTTGAAAAGATTAGAACAAGAATCGCCATGGCGAAAGTAGCCTTTAGCAAGATGAAAAACATTCTGAGCAATAAAATGATGTCAAGTGAAACGAGAAAAAGAATGTTGAGGGGATACATAGAGCCTGTTCTTTAGTATGGATGTGAAACTTGGACAATGAGCAGTCAAGCTGAAAAACATCTGATGATTGCAGAAATGTGGTTTCTGAGGAAAATGCAAAGAATACTATGGACAGACAGAAAAATCAATGACCAAGTACTACAGGAGACACATTACAATCGTAAATTGATTAGAGAAATTAGACGTAGACAGTCAACATTTTTGGACATGTTATGAGAAGAAATAGCCGGCTGCCTGGCCCAGGGGTTAGCAGCTTTCTCCGTTAATCCCGAATACTCTCGCGGTCAACGTGAGAGGACGAGAATTAGAAGTGGTTCGAGTCACGCTAGTGACTTATGAGAGTATGCAGCCGATCGCTCAGAAAGTCGTGGCGTTTTGATGAGCGTAATCTAGCCTAGGAATCAACATACAGCTGAAAGATGCTGATGTTTCTGTTTTGACCGCAATATCCTGAAACAGGATGGAAACGCGGAAAAAAATGAGAAGAAATGGATTGGAGAACTTAGTGACAACTGGCAAGATCGAAGGGAACAGACCAAGAGGAAGATCGAGAGGAAAATACCTGGATGGCTTGGCCACATGGCATGGACGAGACAGGAACACTGAGCTGATCCACGACTCTGGTGATCGAGTGAAATGGCGAGTCATGACCGCCCACGCTTTCCGGCAGAGCACATGATTCATTGATTGATTGTTATGTTAGACATGTAGCATTATAGCTTTTACGGCAGTTTCTTTCACAGGAAAGTACAACAGCTAACCGTGATTTTTAAAATATGTCTAGAAGTGTTTATTAAATACAATATTCACTTGTCTTAATTTTTCTACCGATCTGACCGCTACTACCAACTCTAATTATCATAATCAAAAGAAATTATTGTGCACATTAAAAGAAATCATGAAATGGTACTTCACTTGTTTATTTTTGTTTGTTTGTTTCTTAGAGCTTGACCAGATTGTCGTAACAACAGGCTAGCATCATTGTATAGCAGTCCCTGAATTTATAAACAATTCTGTTCAAATAACTTTGTGAGAGACCACATCTACGAAGGGAACACACGCAATTAAATTGAGACAAGGGACATAACAACTTAACATTTAAGGGACATTACTCAATTTTAAACTATTCCTAACACTTACAGTTTTGGCAATTACTTTTTTAACTTTTCGTTAATTTAATTTAAAAATCAGCCTTTGCTGCCAATTTCTAATCATTTACTTTATATATGGTAAAAGAAAAGTAAATATCGTATTAACCAGAGTAATTTATTATTTAGTTATATTTTTGCACAATAAATATTTATAATCTGCTTTCTTGGCTTTAGTAGAATACTATATAATCAACTTTAGTATCCCTACTTGTTATAAATTGGAACAATACAGGACTATATTTTTGGCTGGCCGTTGAAAGGTCAATTAACAACCACCTTCAAGAAATAATCCGGAAACATTTATTATTTGTTAGACGGTGCAAATGGCGGCACCCATGAATTGCATATTTTTCAAGTAACATTGATACAGTTTTCGTGATGAAGAGATGATTTGCTAACGTTCAAGTTTTCCATTTCTGATACATCAATATGTGGGTGTTGCCTTTTGGGATCTGGAATGTGTATAATCGGCTTTACTGGCCTATTCTCTTGATCAGATGTATGTATCGATATTGCGTTGCCATCGGGGAAGCCTGTTTACGTCTTTGTTACTAATGGTGGCGCCCATCAATTTCCAAGTAAAGTTTATAGTTTTGAAATTCTAGTTAAAGGAAGATTATGTGTTCGTGTGTCGAGTAAGACCATAGTCTACTCTTGCAAAGGATAGGTGCCGAAGACGGAGGCAGCCAGCCAGGAGGCGCACCACAGCAATCAGGCTGCCACGCAATAACGCCGTGAATTATGTTGACAACTGCTACATGTTATGTTGCTCGCCCTGCTCTGGTCCTACAGACAGGTGCAGTGCCGGGTCTTATGCCTCGTAAGGGTCTAACCACAAATAATGGAGGTCCTTCTCAGATGTCCAGCGGAGCCAGAGGGCCTGACAATAGACCGTCTGGCCGTACCAAACAAAGACTTAAAATAATGCACTGGAATGCAGAGGGTATCACCAAAAAACGAATAGAACTATAAAACATCTTGGCCAATGAAAATGTAAGTGTATGTTGCTTGCAAGAAACTCACCTGAACGAAAATATAGCTTTCAAAATCAGAGGCTACCAGTGTTACCGATCTGACCGAAAGGACAGGCGAAGGGTGGGATACTGACTCTCGTCAAAAACAACATTTCTGCTTCCCAAATTGAAGTTCACATGGAAGGGGCTGAGTATCAGGCACTTAGATTTAAAACAGACAATACGGACTTTCACCTGATCAATTACTACTGTCCAAATGACCGCCCACAGGCACTGGACACACTACCATTAAAAAGAAAAATGATTGTGTGTGGCGACTTCAACAGCCATTCGCAGAGCTGGGGCTATGATCACATGGACCAGAGAGGAGAGAGATTGGAAGATTGGCAGGATGAGAATAGATTCATCCTGATTAACAAGCTGTCTGACTTACATACCTTCTACTCCAGATCATGGCACTCTACAACTACACCTGACCTGGCGTTTTATTCACCAGACCTGGAGTGGAACATTACACGAATTGTTGGGAAACAACTTGGTGGCAGTGACCATCGGCCAGTCTTTCTAACTGTAGAAAATGAGTCTGTAAGTGAAAGCAGCACCCTCTCGAGGTGGAACTACAAGAAAGCAGACTGGGCAATGTACAAGCATCGCACCAGCATACTGGTTAAATACCTGAACACTGAGAAGGACATAAATAAAGTAGTTGAAGAGTTTGGGAAATGCATACTACAGGCAGCACGAGAAACAATACCAAGAGGAGCCCGTAAACATTATAAACCCTACTGGAATAGTGAACTGGAACAGTTGCATAATGATGTGGATGTATGTAGAAAACAAGCAGAGGCCAATCCCAGCCAAGAGCACCACAATAAATATCAGCACGCAAAAGCCAAATTTCAAAGGGCCCAACTGCAGGCTAGACGGAAAAGCTGGCAGGAGAAAACAGAGTCACTGAACTTTGAAAGAGACACAAGGAAGTTATGGAGGCTAATAAAACAGCTTAACGATGAGGGCACAGGGAGAAACTCAAAAATTGCGCTACATAAAGACGGAAACATTTTAACAGGAAAGCAAGCAGCTGACCATTTTGTGGACTCATTCGCACAAGATAACAATATTGAAATTAGTCCAGAGAAACAACAGGAGATTCGAGAGAAATGGCAAAATACAGGACAGAAGGAAATTGTACATGAGGTTATGGAGACACCTATCACATTCAGTGAACTGGAGCTAGCCATATCAAAACTGAAAATGAGAAAATCACCAGGAGCTGATGGTATCTCCAATGAAATGATCAGGAACCTAGGAACAGAGGCCAAAGCAAAGTTGCTACAGATCTTTAATAATACATGGACCTTAGGCAGTGTTCCACAGGTCTGGAGAGAAGCAATCATGATACCCCTCCTAAAATCTGGGAAAGACAGTTCCATTGCCTCCAGCTACAGACCCATTAGCCTCACCAGTTGTCTCTGCAAAACAATGGAACGCGTCATCAATCACAGACTACAATGGTACATTGAAAGTGAAAACATCCTTGTGCCACAACAGGCTGCCTTTAGGCAGTGCTACTCTACGGAAGATCAGACAACCTACCTCTCTCAAGAAGTTGAGGATGCATTCCAAGAGAAGAAGCTGGTACTTGCGGCTTGGATAGATCTGAAGAAAGCCTTTGAAAAAGTCTGGAAAGAGGGTCTGATGAAGAAACTAAGAAACTGTAAAGTCAATGGAAGAATGTACAAATGGGTAAAAGCATACTTGCACAACAGAAGAGCCCGAGTACAGATAGACGGTCTCAAGAGCAAGAAAGTTCTATTGCGTCACGGTGTTCCCCAGGGCGGAGTCCTGTCCCCAACACTTTTTCTAATCTTCATCAATGATCTTGTTGCTAATCTACCCGATGGAATTAAAGCGGCAATGTACGCTGATGACCTGGTTTTGTGGAGCGCAAATGAACATGCATCAGTGGCCACCATATTGCTACAGAGAGCTGTAGATACATTTGTTGCATGGGCGGATAGATGGTGTATCAGCATAAACACTGACAAGTGCAGCACCACTCTATTTACCCTTTCTCCGAAACAAAAGGCAGGGAGCATTCAGATAAATGGAACACCCCTAAGAGAAGATAAGGAACCAACATACCTTGGTGTAACATTCGACGACAGGCTGACATGGAGAAAACACATTAAAAAAGCAGTAGCAAAAGCCAGAAGGAAAATTGCCATCCTGAGAAAGCTAACTGGAACCACTTGGGGAGCCAGTGGGAAAATACTTAGCAAAGTTTATCAACAGAGCATACGACCACACTTGGAATACGGGTCAACTGCGTGGTGTTCAGCATCAAAAACTACATTGCAGGAGCTGGACAAGGTGCAAAATCAAGCTCTTAGAGTCATCACAGGAGGGATGAGATCAACCCCTATAGTAGCAATGGAGAAAATGGGGAGGACACAAGCTTTAAGAGAACGCAGAGATACAAAAACACTAATACAAGCAGAAAAGTTTATCAGCTTGCCAGGCCACCCTATGAAGAACAGATTTGAAAACTTAGCTATGGGGCGGTTGAAAAGAAGTAGTTTCATCCACCAGGCCAAACAACTCTGCAAAGAAACCATCGATCTCCCCACAGTTGGTATCCCCCTGACAGCTATTCCAGAGCGAACCCCGTGGAAAGATGAACTTAGAATATCGCTACAAATCCAGTCAAAAGTGAGAGGAATATTTGACAAGGAAGAACAGAACAGTGTACAGCGCAGAACAGCCACTCTCAGCTTCCTTGATGATGAATACCCACATGACCTCTGGATCCGAGTCTACACAGATGGGTCAGCACAAAATGCTGTTAGAAATGGAGGAGCGGGAGTGTACATAGAATACCCAAATAACACTAGAGACACGGCCAGAATTCCAACAGGAAAGTACTGCCATAATTATGATGCTGAAATTGAGGCAATCAAGATAGCCACAGAAAAATTACAAAATACCAGCCATGGTACACAACCTGTAGTGATATTGACAGATGCAAAATCCGTAATAGAGGCGCTCCTGTCTGGGAAATTGCCAGTTCTGATGACACTACTTTCTGAACTTAGCAGTCAGCGTAAGATCACCATACAGTGGATACCATCCCACTGTGGAGTCCCCGGAAACGACAGAGCTGATCGATTGGCTAAGGAAGGAGCAACAGAAGAACAACCTGATGTGCCTATTACATACCACCAAAAGAAAAGAATGATCAAATAAATCAGAAAGCCACCAAACCTTGCTCAAGACGACTACCACGTTATGGACAGACCAGAACAGGTCATTCTTCTGCGCCTCAGAACAGGACACAATAGATTACGCAACCACTTGTATACCAAATTCAAGATTGGTGACTCAGCCATGTGCACATGTGGTTCGGCGTCGCAGACAGCAGAGCACATACTCCAGGATTGCCCAAACTACAACATATCCAGGCGAACCTTCTGGCCTAGAGAGACAACAGTGGAAGATAAACTCTATGGACCGCTGAATGAACTAAAAAAGACTGTTAGATTCACACAAGAGACGACATTGCAGTTGTAGACATGTTTCAGGCGAACGAAAGAAGAAGAAGAAGATTATTTGTTAAATAATTAGTCAATTTTGACTAGTAAAAAACAACGTAAGCAAGCTGGTTACGCCACAGACGTCGTCTCTCTTACAACACACATTCTAACCGCTGAAAAGTCTCCAAGACACCCGCTGGATTATTAGTATATTTGTACCAGAAATGTCTCCAAGACACCGGGTGAACAGTTGGTATACTTGTACCAGAAAAAGCTTGCAGAGACACCAACATATGGTGACTACAATACCATGCTCAGATCTGTGCGTCCCCACAATCTCAGTGCCTTGAGCAAGCGACATTGGACAGTTACTCGTGCTTATAGAGCAATGGTTCTCAACCTTTTTTGACCCATGTCCCCCTTTACCATATGTTCAGAACGTCATTTCCCCCCCCCCCCCCCCGCCCCTTTCGAATTTCCTCCCTATAAATCACCCCACCCCCACCATTACACAGTATACATACAAATGGAAGCTAAATTAAATAACACATACTAGAACAAGCCTAGACATCTACATAAAACGTGATTTGCGGGTCTTCTAACGTTATAAATCAAATTTCATTAGGGCGAGAAGTACAGAACCGTAAAATTTATAGGGAAAAACAATATTAAGTAACTGTTTCTTGTATCAATGCAATCTTGAAATAATATTAATCCCCCCCCCCCCTTGGAAACCCTAAAATTCCCCCTGGGGTGGGGGGGGGAATCCCCACCTGTTGATAACGACTGTCATAGAGGATCTCTATGCCACAAGGCTGTCAGAGAACGAATCGCTGGTGCTTTCCTCATTGAGGAGCAGAAGATTGTAGCAAGAATTCTGGATGGCTAGGCGTAATTTTGACCCAGAAGACCACGTGCATGTGAACAGAATTCAGGATTTTCCGAAAGTGGCAAAATTTGAATTTTCGGCTCGTGAGTTGCCCAGATAAACGTTTAAAGAAAACTGACAGCCAGCTAGCTATCAGAGAACTCTGCCCTAGAGTACAGCACCTACACTGCCCAACACTGAAGGAGGTCCATGGTCAAGGAGAGTGGCTCCTGCTTGACCTTTTGGTGCTTCTGAAGCCATGACTGCTGGCATCTGCATCCAGTCTCAAGGAAAGTTTCAGTTTCATGTTGAATATGAGAATGTATTACCTGTCACAGTAAATAAGATTGAATCATTTTGTTCACATTGTGTTTTACTGGCATTTACAGTGACGGCATGGTGAGATACTTTTATATTGTGAACTCAATGTTAAACTTTTCTGTCGAGCTATAACAAAAAACAACAATAAATATTGCAACAAAAAAAAACAACAACAACACAAAACAACAACAACAACAACAACAACAACAACAACAACAACAACAACACACAATAATCTTCAAATTATCGGCCTTTTGGCTAAGATGAAAGGGTGGGTTTATTTGGACTTATCAAGGCCACCAGCAGAGATGGCCATCTGACTGACAAACAGAGACTTGAAACCTCAGGGCCGGCTCTGGGCACTGGGGAACTACGCGCTCTTATAAGACAAACAATAAGTTTTGATACATGGACAAACGTAATCCATGTTCACTGCTAGAAAATCCACCGCTGGGCGAGCTCATATCAGGTCTGCAGTCGTCAGAGGCCGCCACATTTCCCCCTCAACAAGTACCTCGCGTCCATTACGCTCCTCACACTTCCCTGGGGAAGGACTTCTCTGATGTCCGTCTCCTGCCTTGCGCTCACATTCAGATTTCCAGCTTTAATCGCTGATGGCCATTATCCCACAATACTTTTGAGGACATGACATGAGAAAGGGAACACTGCAGTATGTAGTCACAACGGGACAGTTAGAGCGGAGGGGAGGCAGGTGCAGACCAAGAGAACATGCCGGGCAGTTTGACATAATTACATGGAGAAACAACACCATCAGAAATAAGTGGCAGCACACGAGACAGACGTCTGTGCACAGACATGATTACCTTCGTCATACGGCATGGACTATAAGAAGAAGTGAGAAAAACGATTAAAATGTCTCAGAATGCATACTCCCTCAATGGTTGCTGAGTTCATTTACAGGTATCACTGATATTACCTGGACGCCCTTCTCTTCTCCTCCTGTCGTTTTGCTATGGCTATCTGCTGGGTTTTGTGATTGACCCTCCCCACCCCTACAACTTTCAATACTGCCTTAGAATACCATGTTAATGTCCAGTCCACATTTCCTCATGTTCTCTTCTACCAACATAAAAGGCGCTTATTACATACGTGTCGAGTCCGTAACTAGGCAGCTGTTCTCGACAGATAAGTATTATATATATATATATATATATATATATATATATATATATATATATATATATATATATATATATATTCACGTAGATGTGTCTGTCATAGAGCAGATGACAGGCTGATAGAGTTAATCTGATGAGTGAGTGCATCACGATATAAAAATAGAATAATAATAGAAAGTTGCACATTGTGGCACTTATAGTAAACAAGGGCCACGTCATAGTATTACGTAACATAACAACCAAACTGTAGTTTTGGGGCATTCGATCGCCAGCTCACAGACACAACGCCAGCTTTCCATCACCAGCTCTTAGACATAACGGTAGCTTTAGGATTACAGAGTTAGCTTACACACAGTCTAGAACACTTCATGTGACAGTCTACAAATTCAACGATGGTCGCACGCGTAGAGATGCACGCTTAAACCCAGCAACGTTAGGCGCGCAGGTTTGAGCTATGGTACTTTTATGTCGATCTGATGAGATTCCCGGGAGTGGTCGTATCTGATCTCACCATTGCAGCTGATAGCGCACTTCATCACCAAACACTCATGCCAGGTATGAATGTGTGATTTACAGGCACGGAGTAGGAATGTGAGATGTGAATGAGAGCCTGAAGATGTTGTTTGGACAGTTTCTAGATGTTTGCTGTCAATGAAAAGTGGCAACTATAATGCCGTCGCCATATTGCCAACACAAAAGTCCTCCACAGAACAACTGAACATTGACGGCAAAGATCTGCGAATAATAAAGAACATATATTGGCAGCAAACAGCAGCCATAAGAATCAACAACCTTGTAGGAACATTTCAGTGTTTAAAGAGGGGCGTCAGACAAGGTTGTGTATTGTCTCATGTTCTCATTGAATCATCATCATCATCAAGTGCCGTGCCGGCTGGCGTAGGCGTTCATGGCTCTCCATAGATCTCGGTCTTTGGTTTTCTGGATCAACTCTGTTGCTGATATTCCTCCATGCCACCGTCTCAATCCATCCAGCATCACTTCTCTTGGTCTACCTCTGCCTCTCTTCCCCTCGATCTTTCCAGTTGTTACGATGTTCTCCAATGCCTCTCTTCTCATCACATGACCGAGGAAAGCAGTTTGTCTCTGTCTTATTGTTGTATATAATGTTCTAGTTTCATTAGCCTGTTTCAGGCAGTCGTCGTTAGTTACTCTGGCAGTCCAAGGAATTCGCAACATTCGTCTCAGGAACCACATCTCTGTTGCTTCTAATTTCTTCTTAATTTGTTCATTTACATTCCAAGATTCACTGCCATACAGCAAAACTGGTTCTACATAGCATTTCAGCACTCTCTTTCTTACATTCAGTGATAGTGACTTATTGCATAAGATACTCTTCATTTTCTGAAATGCGGCTTTTGCCTGCCCTATTCTGCTCCTAATCTCTGTGGTACATCTTCCATCTGATGTTATAAATGCCCCTAGGTATCTAAAATTATCAACTTGGTTAAGGATTTTCCCTTCTATTTCTATGTCACATTTTGGTGTCACCATTTTCTTTGATATTACCATTGTTACTGTTTTCTTGATATTCAATGAGAGTCCTTTCCTTGCACTCTCTGTTACTACAACGTCTAATAATTGTTGTAGGTCTGTTGAATTATCTGCCACCAATACTGTGTCATCTGCATAGCGTATATTATTTATATTATAACCTCCAACTAGTATTCCTGGCATCTCTTTGATCTCTCTCATTATTACTTCGCTATACAGGGAGAAAAGATCTTGTGACAAGACACACCCTTGTCGTACTCCTAGCTTTATCTGTTCGTAACTACCCTCTTTATTTCCCATTTTAATTGCTGCTACTTGGTTCCAGTAAATATTCTTTATTATTCTTAAATCTTTTCCATCAGTGTTGATATCTTCCAACATTTTAATCAGTTCATCATGTTTTACTTTATCAAATGCCTTAGTATAATCTATGAAGCACAAATATATGTCTCTCTGTTTCTCTATTGACCTTTCTATTAGTGTCCGTAATGTATAAATTGCATTGTTTGTGCCCTTTCCTTCCATAAATCCATACTGTTCTTCACTAATTTCCATTTTTATTTTCTTTTTGGTTCTTCTCATTATGATTCTGAGTAGAAGCTTAGTGATATGATTTATAAGGTTAATTGTACGAAAATCTTCACAATCAATTGCTCCTGGTCTTTTTGGTATAGCTATAAATACAGATTTCAGCATATCACTGGGTAAATATCCGCTGCTGTAAATATCATTCAACATTTTGGTTAATATATCTACTCCAAATTCTCCCAATACTTCTAATTCTTCTATTGTGATTTCATCTGGCCCAGCTGTTTTTCCTTTCTTCATACGTTTCATAGCGTCAGCGACTTCTTCTTTCAGAATAGGTGGACATTCTAAGTTACTATCTTCTGTTAATTCGTCCCTTTCTCCTTCATATAATTCTCTTATATACTCATTCCACCTCTTCATTATAGCATCTTCCTCTAATATTATCTTTCCTGTTTTTGATTTCAAACACCCTGTATTTATTCTTATTTTTCTTCCTGTAAGCTCACTGATTTGTCTGTGCATATTTGTTGTATCTTTAATGGAATTTAATTCAATTTTTTTGCATTGCTCGTTTAAACAACTTTCTTTAGCCTTCCCACATTTATCTTTTATTTCTTTATTTATCTTAGCGTATTCTTGTTTGTCATTGTTACTCTGTTTTCTTTTGTCCATCAGTTTTAAGATATCTTCATTCATCCATTTTTTCTTAGCTATTTTGCCTCTCTCCAGTAATACTTCTTTGCTAGTTTGATGAATGGAGTCCCTTAACATTTCCCATTGTTCATCTATACTCTGTATTTTAGTTATTGCATTGTACCTATTTTTCACAGTCACTCTGTATTGTTCTTGAATTTCTTTATCTATTTTCAGAACCTCTTTATTAAGTCTCATGTTCTTAACCATTTTTTTCCCTCTCTTTAATCTTACTTTTATTAGTCCACATAGTGGTACATGATCACTATTACAGTCAGCACCAGGCATTGTCTTTACATTAATTAAAGCATTTCTAAATCTTTTATTAATTAGTATGTAGTCAATTTGGTTGCGTATTTTCTTTTCAGGGCTTATCCATGTGTACAGTCGTCTTTTATGGTGTTTAAACCACGTGTTTCCAATTATCATATCATTGATATTTGCCCATTCTATTAGCTTTTCCCCTCTTTCATTTCTTGTACCTAAACCATAATTCCCCACTACATCCTCCATTTTCCCCTTTCCTACTTTTGCATTAAAATCACCAAGTATTATCTTTATTTCTTGTGATCCAATTTGAGCCATCGCCATTTCTATTTCGTCGTAAAAGTGTTGTATTTCTTCATCACTACTGCTTGCTGTTGGTGCATATACTTGTATAATATTTATGTCTATTGGTTTGCCTTTGATTTTTACCATAATAACTCTATCTGAAATACACCAGTATCCATTAATTGACTTGGCTGTTTTTTCGTCTAATATTATTCCTACACCTTTTTCATGTGTATCCCCTCCAGAATAAATTATTGTGTAATTGTCAGCTATAATTTTGCCCGATCCCTTCCATCTCATCTCACTAACGCCTAGTATATTCATTTTCATGCTATCCATCTCTCTTAGAACATTGGTCAACTTTCCTAGCTCATTTAATGTCCTAACATTCCATGTTCCTACTCTAAATTTATTTATTTTAGTTAAGATTTTGCCATCAGTAGCTCGATGACGGTCTGGTGTCACCTGTGGCTCATGACTGTCCCTACCGGACGAGGATGCCCTAAGACAGCCATTAACGTCCTTCACTAACTTTGATATATGTTTTGCCATGAAGTCTTGGGAAGATAATGTGGTGGTTTCCCCTTGCCTTCCACATTCACATGGTGGTCTTTTTACCTCTGCCTTTGACAGCCATTTCCGACTGTAAGGACAAGTGAGTGCCCTGCTCTGCTCAGCTGCAGAGTTGTCCACTTATTCCGGTGGATACTCGGTCCCCAGAGCTGTGTTAGCCACACCGTAGTGTGTTTCCATCCTCTACCGCGGGGAGGTGCAGTTGGGATTTTCCCTTCATAAAGTTATGGTCTCTGACCAAAACTCTCCAGTATTTTTTCATTGAATAGTGAATATATAATGAGATCTACAGAAAGTATGCCTGGAATCATGGTTGGTGGACATAATATAAAAAACTGAAGTTATGCTGACGACACCGTCTTAATAGCAACAAGTCAGAACGATCTACAGGAAACGATAGATACAGTGGTTGTGGAGAGTAAAAGAATGGGCCTTAGTTTGAATAATAGTCGTTGAGGGGAGTTATAAATTTAGCACTATATATTTTATTGTAATTTCTTTCATAGGATTATATCCTTGTACAAATACTAAGCGTGATTTTTAAAAATATTTCTTAAGCTGTGTTTATTAAGTACAGTATTCCTTTTTCATTGTCTACCCATCTGACTGCTGCTACTACCTAATCAAAACCAAATACTATACACATGATAAGAAACAATAAAATGGTACTTCGCTTGTTTATTTTCGTTTTCTTTTTTTATTTAGAACATGCCCAGATTATCATAACAATAGGCAAGCAAAATTGTTGAGTCGCACCGAATTTATAAACAGTTTTGTTCAATCAACTTCGGGAGAGACCGCATAAAGAGAAGAAACACACACACAATCAAATTAAGGCATGGGACATAACGATTGAACATATTAAGGGACATTACTTAATCTAAAGATATTTCTAACAATTACAATTTTGGCCATATCTTTCTTAACATTTCGTTAATTTCATTTACAAATCCAGCTTGTATGTGTGCTTGTGTGTGTAAGTATGTTTATATGTGTGTTTATGTGTGCGTACATGTGTGTGTGTGTTTATATGTATGTGCGTGTGTATATGTGTGTATGTGCGTGTGTATATATATATATATATATATATATATATATATATATATATATATATGTGTGTGTGTGTGTGTGTGTGTGTGTAAGTATGTGTATATGGGTGTGGATGTGTGTATGTGTGCGTGGGGATATGTGTGTATTTGCGTGTGTATATTGTGTGCATGCTCGTGTGTGTATGTGTATATGCTTTCGTGTGTATGCGAGGGAGTGTGTATTTGATAGCGAGAGGGTGTGTGCTTGTCTCTGTGTGTGTGTGTGGGAGTGAAAGAGAGTGCGATATTGAGTAAATGAAAGATGGAGAGTGTGACTTAATGGGTGAAATAGTGATTGCGAGTGAGAGAGAGAGAGAGAGAGAGAGAGAGAGAGAGAGAGAGAGAGAGAGAGAGAGAGAGAGAGAGAGAGAGACGGGGGGGGGCGGGGAGTGAGCGAACGAGAGAGAGACAGTGGAATAATGGATTTGTTAATGTGTGTGTGTGTGTGTCCGCATTGTTTGTGAGTGTCTATGGGTGTGTGTTGGTGAGAAGAGAGAGAGAAAGAGAGAGAGAAAGAGAGAGAGAGAGATTGATTTAAGCGCACGAATATCATGTAACATTCTATTCCATATATGTTATGTATTCTCATGTTCATATTACCATTTTGAATGTCAATTGATGTTATAATTTATAACATGACCACATGTACATCACTGTAGAGTGGGTGAGAGAATTAGGGAGTATGAGAGAGAGAGAGAAAGAGAGAGAGAGAGAGAGAGAGAGAGAGAGAGAGAGTTAATGAGTGTGAGTGTGTGTGCCTGTGTAAGAGAGAGAGAGAGCGAGAGAGAGAGAGAGAGAGAGAGAGAGAGAGAGAGAGAGAGAGAGAGAGAGTTGAGTGCACGCATGTCCTGTAACATGCCATTCCATATTTGTTTTCTATTTTCATCTTTTACATTATCATTTTGTATGTATGACACTTGATTTTATCATGTATAATATAAAATTACTGTAATGTGAGTGAGAGCGAGAGAGAGAGAGGGAGAGATAGAGAGATAGAGAAAGAGAGAGAGAGAGAGAGAGAGAGAGAGAGAGAGAGAGAGAGAGTTGAATTGCATCACTAATTTTTAAGATACAAAATGAATATGTACATTTTTTCTCAATTTTCTTTACAATTTTGCGACAATGCTCACGACAATCGTCACTGTATGCGTGTGTAAAGTGTGGGAGTTTGATCATAATAGTAGGTTGGGGAATGGAGGGGGGGATGTGTGTGTGGGTAGATTCGTGATGTGTGTGGGTGGGCTCAGGATGTGTGGGTGGGCGGGGTGGGATTGTGTGGGTGGGTGGGGGATTTGTGTGTGGATACGTGCGGGATGTATGGGTTGGCGGGTAGATGTGTATGTGGGTGGGGATGTGTGTTTGGCTAGGTTGTTGTGGGTGAGTGGGTGGAGGAGGATATGTTGGTGGATGATTGATAGTGGGTTATGGGATGGGTGGGGAATATATGTGTGGGTGGGGATATGTGGTGGGTGAGAGATGTGTGCAGGTTGGGGTGGTTGCGCGTTTGGGGATGTGTGTGTGGGTGAGGGATGTGTATGGGTGTGGGATGTTTTGGGTGGATGGGTGGGGAGTGTGTGTGTGTGGGTGAGAGATGTGTGGATGAATATGTGCAGATGATGTGTGTGGGTTGAGGGAGAGTTGCGTGATGGGTGTGGGTGATGGATTTGGGGATGTGTGTGGGTGGGGGATATGTCTGGCTGGGTTGGGGTGTGTGTGGCTGGATGGAGGATGTATGTGTGAGTAGTGAGGGTGATTATAGTTGGGGGATGTGTGGATGGGTAGGAGATGTGTGGGGAGATGTGTGTGTGTGCGTGAGGGATGTGTCTTTGGGATGTGTGTGGGTGTGGTATTGTGGTGGAGGGGAGCTGGGTGTGGATAAAGGATGTGTGTGTGGGTGGGTGGGTGTGGTTTGGTATGCGGGTGGGTGAAGGATGTGTGTGAGGGTGGAGGATGTGTGTTTAGATGGGTCTTTGGGGTGTGTGAATGTGGGTGGGTAGATAGGAGATGTATGTTTTGATGAGTGGGTGAGGGGTGTGTGGGTGTTAGTGGTTGAGGGATAAGTGCGTGTGTCTAGGGATGTGTAGGGGATGAGTGTATGGGTTGGGGATGTGTGTGTGGGTTGTGTGTGCGTGGATGGGAGTTGTGTGTTTGTGAATTGGGGATGTGTTGGTGGGTGGGGATGTGTGTGAGGGATGTGTGGTTTATGGCGGGGAGATTGTGCGTGGGTGGGGATGTGTGTGTGTGTATATGTTTAGGGGTGTGTGGTTAAGGGATGTGTGGCTGGGGGATGGGTGGGTGGAGGATGTGTGGTTGAGTAGAGGATGTATGTGTGGGTGCTTGTATATAAGTAAGGGTGTGTGGTTAAGGAATGTTTGGTTGGGAGATGGGTGGGTAGAGGATGTGTGGGTGGGTAGGGGATATGTGGGGGGGTGAGTGTGTGTAGGTTAGGAGATGGTGGGGGACGTTTGTAGCGGTGGGCTAGGGATCTGTGAGTGGGCTGGGGGAGATGGGAGATTATGTGGGTGGGTGCGGAATTTGTGTGTGGGTATGTGCGGTATATGTGAGTTGACGGGGAGATGTGGGTGTGTGCGTGGGAGATGTGTGGCCGAGGATTGTGTGTTTGGCTGAGTGGTTGGAGGTGTTTGGGTGGAGGAGGATATGTGGGTGAGTGATTGTTTTTGGGATGGATAGAGGATATGTGAGTGGGTGGGGGGATGTGTGTAGGTGGGTGGATGTGTGTGGGTGGGGGATGTGTGGGTTGGGGAATGTATGTGTGCCTGGGGTGTAGGTGGATGGGATGTGTGGTGGGTGAGAGGTGTGTGGGTGGGGAGATGTGTATGTGTAGGGATGTGGTGGATGGGTGGGGGAATGTATGTGTGTGTGTGGATTATATGTGTGGTTGGGTGGGGGAGTTGGATTGAATGGGGGATGTGTGGGTGGGTGGTGGATGTGTCTCATAATATAGTAACATGCATTGTTTATGTTTACAAAATTCATGTGACAATGTTTTTTCCTATGCACTGTTGATGAAAGAAAGTTGAGTGATTGGAAGGGCCGAATGTAAGACGGGCTTGCGTGCCCAATTTGTTACCCTTTGAAAATAAAGTCTGTTCGTTCGTTCGTTCGTTCGTTCTGTCTGTCTGTCTGTCTGTCTGTCTGTCTGTCTGTCTGTCTGTCTGTCTGTCTGTCTGTCTGTCTGTCTGTCCGGAAACTGCAGACGTTTGCATTAGAATGGCATATCTGTTGGAATCATTCGGATGCGAGGCAACAGTACATCTTCTCCTTTAAATTTCACACTTAAAATTGTAGCTTCGATGATATTGTTCAGAGTTAAAACATTTTCACGTATCTAAAATAGATCCATTATTTTTACGAAAACTTTGAAGATATTTTTTTAGGGCTCACGGTTCCCAGAGGGGCAAAGCCGTCCCACTAGGTCCCGCGTCCCTGTGTATCGGTTATGTTGGGTGATCATCCCGGCCTCTGGCAAGATCAAGTGCAGCAACTACACTTTGATCTTAGCCCCAATACTTGAAGTCATACATGTCAAGGAAAAATAAACAGCGTAATCGCTTAAGTAATTAAATTACTTATTTACATCTTTGCACAATACATTTTTTATAATCTGCATTCCTGGTTTTGCTAGAATAATATAGACGTAACTTTAGAATGCAATATGATAGTCAGTGGACACGGTAATTGGTATATTTTTTGGCAGGCCTTTGAAAGGCCAAATAATCTTCGGGTAAGATCAAAGTGTAGTATTATACCAGGGCCACATGCAGAGACGGTCATCGGAGTGACACACAGGGACGAGATGACATGATGGGGCGGCTCTGGTCCCCAAAGAACCGCCCACCATTATTACAAAAACAAAAAGAAAACATAAGATTTTATGCACGGACATCATTAATCCATGTTCACTGCTAGAAAACCAACTGCGGAGCAAGCTCACAGCAGTTCTGCAGTCGTCAGAAGCAGCCATATCCCTCCCGATTCGCCCCTCGACGAGTGCCTCGCGTCCATTATGTCCCTCACACTTCCTGGAGGAAGGTGTTCCCGTGTGTCCGTCTCCTGCCGTGCGCTCACATCGGGATTTCCCGCTTCAGTCAATCGGGTGAGGTCTCCACAATTAACGTTGGCTACAATAGATATCTTACATTGTCTATCTCTCGCCTTGACTGTACATTCTGTCTGAATGATGTTCGTCCATCTCTCCATGTTATCTTCCCACTTGTATCGTTGTCTACCGCCTGCTCGCTTGCCCTCAACCTTGCCCTCCAGTATGGTTTTTATAAGAGTGTTATGTCTGATTAGCGTGGCAGAAATATTTCACTTGTCTCTTTATTTTATTTCTTTCATCAACTCTTTTCATTCCCGTTTTTTTTTCTCTAGAAGCGGCTTGGAGACGCTTTAATCACTGGTGACGGATATCCCACAATAAACATGTGGGCATATCATGAGAGAGGGGACACTGCAAAATGTCGCCACAACGGTAAAGCTGAAGCAGAGGAGAGGCAGAGAAAGTCGAACAAACAAGCAAACAAACTTTATTTTCAAAGGGTTGAGAATTGGGTACGCAGACCCAACTAAAGAGCGACGATGATGTGCGGTTTGACATCAAGACATGGATGAATATCAACATCAGGTTGCTGTTGCGCTCGCTCTCTTTGAACTCAAGCGTCCATAAATACTACTTGACACAAACTCTTTTGTACCAAACGAAGATTGGTCGTTGTCTAGATTCTAATGCTTCCACTATATCACTGCATAGTGGAAGCTGAGCTTGCCACCTGTCTCAAACCACAAGTCACCACTGCAGCACACATCCACTAGTCAGTGAACAAGAGTAAGTTTGCGCACATCATATCCATTTAATGCTGAATTAACACGGAACCACACAACATATAAATCCAGGAACAATAATCCTCTCAGAATTTATCTTCATCACAACTTATAACTCAAATAACACTGCCTTCTCAAGACCTACTTAATCTCATCCACCACGACAGTTTTTACTAGCCACTCTTCCGGCCCGAACTCACTGGATCAACCCCCCTCTGGATCTAAGCCTCCGCTAACTATCCGACCCTCTCTAGGGCTAGGCTTCAATTCACTATGTCTGCTGATAATCGGGCTCAGTCTTTAATCCTTAGTCTCAGACTTCCTATCACTGAAAAAATACAGGGCAGAGTTCTATCACTAACTCCCCTATCATTCACTTTCCCAGACCACCGACCTACACTTGTCGGGTCCCAAAACTCAACTGTCCTTTTCAGTCTTCTGACTCCACACAACTACCCCACAGCTCAAACTGTCTGCCCCACAACTACGCTCGCCGGCTGACTTCTCCTTGACTCCCTCTTAAACTCACTGTCTTCTCATTTAAAAACATTTTTAAAAAAATCCCTGAAATCACTGTCTCCAATCTTCCCCATCTATCCTCTCATTTGCACCATCCGGGGACTTACTACCCAGCCCCATTTTACCTCCGTCTATTATATGGCCGGTGATGTCAATGACCCCCAGGAATATTACACTACTTTTAGTATCACTGGTCAGAATTTTACGCGTGTATTCATTTATCTCGTGCCATGCCGATAAGCGTGGGCGGTCATGTTTCGCCATCTCATACGATCACCAGAGTCGTGGATCAGCTCAGTGTTCTTGTCTCGGCCATATTACAGGGCCTCACCATCAAGGTGTTTACTTTCATGCCTTCTCTTTGTTCTCTTCCCCTCGATCTTCAAAGATCATCAGAAGAGTGTCAAAGTCTCACATCTGAGGTTACGACGCGTTGGCTGTGCCAACGCCAGGTGACATAACAACGCGCAACCCTGAGTGATGTTAAACACTACAGAGGGAATGCGGCGTCTTCGACGACGCCCGTATAAGCAGCCAATAACAGCAACTGAGCGACGCTAAAATAACCGCTGGTCATTGGTACACCCCGTGAACCTTGCAGGGGTCACACCAGCTGACTTGAGCGCCGACTAGCGTGTAGAACGAAAGGCCAGGCAGACCGGGTTAGGCGTTTGTATGGACAGGTCGCATGAGTCTGCGAGTGGTTTTGAATCTGACTTGAGAGCTAGCCTGTGTGACAGTGGGAGACTGGTTCGAACGCTTGAGTATTTTGGCTTGTAAGTGATATGTATATTGATTGCATGTATCCTTATGTATTGTATTGATATTGTTCATGCTGTAATGATTGCTATGGATTGTCATTGCGCGATGTCTGTGCGCTAATGAATGCAGCGCGTAAATAAAGCTTGTAAATAACAGTTTCGGATATTCACTTCGTGTGATTTGATACTTTAATACTGCTTCACACTTGCCAGAAAACGAGCTACTTATCTTGCTCTACGCAAGACTCTGACAAGTGCGAACGTGGGGGCTCGTCCGAGTTTTGAACTGAATGCGAACTTGTAGATTTTTCCGAGTTTTTGAATCGAATGTGAAGATGTGGATGGAAGTGCGCAAGTCATAGATTAGGGTAAAGTAACGGTTAAATAACGTTGATTTCATTAAATTATAAGTGTGAAGACATTATTTGAAGCCAAACGAGGCGTCTTCAGACTTATCGCCAAATTCAACCAATTTTGTACCTAAAATCCAAAATTGCGGCCGTGCCCTTGAGTGTCATTGAGTAGGGTTAGTGTGAGCGTGAAAGTTGTTGATGGTGGTAACGACTAACAATAATACTTGACAGCATACAAACCTATACAGACTTCAGTGACATTACATACACCATACATTTACAAACGTTCTAATTTCGTTTAGTTTCAAAAGTACAGGTTTTTTGGGTCAACTTTACCTGATTCTTGTGAACTTCAGAATTTTTTTGTGCGTCAACCCGAAGGACGTTCCAGTGTGATTTCGAGCACCACTGAACAGCACACTACCCAAGGATTACTTGAGTATAAAATTTTTTTCATTCCTCGTTATACTTTCGTTAGTCTGGCTTTAAACATCAACTGTGCTAGAAATATTTGTAAATTACTAACACCATAAGTAATTTTGTTTATATTCATTTCATCATACGTATTGTTCATCATGTCTTCTTTAAACAATTTCATTGAAATGGGTTTAAAAATGAATATGTCTGGTGAGGGATTGAGAGCATGGAGTGAAAGTAAATATGCAGAATATCTCTTAAAACAGGAGCAAATTAGGGAGCGAGATGAGAGAGCGGCCGAAAGGGCGTTAAAAATTAAAGAGGCAGACTCAGAAGCTGCTCTAAAGCTTCAACAGGCACAAGCAGAAGCTGCTCTAAAGGACTCAGAAGCTGCTCTAAAGCTTCAACAGGCACAATCAGAAGCTGCTCTAAAGCTTCAACAGGCACAATCAGAAGCTGCTCTAAAACAGTCAGAAGCTGCAGTGAGGCAAGCTGAGATCTTAGCCCAAAGCAAGAGAGAAGAGCAAGAAACACAACTGAAAATTGAACAGCTAAAAGCTGAATCTTCTAAAAATAAAGATAATAGAGAAACAGACAAAGATCAACCTTACAAGAAATACCAAGGTCTGATTAAAAGTTACAACACGGGTGATTGCATAGCAGCATTCACCCAAAATTTTGAATTTGTCATGGATCATTATAAAATTCTAAAACCTGAATGGGGTATAGTATATGTAAGAAGTCTTTCTGGGGAACCTCTGAAAGTCATAGAGTCGATCCCAAATGACCTGAAAGAAGATTATCTGTACATTAAGGCGAAAATTATGTCACATATTTTACTGGATGAATCAGGTTATAGAGAACAGTTTAGGAAGTTGTCGCCTAAACCTACACACACGTTCTCTGATTACATCTCAGAAATTGAGAATATTTTTTCTAAATGGCTGTCAGCAGCCAAAGTAAATGGAAGTTATGGCAAATTAGTTGATCTTATGTTGAGAGATAAGATTATCACATCTCTCCCACCCCCATTTTCTAAATTTTTGTTGGAATGTCAGTGTGAAAGTGTCCAACAGATTGAAAGTCGTGGCTCTGGTTATTTTGCAGCCAATAAGCAATGTTTCTCTAGTAGTCTTTTTTACTGGATGAATCAGGTTATAGAGAACAGTTTAGGAAGTTGTCGCCTAAACCTACACACACGTTCTCTGATTACATCTCAGAAATTCAGAATATTTTTTCTAAATGGCTGTCAGCAGCCAAAGTAAATGGAAGTTATGGCAAATTAGTTGATCTTATGTTGAGAGATAAGATTATCACATTTCTCCCACCCCCATTTTCTAAATTTTTGTTGGAATGTCAGTGTGAAAGTGTCCAACAGATTGAAAGTCGTGGCTCTGGTTATTTTGCAGCCAATAAGCAATGTTTCTCTAGTAGTCTGACCAGCACAGACTTTGTAGCAGCAGCTACATATGGCAAATATAGTCAAGGTCAAATAACAAACAAAGACCATATAAACAAGCTGCAGAGAAATTTTATCAGTGCAGATATTGCCACCTATCACACAATGAAAATGATATGTGTGACAAACATCCTGGGTACACTGTTTACTTGCAGAACTACATTTCTAAGCAAGATAAAGAAAGGAAGAACTACAGAAATCTTACCAAATGTTATCTTTTTAAGGCTTTTGGTCACTGGCGTAGGGATTGTAAAGGCAAGGCAATGACCAGAAAGGCTAATGCAGCCATGTTTGACAGTTCTTCGTCAGAAGATGAAAGTGTACAAGATCACCCAGTAAACTCAGCACATTCCATTGATGTGTTCCATCAAGAAAAATGTACCATTTGTGATCAATTTCATGAGGATGGCGTGTTAACATGCGGCCATTCTATACCTGTTACCAATGAGGAGGCCAATTCTGTAGTAAACTCCCAAGGTAAACTAAACATCCACCAGGGATATGTTAATGGTAGAGCTGCCACAGTTTTACGTGATAGCGGGAGTAAACTCATTTGCGTGAAGAGAGATTACATTTTACCATCACAATATAGTGGTAAATATGTCACATGCAGGACGTTCTCAGGGAACATAGAGAAATATCCACTTGCATGGGCATATATAACTACACCATTCCTTACAGGAAAGGTTAAATGCGCAGCATTAACCAATCCTTGTTGCGATGTTATCATTGGAAACCTTCCTGAAGTGAATGACATGCCACATGACAGTATTACATCAACTGTCACTTGTAATATTGATACTACCATTTCACCTTCATCACAAATCACCATTCATGATGTATTACACACCGGAATTGAATGTACAAATGCCAATCTGGCTTCGCCAGAACATACATGTAATTGTGTGAATGTGACATCAACGTGTGATGAGAATGATCATTGTGATGTAATAAATGCAGTAACTAGATCCACTGCACAGATGCAAGATCAAATCGATCAGACAGAGGCTTTACAACGAGTAAGTCCAGTTGTAACATCTCCTGAGACAACTAGGGAGAAGTTTATAACATCTCAGAAAGCCGATCGATCTTTGCAAAAGTATTTTACAATTGTAGGCCAAAAGCCAAGAGTAGCAAAGAATGCTCAATGGTACTTTGCTCTGAAGAACGGAATTCTAACACGGTACTACACCAAAGGTGCCAGCACTATAGAACAAACAGTGCTACCGTTAGAAAACCGCAAGCAAGCATTGAATATAGCTCATGACATACCCTTTGCAGGACACATGGCGTATGCTAAAACTAGAGCAAGGTTACTTACTCAATTTTATTGGCCTAAGTTTTGCAACGATACCAAACAGTATTGCAGATCGTGTGACATCTGCCAAAAGCTTGTCAAAAAGGGTAAACACCCACAAGCTGAATTGCAAGTTACTGATTTGGCTAGTAGACCGTTTGAAAAGATCTCGGTCGATATAGTTGGTCCTCTTAACCATGTAACATCGAGAGGTAATAGGTACATTGTAACACTCATTGATCTATGCAGTCGGTGGTCAGAAGCGATTCCAATGAAGAACATAACTTCCAAAGATATCATGGAAGTGTTCTTTCATATTTTTGCGAGGGTAGGATTCCCTAACACCATCCTTTCAGATCGGGGTAGCCAGTTTATTGCCTCAGCTACACAAGCCTTTACCAAGATGTTGGGTGTTAAACAATGCTTCAACAGTCCCTATCACCCGCATTCGACCGGTATCGTGGAAAAAATTAACGGCGATATGAAACATATGCTCTCTAAAGTAACCCAAGAACACCCTGAAGATTGGGATACTTATCTGCCTGCAATTTTGTTTGCATATAGGGAAGTGCCCCATTCCAGCACTGGGTTCTCACCATTTGAAATGTTATATGGTGCACAACCACGCGGCCCATTATCTCTGTATGAATCTATGTTGACTGAAAGTACAGCTTTACCTAAACCCATTTCGTCATATGAACATGTAATATCATTGCGTGACAGAATTATGAAATCATGTGTGTTAGCTAAAGAAGCTCTCCAAAAATCAGGAGCTATCTACCGACAATATGCTAACAGAGGAAATAATACTATTACACTGACACCAGGACAGGACGTTCTTCTTCTTTTGCCAAGTGATAGACATCTCCTCACTGACTCATGGCAAGGACCGTTCAAAGTACTACGACAAATTTCGACGGTAGATTACGAAATTGCAATTAGGGACAAACACAAAATTTTCCACATTAACATGCTCAAACCATATTACCACAGGCAAGACGACCAAGTAGAAACTGCAGCAGGCACCACCATAGTGAACCAGACGGACGACAACGACACTGACGAGATACCGACACCAGTTCTTGACACGACGACCAACTTACAGAACATTAAGGTAAATCCTAAACTGACGCAGACACAGACTGACAGTTGCAGACAACTGATACAAGAGTACAAGACGATCTTTTCTGACAGCCCAGGACAGACAGATTTAGTTCAGCACCAAATCATCTTGACATAGGACATTCCTATCAAATATAGACCATATTCTATCCCTATACACTATAAGGAAAAATTACATCAAGAAATCATTGATTTAGAAGCAAATCATATTATTCGACGTTCACAATCTCATTATTGTTCACCAATAGTTTTAGTAAGGAAAAAGGCCAAACTATCAGACTCTGTGTGGATTATCGTAAACTCAACAGCATCACACAGTTGGATTTAGAACCAATGAGCAACTGTGAAGACATCCTGACTGAACTATCTGACTCACGTTATTTTACTAAACTTGACATGACAAAAGGTTACTGGCAGATAGCTGTACATCTTGACAGTATACATCTGACTGCATTTGCCACACCGTGGGGTTTATACGAATGGTGTAAACTACCTTTCGGATTAGTCAATGCACCGGCTACCTTCGTCAGAATGACAAGAATTCTTTTGACAGACATTGCTAACATCATTTGGTACATGGACGACATTTGCATACACACAAAGGACATGACAGATCACATAACAGCACTACAGCAGACATTTGACAGGATTAGACATCATGGACTGAATGTAAAACCTTCTAAAGTTGATATAGCCTTTCAGGAAATATCATTTTTGGGCTATAAGATCTCAAATGGTTTTATATCAACTGACGATAACATCATGTCTAGAATTTTGAAATTGTCGCTTCCGACAACTAAGAAACAGTTGCGAAGTGTGTTAGGTCTTTTAAACTATTATAGACAATGTATTCCTCATTTTGCTGAATTGACCAAATGTTTCACTGATTTACAAACAAATAAACATCCCAATGTTATCGTAAACAGCGAATGTTTGAGGCCAGCATTTACGAAGATTCTTTCATATTTTTCTAGAGCACCTATTCTAAAATTGCCAAATTTGAATATTACTTTTAGATTAAGATGTGACGCGAGCTCCGTAGCCATTGGAGGTGTGCTTCTCCAGGAACACGACCAAATCTTGTACCCTGTATACTACGTCTCTCGAAAACTGAACACCAGCGAACGAAATTACAATACCCCGGAACTCGAGGCGCTTGCCATGGTATTTTCGGTACGTAAACTTTCTAGATTTGTTTTAGGTAAACATTTCATTATTGAAACAGATAATAGCCCGCTGACAATTGTTACCAGAGGAACGCCAAGTAACAGCAAGGTGGCAAGATGGTCCCTTCTTCTGCAGGACTATAGCTATGATATTAACCATATAAAGGGTTCCCAAAACTGTCTTGCAGATCTTTTGTCGAGATGCCCATACGACGAACCTAATACACAGTCAACACCAGAGCACAGTGCAGAGGGTGTATAAACTGCAACGTAGATAGTGCTCAGTACCACAGCCAATTCTGACAATGTGTCAGTAACGCTGTGTACAACAATGTGATGGGGTAGATTGTATTTCCCAATGTATATAACTTATGTACATATTTGGATTCTTATTATTATCATTATTATGCGAATGAGTGCGTGTATAATTGTGAGATATGTGAAAGAATGGAATCATTATTATGTAAACTAATGTGTTGTATAACTGTAAGATATGAGAAAGAATGTGATTATTATTGTAAATACATAAATATTGTAACAACCAGACACTACAAAGACAAGTGTCACAGGACAACACTACAGGATCCAGGAACTTACCAAGCCACTACAACGTGAAGTAATCCTGAATGTATCCAAACCGATGTGTCCAAGACGTTTTAACAAGGTACGAAAGATACTGCGACATTACAATCCGAGCAGAAGGCGGAAGAAACGATCCAACAGCTGATAGTAACAACTAATACTCCGTTTATATAATATCCATCCAGAACGGAACAACGTCGGGTGAATGAAACCACAACACATGTGTAAAATAGCACAGCGGTATACTTCCGGTATTTTTTGCATATTAATTTAAAAGTTAAAACAACTAAAAAGTCTATACATTTATGACGATTGTATTAAAATGTGATTTAAAATATTTCCATATACGGAATTGTATATGTCGATCTTTATAATATGTAATCTCAGCATCGTAACTTGATTACTTCTTTACAAACGTGACTTTTTGTGCATATTTGTCAATAAGTATCAAATTATGACACTAAGAAATAAATTTGTAGTGATAATTTATGTCACGTAAACGACGCTAAATTATTGTTCCTAAATTATTTTTTTTTATAATAACCAAGGGACAGTACTCTAAATTCTTGGTGATGCGTAAATATGTATTGCAACCATTAACGTGTGTACTTGATAGATAACACGTCAAAGTGAGGTCATTTATATATGGACAATATATTGCCAAAACTGTTGACCTTCATTAGAAACTCTAAACAGAGGTCTGATGATGGAGCTATCTCAGAGGGAGATGCTCACAGTTTAACCTGATGATTTTAGTATTTTTGTTCTTGGTTGTTGAGGTAGGGGCCAGTTTAGCCGTGACCTACCTGACTAGCTGTGTCACAGCGAGGTAATGTCCATCAAATAGATTGTACTTGACTGTTGTACTTCATGGTGCAACATAATTGTTGTATACATATTGTTTACTATTCACCTGTATATATTTATAATAACTATTAAGTTATGCAGAAAAAATACAATGTTCGATTTTGACAAGTTTAATAACACCTATGTATATTGTACAAGAAAGGAAATCCTTTCATGAAAAAGGGGTGTGGAGAGTGTCAAAGTCTCACATCTGAGGTTGCGACGCGTTGGCTGTGCCAACGCCAGGAGACATAACAACGCGCAACCCTGAGTGATGTTAAACACTACAGAGGGAATGCGGCGTCTTCGACGACGCCCGTATAAGCAGCCAAGCAAAGCAACTGAGAGACGCTAAAATAACCGCTGGTCAGCGGTACACCCCGTGAACCTTGCAGGGGTCACACCAGATGATTTGAGCGAAGACTAGCGTGTAGAACGAAAGGCCAGGCAGACCGGGTTAGGCGTTTGTATAGACAGGTCGCATGAGTCTGCGAGTGGTTTTGAATCTGCCTTGAGAGCTAGCCTGTGTGACAGTGGGAGACTGGTTCGAACGCTTAAGTATTTTGGCTTGTAAGTGATATGTATATTGATTGCATGTATCCTTATGTATTGTATTGATATTGTTCATGCTGTAATGATTGCTATGGATTGTCATTGCGCGATGTCTGTGCGCTAATGAATGCAGCGCGTAAATAAAGCTTGTAAATAACAGTTTCGGATATTCACTTCGTGTGATTTGATAGTTTGATACTGCTTCACACTTGCCAGAAAACGAGCTACTTATCTTGCTCTACGCAAGACTCTGACAGAGGGGACACTGCAAAATGTCGCCACAACGGTAAAGCTGAAGCAGAGGAGAGGCAGAGAAAGTCGAACAAACAAGCAAACAAACTTTATTTTCAAAGGGTTGAGAATTGGGTACGCAGACCCAACTAAAGAGCGACGATGATGTGCGGTTTGACATCAAGACATGGATGAATATCAACATCAGGTTGCTGTTGCGCTCGCTCTCTTTGAACTCAAGCGTCCATAAATACTACTTGACACAAACTCTTTTGTACCAAACGAAGATTGGTCGTTGTCTAGATTCTAATGCTTCCACTATATCACTGCAGAGTGGAAGCTGAGCTTGCCACCTGTCTCAAACCACAAGTCACCACTGCAGCACACATCCACTAGTCAGTAAACAAGAGTAAGTTTGCGCACATCATATCCATTTAATGCTGAATTAACACGGAACCACACAACATATAAATCCAGGAACAATAATCCTCTCAGAATATAACTTCATCACAACTTATAACTCAAATAACACTGCCTTCTCAAGAGCTACTTAATCTCATCCACCACGACAGTTTTTACTAGCCACTCTTCCGGCCCGAACTCACTGGATCAATCCCCCTCTGGATCTAAGCCTCCGCTAACTATCCGACCCTCTCTAGGGCTAGGCTTCAATTCACTATGTCTGCTGATAACCGGGCTCAGTCTTTAATCCTTAGTCTCAGACTTCCTATCACTGAAAAACCACAGGGCAAAGTTCTATCACTAACTCCTCTATCATTCACTTTCCCAGACCATCGACCTACACTTGTCGGGTCCCAAAACTCAACTGTCCTTTTCAGTCTTCTGACTCCACACAACTACCCCACAGCTCAAACTGTCTGCCCCACAACTACGCTCGCCGGCTGACTTCTCCTTGACTCCCCCTTAAACTCACTGTCTTCTCATTTAAAAACATTTAAAAAAAAAATCCCTGAAATCACTGTCTCCAATCTTCCCCATCTATCCTCTCATTTGCACCATCCGGGGACTTACTACCCAGCCCCATTTTACCTCCGTCTATTATTTGGACGGTGATGTCAATGACCCCCAGGCATATTACACTACTTTTAGTATCAATCAATCAATCATGTATCACTGGTCAGAATTTTACGCGTGTATTCATTTATCTCGTGCCATGCCGATAAGCGTGGGCGGTCATGTTTCGCCATCTCATACGATCACCAGAGTCGTGGATCAGCTCAGTGTTCTTGTCTCGGTCATATTACAGGGTCTCACCATAAAGGTGTTTACTTTCATGCCTTCTCCTTGTTCTCTTCCCCTCGATCTTGCCAGTTGTTACCAAGTTCTCCAATTTATTTCTTCTCATAACGTGACCAAAATATTTTACATTCTACGTCCAATTTCTCTAATCAATTAACGATTTTCGTTTGTTTCTTTTAAGACTTGGTCATTGGCTTTTCTATCTGTCCATGGTATTCTTTGCATTGTCCTCAGTAACTACAACTCCCCTGTCATAAGATGTTTTTGAGCTTTGCTGCTTAACTGTAATAAATAATCACATCCGCATAGGGGGCTGCGTGGTCACAGGTTTGGTGTCCGCCTCGAGTGCATGAGGTCCCGGGTTCAAATCCCGGTGAGGGTCAGGATTTTTGCACTTGGACTTCTAGTAAATAAAAAAAATGTCCCTTGGTCTCTGGGTAATGAGGTCGGACGTCCCTATGTATTGTTGCGCACGTAAGACATCCCTCGGCAGTTGGAAATCAAAAAGAGTAGCCTAACGGCGCTGCCAGGGCAAAACTTCGAGGTAAAAATCTACCCAAAGTATTTTAGGATCCTCGCCGGTGCAACGGCGTTCGTGCACTGAGCTGAGATTCTTATGACTCATGCTTGAGTTAGGAGTAGAACGGAGCACTTATGGGTTACACCCGTGTGCCGTGATGTTGATCCATCGACTAAACTACACTAAACTAAACTAATCACATTTGCATACGTGTACACGATTTGTGTAGCAGTTCAACAATCTTTTTCTCGTTGCAATTGACATCTTTCCATTGGTCAGTATAATACTTTACAAACGTAAAGGAAACCGCCAATCCTGTGACCACCACCGAGGCATCTCCTTGCTTTCAATTGCAGGGAAGATACTCGCCAGAATTCTTCTCAATCGCCTCACAGCCCATCTCGATCAAGGTCTTCTTCCTGATAGTCAATGTGGTTTCAGAAAAGAACGTGGAACTGTTGACATGATTTTCGCTGCAAGGCAGCTGCAAGAGAAATGTCAGGAACAGAACTGCGAAATGTTCTCCACTTTTGATACAGTCAGCAGAGAAGGACTGTGGAAGATTATGGCAAAATATGGCTGTCCACGAAAGTTTGTCCAAATAGTGCGGCTATTTCATGATGGCATGCAGGCAAGAGTACAGGAAAATGGTGAACTGTCTGAACCCTTTCCTGTCACCAATGGAGTGAAGCAAGGATGTGTCCTGGCACCAACACTGTTCAGCCTCATGTTTTCAGCCATGTTGATGAATGCCTTCGAGAACGACGACATTGGAATAGACATCAACTACCGTATGGATGGAAAGTTATTCAATCTCAGAAGGCTGAAAGCTAAAACCAAATTTAACAGCGACACCGTCAGAGAGCTCCTGTTTGCTGATGATTGCGCTCTATACGCCAACTCAGAGGCGGACATGCAACATAATGTTTCAGCTTTCTCACATGCCTGTGCCAACTTTGGGCTCAATATCAACTTAGAGAAGACTGTAGTTATGTACCAGCCAGCTCCAGGGAATAATCACACTGTGCCGAATATCAAAGTGAATGATCATAGACTAAGTGTTGTGGACAAATTCACCTTACTTGGCAGCACTGTGTCACAAGTTGTCACAATTGATGACAAAGTGACTGTCATCAGACTGTACAAGAATGTATGGGACAGAACTGGAATAAGCCTGCAAACAAAGCTAACAGTCTTCAAAGCAGTTGTATTATCCACACTGCTATATGCTTGTGAAACCTGGACTGTTTATCAGCGACACGCTAGGAAATTAAACCACTTCCACACAGTCTGCCTAAGGAAGCTACTGAAGATTAAATGGCAAGACAAGATTCCAGACACTGAAGTCCTAGAAAGGCATCCATGCCCAGTATCCACACTCTACTGATGAAGAATCAGATTCACTGGGCTGGTCACTTGACTCGCAGGCCAGATCACAGGCTCCCTAAAAGAATGTTTTTTTTTTTACAGCGAACTGCGTTGTGGTAAACGCTCCCAAGGTGGCCAGAGGAAACGCTTTAAAGACACTCTGAAAATCTCACTGAATGCTTTTGGAATTCATCATGACACCTGGGAGGCTGCAGCCAGAGACCGAAATTCGTGGCGTGCATCATTGCGCAAGGGTGCAGTCATATGTGAGGCAACCAGGACTGCAAGAGCTGTGAAGAAAAGGCAGGACAGAAAAATCACTGCAGGAAATCCTCCTCCAGAAACGTCAAGCATTCTTTGTCCACATTGTCAAAGAACATTTCGAGCCAAAATAGGCCTTATCAGCCATCTTAGAACCCACGGCTCCATACCTTCAACCCCACTGGATGAAATGAATGGTCATCATCATTCTAGATGGACAAAAAACAACATAAAATTGATCAATGCTGTCATCACTACTGTCTGCTGTTGGTGCATAAATCACTTTCTATGTTAGTTGATCTCTTAGTCGTCTTCTTCTTCTTTCGTTCGCCTGACATATGTTTATAACTGCAATGTTGTCTCTTGTATGAATCTAACAGTCATTTTTTAGTTCACTCAGCGGCCCATAGATTACACTCAGTAGTAACCCGCAAGTCACTGCGGCGGCCAGAACCCCTACAGGTTCTCGTCGTACGTCACGCCACTCACGAGAGTACACGGGGCCAGAGAGAAAGACGTTACACACCTAGGCCAGGTGTCTCTAGCAGTGTTTATTAGGTACAATATTCATTTTTCTTTATATTTTCTACAGAACCTACTGCTACCACTATCTCTGGTTATCATAATTAAAACAACATATTATGCACTTGATAAGAAATCGTAACACGGAGATTCGCTTATTTATTTTGTTATTTTTGTTTAATTTAAAGCATGCCCAGATTGTCATAACAACAACATAGCATAATTATTGAGTGTGCATCAGATTTATTAACAATTCTGTTCAAACAACTTTGGGAGAGACCACATAAACAAAAGAAACAAACTAAAGTAAATTAGGGTAAGGGACATAACGACTTAACATGGAAAGGGACATTATTCAGTCTAAAAATATTTGACATACTGTTCTGGTAATTACGTGTTAATATATCGTTAATTTCATTTTGTAAGTCTAACTTTACTGCTATTGCTTAAGTCATTAAGTTTCATACATGTTGAAAAAAAAAATTAGCGTTATACAACAAGTAAATATAATATTAATTAGCTATTGTTTCACATATTAAATGTTTATATCCTGCTTTTCTGGCTTGATACTATAATATATAACTCTTAAGCATTCTGCTATAGTAAGAATACAAAATGAGGAATCCAATATTTATGAACAAGAAAACGGAATACCACAAGGATCGGTTATATCTCCAACAATATTTGCAATACTAGTGAATGACCTAAATGATGAAAGAGTGGACGACAAAATAGGACTATCCCAGTTTGCTGATGACTGTGCGGTGTGGAGAAGCGGCAGATTCCTGAAAGCGACTAGAGACCGGCTTCAAATCCAGTTAAATAGAATTGCCAAATGGATGGAAAAATGGGGGTTCCAGATTAACACCGGTAAAACAGTTAGCATGATCTTTAACGCCAAACGAAGAAGGTCATATTCTAACTGTAGCTTAAAAATCCAAGGTCAGACTATACAGAGAACACGTCATACAAAATTTCTTGGAATGCCACTGGATGAACAATTGAGCTGGAAAAGGCACATAGACCTAACGGTCGAAAAGGGTAAAAAAACACTAAATATACTAAGAATAATCAAAGGAAACGGATGGGGAGCTCATACAAAGACAATGACAATGTTTTACAAATCATTTATTAGGGGGAGATTGGAGTACGGCAGCATAGTTTACGATGCAGCAACAAATCGCAACAAACGGAAACTGGACACAATTCAGAATCAGGCACTAGGTATTATAGTAGGAACTGGCAAATATACATCTAGGGAAGCCCTGGAGGTAGCACTCGGGATTATGCCGCTTCAGATGAGGAGAAAACAGCTGACCTACAATTACTGGGTGAAAGCGACACAGGACAAGGCACACCCAGCATTCCAGGCATTCGAAGACAATACAAGCAAATGGGGAGGAGTACCCATTCTAAAAACCCAAACACCAGCAGGGTGGACAACAGCACAGGAAATGCACGCGCAGGAGGAATTAAAGACAACACTGACTCAAACAAGAATCTACAAACCAAAACTACCCCGATGGGAACTCCAACTGCCATTCACAGACACAACCCTCGCCAACCAAATAGACAAATCAACAGATGAATTAACAGCGAAAAACATCACGGAAGAATACATAAGACAACTACGAATGGACAGCCTAACTATATACACTGATGGGTCTAAGAACGAAAAGGGAGAGGTCGGGGCAGGTGTGGCGATACCCTACTACAGCGTGAAAAAACACTTCAAATTAACTGACAACACAGCGGTATACACTGCAGAATTAATCGGCATTATGAAGGGACTGGAGGTGGCGATGGAAAACCCTCCCATAAAACTAACCATATTAACGGACTCACTGTCTGCTGTTCAGGCACTTGGAGACTACTCCAAAGGGAAAAGACCGGACTTGAAGGAAGAAATACTTACACTGATAACCAACCTAAAACACAGGAGATGTCAGGTCACAATAGCCTGGATACCGGCCCATATAGGCATATACGGCAATGAGATGGCAGATCAAGCTGCCAAACGCGGGACTACCAGCCGAAACTTAGTAAATACTGGACTAGGAGTTACAGAAGCAAAGAGTATCATCAAAAATCATATAATAGAGATGTGGAAACGACAATGGAAAGACAGCAACAGAGGAAGACATTCATTTCAGATCCTTAAGGAACCCAGCATGAAAAGCCAAATTAAAAACAACACGAAAATCCCAACTTATAAAAAACTATGGAGGATGAGACTCGGATACTGGAAAGACAAAACAAACAACCCCAGATGCGTGGAATGCGCGGAAGACAGCACGATAGAACACTATCTCATATCACGCAAGACATATGACCAGGAACGCCAGAAACTGATAGACTACTTTCAGGCAAGGAATACCATGATGACAATGAAGGAGTGTCTGCGGACAGATGGAGATAGAGACCTGCAAAAAATGGTCAACCAATTTATAGCAAGAACCGGAAAGGATATATAAACGACACAAAATTACAACCACCGAATGAAGAGGACGGAATCCGCCAATTCGTTGAAACAACTAACAGCTGTGACGAAGAAACAAGGAAAGACCCTCGGGCACCGGAGAAGAGAAGCCACGGACCACACATCGGGATGGGAATAGAAAAAGATACCACAAAATCTCTAAAAAAGAAGAACATATAAATATATACTTTGATAAATCAAATAAATTAAACCAACAAACTGGACAGCCAGACACAACTTAATTTAAACAAATAAAGCAAATAAATAAATACGCAACAGAATAGATCAGATAAATAATTATCACAAATGAGATAATTATACAAACCAATAATCCAACTAGGTAGATAAAGTGGGGGATTAAACAGAAAAATACAGATAATAAATTCCCCCCATCAATATCTGTTCCGTTAATGGTTAGTTGGTATTAAACCAAAAAAAAAAACAAAAAAAAACAACAACAACAACAACAACAAAACACAAAAAACAATTTTGAATGTTAGTTTGTACCTTTACTGTCCACGTTCTGTGTACCTAAATTCCTTTTTTTTTCGGACATCCACCTTTTTCCATTGTGGTGGATGTCCGGGGTGCCCTGAGGGGGACAGTGGACTGCGGCGTGATCTGGACGGGATGTGTGTGGTTTGGCTCCACCCTGGAGGACCCGGAAGGAGGGAGACGAGATGAGCGATCCCTCATGGTGGCAATAGCACTATCACGGGCGGGAACGAGAGAGACTAGGAAAAGATCAGCACCGATATGTTGAGGTTGCATATGAGACAATCAACAGGAATGGGTTGACGACGGTCTGGACAAACGAACCAGGGACCGGACGTAGGCCTAATAAAATCCAAAAATAAAAAAATTAAAAAATTAAAAAATTAAAAAAACGGACTGGCCGGACAACCGGACCCCTCACCCAACGTCACAGACATTGTATGCGCACAATATAAGTCAGATTTTACTGGCACATAAATATAGTAATAATTGTTTGCGCACATCATAAGTCAGATTTTACTGACACATAAATATAGTAATAAATTACGCACCATGAACCACCGCTATTATAACCGATGCCACACGGGCTGGTTGAAACAAGGTGGAAAGTTTTGTTTTTTTTCCAAATTGGACGGACGGACGGATGCTATAGTAATACGATGGCGACGCGATGACTCGTTGTCTTGAGGGAGACGCTGTTCAGTGTTTTTCTGTGGATTCCCTATGGAAATTCCCGTGAAATTCGTGTGGATAGTGTTTTTCCTTTGGATTATGTGATGTTATTTCGTGTTCGTTAATTGGAAGTGTTCAAAAGAAGCCACGGAAGGCAGGTGGTGGATGAAATTATGAGGGCAGCCGACAGATATTTGTTGGTTATGGTCTCGAGTTTCGCGACGGCAAGCTTTCTCTCTTTCGAGAGACACTGATTGCGGTCACCCGGCCAGTATGGTCACTGCCATAGAGGAAAGCAATGGCAAACTACCTCTTTGAAATTGCCTAGTTTATTATGATTCGCTTAAAGACTGATCATCGCAAGACAAGGACAGAGACATTAAAATTAGGAACATGGAACATTAGAGAACATAACACAAGAAATTCAAATAGAAAAAATTAATATATTAGGTATGTGCGAAACGAGATGGACAGGAGCAGGCATCAAGATACATAAAGATTTTAAGATTATTTATTCTGGAGGTGAGGATCGACATAGGGGAGTGGCAATAATTTTGGACCGGAAAACATCAACGTCTGTTCAGGGATATTGGGCCGTGTCGGACAGAGTATTACTAGTTAAATTGAGTGGCAGACCTTTTAACATAAATGTTACTCAAGTATATGCCCCAACAGGAGAGTCTAGTGAAGATAGTGTAGAGGAATTTTATAATGACATAGAGTCTGCCTTAAAGAAATGTAAAAATTCAGAAATAAACATCATAATAGGGGACTTCAATGCAAAAGAAGGAAATCAAGGGGATAGATACACAGTAGGAAACTATGGTTTAGGAGAGAGAAATGAAAGAGGATACAGACTAGTAGAGTGGGCAAAAGAACAGGAAATGATTGTAGGAAACACCTGGTTCAAACAACACCCTAGAAGATTATGGACATGGAGGAGTCCTGATAGCAGGATTAGAAACCAGATTGACTACATTCTCATTAGCAGAAGATTTAGAAACGCCCTAACAGTAGCAAAAACAGTTCCCAGTGCTGATTGTTATAGTGACCACAGATTACTCACAGGAACATTGAGGATAAAGTTGAAGAAAGTCAAGTATACAACAGGGAACACTAAATATGATTTGTGTACATTGAGTAATGACAAGGAAATACAAAACAAATTCAACATAGAAGTACAGAACAGATTTGAAATATTGTCTGATCTAGAGATCCTATTCCAGGATGTGGATGATCAATGGGAAATGTTAAAGAATTCAATCAATGTGGCTGCAGAAACAACTATTCCAAAATTAAAGAAGGTGGGTCGTAAGAAATGGATGACTGAGGAAATTTTACACTTAATGGAAACAAGAAGACTCAACAAAAATAATCCTGCCAAATATGAAGAAATTCACAGACAAGTCAGAATATTATGTAGGAAGGCAAAAGAATCATGGCTTGAGGAAAAGTGCTTAGACATTGAAAAACAACACAACAGTCAAAATACCAAATTAGTGCACAAAAGAATTCAGGAACTTACTAATAAAAGAACAAGTACATCAACAGGCTGTCTAAAAACTAAAGATGGCAAAATCATAATAGAAAAAGATCAGATTCTACATGTATGGACAGATTATGTGAAAGACCTGTATAATGATAACAGAGAGGAACAGTATGCTATTAGATTTAATAATGAAGGACCAGCAATTTTAAAGATGGAGGTTCAAAATGTTCTTAAGCATATGAAAGCTGGCAAGGCCCCCGGTGCAGATAACATCACAACAGAAATGATTAAAGCTTTAGAAGAATTTGGACTAGAGCAAGTCACTAGACTGCTGAACACATTATATGATACTGGAGATATACCTTCTGAATTATGTAATTCTGTATTTATTGCAATCCCAAAGAAATCAGGAACTTTAGAATGTGATCAACATAGAACAATTAGTATAATGAGTCACATCACAAAGATTTTGTTACGAATTATCATGCAAAGAGTGAGGAAGAAAATACAACCTGAAATAGGGGAAGAACAATGTGGTTTTGTAGAAGGAAAGGGTACAGTAAATGCTGTGTATATGCTGCGAACAGTTATTGAACGTGCTTTAGAAGTAAACAAGGATATACATCTTTGCTTTATTGACTACACAAAGGCTTTTGATAGAGTTAGACATGTCAACATTGTGGATATGCTTGCAGATCTACAAATTGATGGGGAAGACATTAGACTTATAAAAAACATATATTGGAAACAACAAGCTGCCATAAGAATTGATAATGAAGTAGGACAATACCAACCTATTAAGAGAGGTGTTAGGCAGGGATGTGTAATGTCTCCAGATCTTTTTTCCCTATACAGTGAAAATATTTTCAGAAATGTAGAAGACCTAAATGGAATCAGCATTGGAGGACGAAACATAAATAACATTAGATATGCAGATGATACAGTATTGATTGCAGACAATGCACAGGATCTGCAACAATTAGTAGACGCTGTGGTTGTACACAGTGAGCAGCTGGGGTTGGAATTAAATTGTAGGAAGACACAGGTTATGGTCGTCACTAGGAAGAACGAAGTACCACAATGTAATGTACAAGTAAATGGGAATATTCTTCAACAAGTGAATCGGTTCAATTATCTCGGAACAGTCATAACATCTGATGGCAGATGCCTTGAAGAGATTAGAACAAGAATCGCCATTGCGAAAGTAGCCTTTAGCAAGATGAAAAACATTCTGACCAATAAAATGATGTCAATTGAAACGAGAAAAAGAGTGTTGAGGGGATACATAGAGCCTGTTCTTTTGTATGGATGTGAAACTTGGACAATGTGCAGTCAAGCTGAAAAACATCTGATGGCTGCAGAAATGTGGTTTCTGAGGAAAATGCAAAGAATACCATGGACAGATAGAAAAACCAATGACCAAGTACTACAAGAGACAAATGAAAATCGTAGATTGATTAGAGAAATTAGACGTAGACAGTCAAAACTTTTTGGACATGTTATGAGAAGAAATGGACTGGAGAACTTAGTGACAGCTGGCAAGATCGAAGGGAACAGACCAAGAGGAAGACCGAGAGGAAAATACCTGGATGGCTTGGCCACATGGCATGGACGAGACAGGAACACTGAGCTGATCCACGACTCTGGTGATCGAGTGAAAGGCCGAATCATGACCGTCCACGCTTTCCGGCATGGCACATGATTGATTGATATAGTAATACGAAGATACGATCTTTTATTTTATTTTTGGCAGGCCATTGAAAGGCTAATAATCACCTTTTTAATTCTACGACACTTCCCGACATTTTGTCTAAGATCAAAGTGTGGATTTATCTGTACTTGATCTAGGCAGGGTGCAGAGACGGCCAGCCAAACTCAAACCCGAATCACCACATCACTAACACTGGCAGGTTGGCCTTAGTGGACCACGATAGATATACAATGGCAAGGTCAAATAATCATATCAATCATAACCATCTAGGACGCAGAGTTGTTTCAAAGGCACCTGGATCAGGTTCTATACTGGCCAAGACCTACTAACACGTCCTAGTCGTGCATCCTGGGCAACAAATCCTTCGGGGTCCTGGCTAACGTAGTAGGATGGCTGATTCTTCCGAAGTCGGAGTGTATCTGCCTGCATGGTGAGGAACCACCAGTCTGCACACCAATAAGCCAGACAATGGACAACGGATAGGCTACTCTCGCAAGCCTCAGGTTCTATATGACATCACACTGATGTTGAACAACAAATGTCTTCATCCGACATACAGGACTTCGCGTTGGAGTTCACAGCCAGAACGCAAGCAAGCAAGCAGCAAGCAAGCATAACTAAAACAGCTGACACCATCGTAATGTTTTGGCGCTCATAGACGTAGGGGTAAGGATTAGAGACTAGAGGACGCACTAGACAACATAAACATTGAATACTGTAGTTACCGACAGGGATTCGAACCTGTTACCTCCAAATGACGATAGCGCTTCTTCTAGTCTGTAGCGAGGTTTCGGAGAATTGACGCTGCGCCGCCAGCGTCTGCAGCCTACCTTGTGCCAGACGTATTGGTTACCCATTCCTCTGGACAACACAAGGTCCGGCCGAGAGAGAGGACATGTCGTTTGGGCACCAAATGTTTCTCTAAAGCTCTGCCCAGGCATTGTGATGGAATATTGGCCACATTCCAACTCACATACTTTGGTCTGTCAAGACTGCAAGGTGCTACCAACTTCTATAAGCGCCAAAACAATACGTCTTTATTTATTAGTTATTTATCTTGATGGTCTCAACGAATTTCTCAATTGATTAATTGATTGATTGATTGATTTAGGAATCGACATCACAGCATTCGGGGCATTCTCATAAGTGCTCCGTCCCTATCCTCAACAGCCAGCGAAGAGTTCCAACACCAATAGTACCAGTAGCAATCTGATTATATGTTCGTCTCGCCTTTCCTCTGAGCGTTAAGCGTCGGCCAGACCCCCTCGTCACTCCTCGCTGTCTCATTCTTGCCAGATGTCGTGTCCTCCTTTAAAGTGTCGTCCCTGGAGTGAGGAGATCCGACACCCACATTATAATATTATTTTTTTCCCCCTCAATATTCTGGAGAATCCACCCGCTTCCGTCCAACACACTCCATCAGCCTATGGACACCTTTTCCTATCACTCTCACACTGTCGTACTATGCCCCCTTCTCATACTTCCCCAACGCAACATACTCAACAACTCTTGCTTCTAGAAATTAATAAAGATTAATTTATTAAAATAAAAGTGTAACGTGTATGAGACTGTATGCGAAGAAAATGTGTGACGTGTTCTATAAAGTGTGTAGACTCTGTCTCTCAGACATCAACTCAGTCAGCTGATCACAGCAAAGATAGACCACAGCACGTTACGTCAGAACAAGTACGTCTCACCCGTTGCCGGAACCATCTTGCCGGATAATGCTTTGCCTCTGTAGACCTCTGGTAATCCAATTTCATGAACATCCTAAATAGACACCGGTGGTATTAACAGTTAATCATGGACCGGTTGCCCTCTACACAATGTCCGTTCCTAATGTTCCTAAACAAACTGCACAAGTCTTTTGTAGTGTGTACGCAGTTAGTTAGTTAGTTAGTTAGTCGACAGATCATCCTCGTTGCACATCGAACCATTCAGTCCATAAGTGCTAATTTCTAATGTTAATTGTTGCTGTACTAACACTAGGTACTCTTAGCCGGTTCTCGGTTCGTTACTACTGTCTAATGCTGTGTGGTGCATCAATATGCATCACTCTCTTTGATGAATCAATTTCCTTCTAGCGTAAGTTACGTTCTGTATGCAACTCTAGTGACTCTTGAACTGGTGTTCTTCCTAATGGGATCGGATTCTTTCCCAAAAACTTGTTGAGTTTCCTTGGATCTGGTAGGGAACCTAGGATAGAAACAACACATCTGGTGATAGTACTAGTCACTGATCCTTTCGGCTGAGTGTAAGCCTATCACCTTGCTTAATGATCTTTAGCTAACTAGACTTAGTCACAGAGCAGATTAGCTACCCACCTAGAGTCGAATCAGGCTATGATAAAGAAAAAATATCAGCAAACAGAATGCGGAACCCCGCCCACCAGGGACACCTACGGGAAGATCCCAATTATCCTTCATTACTCAATTCTCAACTAGTAAAGCTTATCAACACTTCACTAATCTATTCTAGCTAACCGAGCCAAGTATCACTTCACTACTCTAGCTAGTTTCCACTAACAGTGCTAATCATCACACTATAGTTTAACAAGGCCACAGTCTATATTAATTAGAACTAATAGACTATATTGACTACCTTATGTAAAAACCGCCTCATTCCCGGGATGGCTACTACACTTTGCCATAACGGCACATGCTAGTTAATGTTAAATTAATCTAACACTGTAGAGCTCTCCCACAAACACGTCCATCATAATCCACGGTTCTTGGTCAACTCCCCCCTAGTTGATCCCAACTCGGGTTTATATGGCAAACTACCAAAGTTGGCCACGTGACGTTCTCCTTTATGCCCCCACACAGGTGGCACAGTGGCAGATCATCTCCTGTCAAAGGATCCATCCTCCCTGGCTCCATTAATGTTAGATTTGTCATCACTGGTTGTGACATCCAAAACAATCTAGAGAGTTACTGTACAGTTCCAACAAAGAGTTTTTCCCAACACGCTGTCAATCTTCTCGATGTTCCGGAAACAAGACTTGACAGATGTACTGTTTCCTGTCTCTCGCTGCCAATTCCGGTTTGTCTCTGACTGTTGACAAACTGTCAAGCTTCTGTTCAGTGGTGACAATCCCAGCAGCCATTTCGCCTGATGTCCGGAACTATAACTGACAGACAGGGCTGTTCCATGTACTGAGCCGGGCAAGGCTATGTGATTCTAAATGTTTATAAACTGCCAACGCATTGTATCCCTTCCTTCTCACTCACCACCAAATGTGTTTATGGGCTGACACGATGTAACCTGTGCAGCTGTGTTTACTCTGTTAGTACGCCTGTTGTGGCCTAGAAAATATACGCCAAGCAAACGTCGGTATTATTATCTGGTTAACTCATGGCGAGCTCGTGACATAGGCCCCCTCTTAAGAGAGTAGTCCATCTCACTCTTCTCCACCATGAGTTAAATCCAGATGATTCATTCCTCTTCTTCAGGAGCTGGGTGTCTTGACAAGAAATCCGCTCCAACATTCTCCTTCCCAGGAATGTACTCTACTGTGAAATTATACGGTTGAAGTAACAACGACCACCGCATCCAACGTGCGTTGAGCTTCTGAGAAGTAGCCAGGAACATCAGGGGTTGATGATCCGACTGGACTCGAAACTTAACTCCATACCAATAGGGCTGGAATTTTTGCACTGCCCATACGAGAGACAAGCACTCTCTCTCGACGGTTGAATAATTCCTCTCCGCCTGTAGAAGTTTCTTACTTGCGTATGCTACAGGTTTCAAAACCGAAGCATCGTCTTTTCCTTCCTGTAACAAAGCGGCTCCAATTCCAATCGCACTCGCATCTGTTCTCAACACAAATTGTTTGGAAAGGTCAGGGAGCTGTAATACAGGTTTGCTGACCAAGGCCTCCTTTAACTGACTATAGGCATTCTCACATTCTGGTGTCCAAATGATTTGGTCCGGGAATCCCTTTTTCAAGGTTTCGGTCAACGGAGCTCCCAGTTCAGTGAAATGTGGGATAAATTTGTGGTAGAACCCACACAACGAGAGAAAAGATCGCACATCCTTCTTCGTTTTTGGCCTTGGTGCATTTCTGATTTTCTCCAGGTTCTTCTCTTCTGGAACAATGTGTCCTGGAGTGATGGTGTGACCTAGAAATTCCAGAGTCTGGTAACCAATCATGCACTTGGTTGGACGAGCAGTAAGCCCTGCTTCCTTAAGTCTATTAAACACTCTCTCCAAGGATTGTAAGTGGTCATCCAAGCTGTCACTGGAAATCAGAATATCATCCATGAATGAGATGATGGACGGATCCTGTAACGGATCTAGTAAAGTCCTCATCATGCGTGTAAACACACTAGGTGCATTGCTGAGTCCAAAGGGCATGACCTTGAATTCGTAGTGTCCACTGGGTGTACTGAAAGCTAACAGTGGTCGAATCTCCGGTTTGACTGGTATCTGATAGTAACCCCGACTCAGATCCACCTTTGAAAAGTACCGAGCCTTATGGAGCCTAGCGAATAGCTGAGTTGGATTCGGCAAAGGTTCCACCTGAAATTGTGTGTGACTGTTCAGCAGTCGGTAGTCTATACACAACCTGTGTTCTCCACTTGGTTTGCGTAACAAAACTACCCCCGCATTGTATGGGGATGTGGATGGTGCAATCACGTCATCCTCCAGCAGTTTTTTTATTTCCTCCTCCAGGGCCTTTTCTTTAGAGAATGGCACTGGGTAAACCTTCTGACGAACCGGCTCCTGTGTGGTCAAAGTCATCTCGAACTCCACCAACCTCGTTCGTCCTGGTTTATCCGTCAGTATCTCCTTATGAGACTTGAGAACCTGGGTTATCTTTTCCCTCTCCTGTGAGGTCAGATCAGGGTTCACGTGTACATCCCTATAGGTTTCCTGGTGTACCAAGGGATATTCCCTGCCCTCGTTGGTTCCCACTTCTGTCTCCACTGCAACGGCCATTGCCATGAGGTGAGCTGCCTTGTCTCCGGGTCTCTCTTCGTATTTCAGCAAGAGATTGATATGGAAAATCTTCGACTTTCCCCGGATCCGGATCTGATAGTTGGTTCTGGATATCACCCTTTCCACGGGAAATGGTCCTTGCCAACCTATCTCCAGTTTGTTGTTTCCCGTTGGGAGTAGCAACAAGACTTTATCTCCCACCTCTAGAGATCTTTCTTTAGACCTAAGGTTGTAGTAGGCCGCATGTCTTTTCCTGGCCTTTTTCAAGTTTTGATTTGCCAGAGTCCATCCCTTGTGGAGTTTTTCTTTCAGTTCCTCCACGTATTGATAGGATGAGATCACTTCTTCTGACGTCCCCTCTTCAGTCCAACTCCTCAACATGGCTTCCAACGGTCCTTTGATTGGACGACCAAACAGCAACGTAGCGGGTGGTAGTCCTGTTGAGCCATGAGGAACTTCCCGATAGGCAAAGAGTGCGGCTGGGATATATTCATCCCACCTATCAGGTGTTTCCTGCGCTAGTTTCCTGAGCATTGTCATCAACGTGCCGTTGAAACGCTCTACTTGTCCATTGGCTTGAGGGTGGTAAGGGCTGGTATGTATGTGGTTAGAGTGAAACACCCTAAATACCTCCTCCATGAGTTTTCCACAGAACTGAGATCCATTGTCCGTCAGAATTTGATCCGGAAAGCCTAATCTGGTAAAGGCCTCCATCAGTGCGTCCGCCACTCTTTTCGAGTCAATCGTGGTCAACGGTATCGCCTCACCCCACATTGTACAGCAATCCACCATTGTGAGTATATACATGTTCCTCTTCCTAGTCCTGGGAAGTGGACCCACGATATCGATGGCTACCCTCTCGAAAGGAGAGTTCATGATGGGCATCTCACCCAACATCACCGGTGCTGTCCAGTGTTTCGGTGCCACCCTCTGGCACTCAGGGCATGACTTCACATACCGACGCACATCATCTGTCATTCCCGGCCAATAGTAGTGGCAGGAAATCCGCTGCATGGTGGCGGCAATACCCATGTGTCCACTAAAGGAGATGGTATGCCCCATATGAAGAATCTGGGACCGGTGAGCTTTCGGGACGACCAACTGACCGTATAGGTTGTCTCCCCTTCCTGCTCTCCTGTAGAGTATCCTATTCTTCATGTAGTACTGCCCCCGTCCTGGTGGATCAGCACTTTTCTGCAGCTTTTTGTAGCAAGGACGTAAAGTATCATCCTCACTCTGGGCAGTTCGTAGCTCCCCCGGCATTGGGTTAGTCACAATTGCGTCTGCCTCTTCCGTTTTCGTCTGAGAGCGAGTCTGCATTGCTCCCATATGAATTGGCTCCCTGGGCATTCCCAGAAAGACATACCGGCAACCTAGGATGACTGGAAAAATGGGATCGGTCAATACAGCGGCCTTGATGGTGCCGGTGACGTACCTTGACCGAATCTCCACATTAGCAATGGGCAACTTCATGGTTACAGCACTCTTCTGTGCAGGCTGTATGTCCAATGTTTCACCTGTGAATTGTTCTGGATGTACCAGATCCGCAGAAATCACGGCCTCCCCGTCCAGTCCTGTGTCGTATAAACACTCCACTTGACGACCGTTAACCTCTACCAATTCCACTACAGGTGGTTTTTCCTGGTCTGGAGTCTCTTCCTCGGCCTCGACCTGTTCGGTGGGCTCCACCTTAGGTTTTCCTGAGCACACGACGAATTGAGTGCCTCCTGACTTTCCCCTGCAGTCAATAGCATTGTGCGTGTTTGACTTGCATTGGTTGCACCATTTCCCTATCCTAGATTTTCTATTGTCGGACTTGAGTGAGCTCTCCTGGTGGCGAGCTTCCTTGTTGACCTTGGCATTTTCCGTGACAACCTCCTTGGAAGTCACTTGACATGCTGCGAAGTGAGGGTTCTTAGCCTTCGATTTGCAGTCCCTCGTATTGTGAGAGGGTGACTTACAAATTGAACACCACTTCTCCGACCACGGTCGTTTAGGTGTAGAGCTTGAAGTGCTCTTGCTTCCCTCCTTCTTCTTCTCTGAACTATCCTCTGATTTTTGCACATAAGGTTCCCACTTTTTGGTTCCTGCGTTTTTGGCTTTCTTCTTGTCATGTTTCTCTTGACTTTTGGAGTTGGTGGAAAGGTTCTCCCCTGCCTCCCCATGTACCTCGACGAACCGTTCTGCTAATTTATTCACGAGGTCAATACGTTCCGCTCCTTGTTCTCCCAGGAACGTCCTGAGAGGTTTAGACATTTGCTTCTTCAGCTGGTCGACCACCATGAGCTCTTCCAGACTCTCATAGTCATGTGCGAACCCAGCCAAATCCATCCACTTATGGAGATAAGATTTTAGACGCAAACTGTAGGCGGCAAACAACTCCCCCGGTTCTCGTTTCGCTGCTCGAAATTTTTTCCGGTAGGTATGTGACGTAACCTCGAATCGTTTCAGCAGAGCCGTCTTTAACTCATCATAATTGTTCTCATGTCCTGGTGGCAGGCGAGAATAAACCTCGTAACCGGTCCCGCGTAATCCCTGGGATAGCTTAAGATTCCATTTGTTACGCTCCAGACCCATAGCAACTGACATAGCCTCGAAGCGTTGAAGGTATTGGTCAATCTTCTCTTTGTCCTCCTCGTAGACCGCTAAAGGAAACTTCATGGCATGGTACCCATGTCCACCTACTGGTGTTGATCCTGGGATGGAGGAACCTCCAACTGCTCCCTCAGTTTCTCCATTAGATTGACTCTTCAACTCGAGTTCCCTCATCCGGTACTCGTGCTCCCTCTTCTGTGCTTCTTGTTCAGCTTCTAATTTCCTAGCTGCTTGTTCAGCTTCAAATTTCCTAGCTGCTTGCTCAGCTTCCAATTTCCTAGCTGCTTGCTCAGCTTCCAATTTCTTAGCTGCTTGTTCCAACTCCATCCTTCTCAATTCCAACTCGGCCTTTCGCTCTTCCCTTTCTGCTTGACGATACTCTCTCTCCACTTCCTGTATGTAATCCGTTAGAGCAGACCCCGCCAATCCCATGTCCTCCCCCTTTGCCTTTAATTCTGCTGTGCTAAGTTTAGGGGTGGCCATTATACAGAGAGGTAAGCTAGCAGGTCTAGTACAATATAACTGCAAATTACTATACAGATATATGAACAAGTACTATAAATCTAGATATTACCACACACAGCACATTCACTCAGTGACAAGAGTAGAATCAGGACCACAGACCTATGCAGACGTGTGAAGTGTGAACAGGTAAGATATTAGTCCTAACCCCTATCCACATTCACTCTAGCTGGATTCTCCAAAATGATATCTCCCTCTAATAACTAAGGATCCCGTGTCAAACGACCCCGTTGTCAGAAGATCCCACTGTCAAAGGTTCCTGTTTGCAGGAGATCTCGCTGTCCAAGGATTCCGTTTACGGGAGATCCCGCTGTCCAAGGATCCCGTTTACGAGAGATCTCGCTGTCCAAAGATCACGTTTACGATAGATCCCGCTGTCCAAAGATCCCGTTTACGAGAGATCCCACTGTCCAAATATCACGTTTACGAGCCCCCAATAATGTCGTGTCCTCCTTTAAAGTGTCGTCCCTGGAGTGAGGAGATCCGACACCCACATTATAATATTATTTTTTTCCCCCTCAATATTCTGGAGAATCCACCCGCTTCCGTCCAACACACTCCATCAGCCTATGGACACCTTTTCCTATCACTCTCACACTGTCGTACTATGCCCCCTTCTCATACTTCCCCAACGCAACATACTCAACAACTCTTGCTTCTAGAAATTAATAAAGATTAATTTATTAAAATAAAAGTGTAACGTGTATGAGACTGTATGCGAAGAAAATGTGTGACGTGTTCTATAAAGTGTGTAGACTCTGTCTCTCAGACATCAACTCAGTCAGCTGATCACAGCAAAGATAGACCACAGCACGTTACGTCAGAACAAGTACGTCTCACCCGTTGCCGGAACCATCTTGCCGGATAATGCTTTGCCTCTGTAGACCTCTGGTAATCCAATTTCATGAACATCCTAAATAGACACCGGTGGTATTAACAGTTAATCATGGACCGGTTGCCCTCTACACAATGTCCGTTCCTAATGTTCCTAAACAAACTGCACAAGTCTTTTGTAGTGTGTACGCAGTTAGTTAGTTAGTTAGTTAGTCGACAGATCATCCTCGTTGCACATCGAACCATTCAGTCCATAAGTGCTAATTTCTAATGTTAATTGTTGCTGTACTAACACTAGGTACTCTTAGCCGGTTCTCGGTTCGTTACTACTGTCTAATGCTGTGTGGTGCATCAATATGCATCACTCTCTTTGATGAATCAATTTCCTTCTAGCGTAAGTTACGTTCTGTATGCAACTCTAGTGACTCTTGAACTGGTGTTCTTCCTAATGGGATCGGATTCTTTCCCAAAAACTTGTTGAGTTTCCTTGGATCTGGTAGGGAACCTAGGATAGAAACAACACATCTGGTGATAGTACTAGTCACTGATCCTTTCGGCTGAGTGTAAGCCTATCACCTTGCTTAATGATCTTTAGCTAACTAGACTTAGTCACAGAGCAGATTAGCTACCCACCTAGAGTCGAATCAGGCTATGATAAAGAAAAAATATCAGCAAACAGAATGCGGAACCCCGCCCACCAGGGACACCTACGGGAAGATCCCAATTATCCTTCATTACTCAATTCTCAACTAGTAAAGCTTATCAACACTTCACTAATCTATTCTAGCTAACCGAGCCAAGTATCACTTCACTACTCTAGCTAGTTTCCACTAACAGTGCTAATCATCACACTATAGTTTAACAAGGCCACAGTCTATATTAATTAGAACTAATAGACTATATTGACTACCTTATGTAAAAACCGCCTCATTCCCGGGATGGCTACTACACTTTGCCATAACGGCACATGCTAGTTAATGTTAAATTAATCTAACACTGTAGAGCTCTCCCACAAACACGTCCATCATAATCCACGGTTCTTGGTCAACTCCCCCCTAGTTGATCCCAACTCGGGTTTATATGGCAAACTACCAAAGTTGGCCACGTGACGTTCTCCTTTATGCCCCCACACAGGTGGCACAGTGGCAGATCATCTCCTGTCAGGGATCCATCCTCCCTGGCTCCATTAATGTTAGATTTGTCATCACTGGTTGTGACATCCAAAACAATCTAGAGAGTTACTGTACAGTTCCAATAAAGAGTTTTTCCCAACACGCTGTCAATCTTCTCGATGTTCCGGAAACAAGACTTGACAGATGTACTGTTTCCTGTCTCTCGCTGCCAATTCCGGTTTGTCTCTGACTGTTGACAAACTGTCAAGCTTCTGTTCAGTGGTGACAATCCCAGCAGCCATTTCGCCTGATGTCCGGAACTATAACTGACAGACAGGGCTGTTCCATGTACTGAGCCGGGCAAGGCTATGTGATTCTAAATGTTTATAAACTGCCAACGCATTGTATCCCTTCCTTCTCACTCACCACCAAATGTGTTTATGGGCTGACACGATGTAACCTGTGCAGCTGTGTTTACTCTGTTAGTACGCCTGTTGTGGCCTAGAAAATATACGCCAAGCAAACGTCGGTATTATTATCTGGTTAACTCATGGCGAGCTCGTGACACCAGACTATGGTAATCCATTTGCTCCTCCGAGGTGTACACGTGCTCCCACAAGGTCGCAACGACGTCTGCATTGTCATGTATCAATACTCCACCTAGGTCTGCAGAACCAGCCGATTTGTCCGCCTATTCATTTCCCAACACACCGGCATGCCCCGGAGTAAAGATCCAGGTGATTCTTGTCACCCGTGACCTCCGAAGCGAAGCAAGCCACTCTGCACGAAGCCTGCCCGTCCTCACCCTCGTCAGCATGCTTTCTGAGTCAGTTACAATCACGATTTGTGTGTGTGTGTGTGTGTGTCGTATTCTCCATCCAGCTGAGAGCCACAGTGACTGCCTCCACCTCCATTCTTAAGCTGGATGTTGTTGTATCATATGCCAGGTTCTCCTGCACCAAACGTCAACCATTAGCTTTGGCTATGAACCCCCAGCCACTTCTCTCACCTCTTGACACTAACCGTCTGTGTAGATAATCACATCGCCCGAGTGAGCTTTGTCCTGAATTAGTTGCTGGATATCCACTTCCGTTGCCCCTGCTGGCCACTCCCCGCACTCACGGCTTAATGTGATTATAACTCTGCACAAGTCTGACTGCTCCTCTGGCACTCTGACTCACTCCTCTCCTCGCCTAATGGTCTCCAAGATGTACATCTGTCTAATCGTATCCTCCGCCTGAGCCATCCATGATTTCCCTCTTATCAGTCGCTGACCCTTAACTGCGTCCAGCGCCTCATGCAGTGGGTGGTCTGTGTCTGCAGCTACTCTGAGGTATGCCTTCGCCTGCATCACCTTGAGCCTACCAGTAACAGTTGGCAGACCAAGGATGTAACGCATACACACTACTGGGGTGTCTCTGGTGCATCCCAGAATGATCCGCATATCTTCGTTCTGTATGCGCTCTAACTTCGCCAGCTGACTCTCTGAGACAGTGAGCAGTCCTAATCCATATTAAATTACTTAGAGGATCCAGTGCTGGTATAATGTGAAAAGCATTCTCTGCTCTGTGTCCATTGCAGCCATAGTGTTACGTGCACTGAGTCCCTTTTGGGATCTTGTCATAACCGTCTCCACATGGTCCTTGAAGGATAGGCTCCTGTCAAATGTGATCCACATATACTTCAGTCTGTTCTCTCTGCTGACATTTCTACCATCTATCGCAAGACATGGGATATCAGCTCTCACAATCCTGTTGTCCAGAGAGCACCACAAAACAGCCGCCTTTGCCGGGTGGACAACAGCATTCATTTCTGTGCACCAGTCAATCACTTTATCTACTGTCGCCTGTAACTCCTGGGCTGTTTGCTCCCTATATCTCCCCTGCCTATAAGCAAGAATATCATCTGCAAATGCTAGTATCCTTCCAACCCCTGGTGCTTCTAGGTTTGCAATCTTGCTCGTATACACGTTAAAGAGCACCGGTGAGATTGCAAATCCCTGTGGCAGTCCCGTGGTTAAAATATGTGGCTCTGAGGTCCATGCACCAAGACGAAGTGAAGTCGAACTTCTCTCAATTAATATGTATGTGTAATACGAGAACAACATTGGAACCGACTAATCAGTTCTCTTCTTTAAATGTTCGTTGCTATACTGGACCAGCATTACGGTCTGGCGTGTTTGTTGTTTGACCTATGCTAGTTTAATATATATTTCTGAGCCCTATGGTGCTATGTCAGTGATTGGAGAAGAATTATGTCCATATTCCACAGTTGCGGGTTCATGTAATAGATAGACCTTGCTAATGATGACACCTTTCTCGGTGGGTGTGTGTGTGTGGGGGGGGGGGGGGGGGTGTCTAGTTGATCATGCGTTGAAATACACTTGTTCCTGCAGCGGGGCGCTGTCGTCATTTGGAGGTGACCGGTTTGCATCCCGGTCGGTAACTACAGCTTTCAATTTGTTAATGTTGTCTAGTGCGTCCTCTAGTATCTAATTATTATCCCTACTTCTACGAGCGCCAAAACACTACGTGTGTATTTATTTATTAATTGTCTTGATGGCCTCAAAGGGTTGCCCAATTGAGTTTTATTTGTAAAGCTGAGTCCAAATCTAAAATTCTTAGTGATCAGGCTGAGGCTCGTAGACAGAAGGTTAAAGAGGCTCGTCGCAGGTGTGAGGAGCGCATAGCATTGAAAGGAGAAGAGCTGTTGAAGAACATTGAAGAACTCGAGGAATAACTAATACATTAAAGTGTTACCAATAATCAGTTTTTATTCTTTCTTTTTTTTTTCTTTTTTTTTTTTTAAAATAACACGGCCAATAAGTATATTTAAGCATTAAATGTAAGTGTTGCGCTATTTATTGTATGACCGAATTTGCTGCATCTTTTCAGACACATGATGTAGACGTCACTCAACATAAAACAAAGCGAAACAATGAATCTTTCAAGCTGAAATATACAACACACATATTCCCACAGTCATGTATACTATCTACCATGGTAAACTTACAATGATTATCAATTTTTGTTTTGTTTACATACCAATGGTTTGGGCATACGAATATAATCTGCTTCAGCAAATCTTACTATTGTTTTCTTTATGTGAGTTAAACAGGCAATAAATTGTACATTCTATTGAAGGAGAATAAGTGTTCACAACTGAGTAAAAAGAGGCTCGTAGGGTCAGTACTAGATGCTAAACTTTGGTTACGGTTCCTAGAAGAAGTGGGAACACTTCTGCCCCGATAGAACCGCATATTCTCAGCTGAGATTGCAGACAATGTCTCCAGCAGGAAGAGGTAAGACATTGTTGAGTGTGCCCAGCAGTTGGCCATCCAGGTGACGAACCCCAGTGCTGGCCTCCTATCCCAGGAGGATGAGTAAATTAATGGCTTGCTGGCATAATTCATGTGATAAAATACATACAAATATATACGCTAAACATGGCGGAATAGACAGGGACATCTAAAGAAGTCAACAAGCACATGCGCTTATATATCAACAACTACACATACTTAAACATGCTAACATACATGTGTCAGCAACACGACCGATATTAAATAGTACATTCACACCAATTCTATGATACGATGATTTGGCAATACGAATCGCAATTGCTTCAGAGTATGTTTTTTCCCCCATTATTATAACATCTGATCATTACTAACACAACACAGAAGAGACTGCACCGAGCGATAAGGATAGATCCACGACCATTGCTTTGATAAGCAAAGAAATCAGCACCCGCGCATTGCCATGATAAGTCAAGACATAGGGGTTTCCGTATTGAGGTGATTACGCCGCTTGCCTCGCGCCCGAAGCTTGTCTTGTTAGAAACCGGACTTCGTCTTTCGGTTCACTAGTGAAATATTCTCTGAGACTCCTGAGGGTTGTCGCTGGAGCTACGGAGTTCGTGCCAATGAAGTCGAACTTCTCTCTTTAAGGCAGATAAAACTGCATCCTGCCTGAATGCATCCTCACAATAGTTTTCTTTTTTTTTTACTTTTCAAACATATTATCAGTGGGAATTCTATAAAGATAACTCTTACAACTTTTCATTTCTATTGGTGTGTAAATCATCGTAATGCTTCATGTAGATAATAATGTTCGGTCATGTTTCTCCATTTCACACCATCACCAGAGACGTGTATCTCCTTTGTGTTCTGGCCTCGATTATTTCACGTGGCCTAACCATTAAGACATTTATCTATCTGCCTTCCATATGTTCTTTCGCCCATAATCTTGAAGGTTGTTACTTAGTTTTCTTGTTTTATTTTTCTCATGACGTGTTTCAGAAATGTTGTTTGTCTTCGCCTAAATCCTCTGAACATTTTACAGTTTTCATTTGCTTCTTGTAGGACTTTCTCTTTGGTTTTTGCTGTCTGACAATGGTATTCTTTCATTGTCTTCAGAAACCACATCCCCACTGCTATCATATATTTGTCAGTCATTCTGCTTAATGCCCACTTTTCACATTCATATAACAGTGCAGGATCTATGTAGCACTTCAACACTCTCTTTCTCTTGTAATTGACAATTTGTTATTGGTCGGAATATTTTCCCATTTTGCAAACGACTACCTTTGCCAAAGCGATTCTACTCCTAATCTCTTCGACACACCTCGCATCAGATAGTATTACTGTTCCGAGATAGTTATACCGACTCACTCTGCGAAGTGACGAGAGAGAGAGAGAGAGGGAGAGAGAGAGAGAAAGAGAGAGAGAGAGAGAGAGAGAGAGAGAGAGAGAAAGAGAGAGAGAGGGGGGACAGACAGACAGACAGACAGACAGACAGACAGACAGACAGACAGAGACACAGAGACACAGAGACACAGAGAGAGAGAGAGAGAGAGAGAGCGAGAGAGAGAGAGAGAGAGAGAGAGAGAGAGAGAGAGAGAGTGAGAGTTAGTTGTTGCGATTCACTCAATGAATTGACTTAATATAATGTTTTAGGCATTTAATTGTAAAAGAAAACAAAATAGCATTATTGATTTCACTACCATTACCTTTATTGGATTATATATTTATATGAACACTACACTTGATTTTTAAAAATATGTTTCCAGTAGTGCTTATCGGGACATTATTCCTTATTATTATTATATTTTAAAGATCTGACTGCTACTATTAACGCTAATTATCGTCATCAGAATAAATTATATTCTTCATATGATAAGAAATCATAACATCGTACTTCGCTTGTTTATTTTCTTATTTCTTTTTTGTTTAAAGCATACCCAGATTATCATAAGAACAGACAAGTATAATTGTTGAATGTTCACCAAATTTATAAACATTTATGTTAAAAATATTCGCGAAACCAAAACACACACACACACACATAAATTAGATTGCGGCATGGGACATACGATTTTAGAATCTTAAGGGCCATTACTAATTATAAACAATATTATAAACTTTACAGTTCTGGCAATTAGTTTCTTAATTTTAGGTTAAGTTCATTTACAAATCTACCTTTGCTGTGATGTACATAATCTGTGCCTTATATAAGTAAAAGAAAACAAGCACAGCCTGTGAACACAAGTAATTTAGATTCTCTCTGCATAATACATTTTTATAATCTATTTGTCTTGCATATCCATAACGATATGTTTTATTATTATATTAATAATTTACAGCTGCTTTTTTGTGCTCTATGATAATTATGTGTTTGGCAGGCATTTATAGGACATAAAGTGTTAACAACCGAGTGAGATGGAGGTTCAAGTATCACTACAAGGTGTCAAACATTGGTTGCGGTACCTGGAAGAAATGCCTGCACGTCTGCCCCGATGGCTTCAAGAAATGCCTCGTTCACAATGTCCAGGAACTGGAAGTGCTACTGATGTAGACCCGCACATTCTCAGCCGAGATTGTACTCAATGTCTCCAGCAGGAAGAGGACAGACATTGTTGCAGTTGGCCATCCAGCTGAAGACCACCCTCCTCACCTCCCCCCCCCCCCCCCCCAATCGTTCGCCAAAAGAGGATGAATAAATTAATCATTTACTTACATAATAAATGTAATAAATTATTGTTTAAAAGTTTTAACTTTATTAATTGACGAGAGATACTTGTGCTGATTCAGTCTATGAATTGACGAAACATAATCTTTCTAGGCATTTATTTGTAAGAAATTTAGCTGTATAGATTTTACTGCCGTTATCTTCATTGCCTTATACTTGTACAAACGCTAAACATGATTTTTATAAAATAAGTCTCTAGTAGTGTTTATTCGGAACAACATTTCTTTTTCTTCACATTTTCTACCCATTTGCCTGAAACTATTAACGCTAATTAACTAGCAACAACAAACTATTATTTAAATGATAAAAAAAATATTGTAATGGTATATCCATTGTTTATTTCCCTATCTTTAGAGCACATCCAGATTATCATAACAACAGGCTAGCATAATTCTTAAATGGTCACCGAATGTATAACAATTTCGGGGGAAACTACGTCAACAAACGGAACAGACATTAAATAAAATAATAAAAGGGACATAACAATTTATAATATTAAGGGAAATTATTCAGATTAAAATTATTTATAATATTTACAGTATTTTAAATTACTTTTTGAATTTTTGTTAATTTCAGTTGAAATCATCCTTTACTGACATTAATAAATACTTTAAGATATATTAATATTTAAATATGCCTATAGTACATACACAAATAATTATATTATTTAATTTGCTCTTTGCATATTTTTATAATTTACTTTTTGTGAATAGCCATAATAATATATGACTATAATTATGTTGCTTTCGTTTATTGTAGGTGCGTAAGCTTCGTTCACTTATATTTTTGGCAGGCCGTTGAAAGGCCAATAAGATTTATGTTATGCTATTCCATGTTGACATAGACAATCAACGGCGGAGAAAGCAGCACAGGAAATCTCCGCTCCTCAGAAGCAGCAACCCTGCACCTTTTCTGCGGCGAGACTTAGCTTCCGTTACGTTCCTCACACTACATGGTGGCGGAACTTTCCGAGTCTCACTCTACATGGTGGCGGAACTTCCCGAGTGTCACACTACATGGTGGCGGAACTTCCCGAGTGTCACATTACATGGTGGCGGAACTTCCCGAGTGTCCTTCTTTCGGCGTACGCTGACATCCTGATGTCCAGCTTCTAGACGCCTTACTGGCCAGTGGCGTTTTATTTCACAATAAGATTGTGGGCGTGACATGAGTAAGGGAACGCTACAGTATGCCGTCACAGCGGGGAAGCTGGAGTAGAGGAGAGGCAGGGGGAGACCAAGAGGGAAGATGCCTGGCAGTTTGACATCATCACACAGAGAAACATCACATTAGAAATGAGTGGCAGCACACAAGATCAAAGTTTATGCACAGACATGATTACCTTCGTCACACGGCATGAGCTATAAGAAGAAGTGAGATAAACGATTAAAACGCCTCAGACTGCATACTCCCTCAAATGTTGCCCATGTCATGTACAGATATCACAGTTGCTCTTCTGGACACCATCCCCTTCCCCTCCTATCATTTTGCTATGACTATATGTGGCGTTTTGTGATTGACCCTCCCCACCCCTACACCTTCCAATACTGCCTTTGAATACCTTGCTCCTGTCCAGCCCGCGTGTCCGCATGTTCTCTTCTACCACCATTCGAGACGCGTGGTACACGGGTGTCGTGCCCATAACGAGGCAGCTCTTCACGACAGATAAATAACCTGTATGTATATGTTCGTGTAGATTGTTTTTATATAGAGCATATTTGATGTGTGCGTGCTGACGAGGGTTATAACTGCCGCATTATGCTCTTTTTCGTGGATTCATTCATAAATTAGGGGAAGAAATCCTCACAAATGAATTGTGTATTTGGTTTGAGGATCTTAGCCAAGACTTAACACTTTTTCTGTATCGACTAAAAGATGCAATTATTCTCCTCTCCTTTATAGCCCATGCCGTCTGGCGTTGGTGACCATGTCTGTCCAGAACCTTCTGTCTGGTGTGCTGCCAACTATTTCTGACACTGATGATCCTGCATACAAAAATGTTTAACCGCCCAGCAATTTCTGCTTTCTTCGCCACAGACTTCTCCACCCCTCCAACTTGCAGGTGGTGACGACGTACTCCAGTCTTCCCCTTCACATGAAATTCTCAAGGAATGTGAGAGAATCGTAATTCAAATATTAGAACATTAAAGGTACATGTATACACGGGATTGGGGTGCGGAAATTAATTGCTTATGGGGATTAAACCGCTTTCTTACCTACAACTAACGCTTCCATGACGAGCATACTTCACACCTTCAGACAGTTTGGTGAAGGAAGTGGAGCCAAAATAAACATACAGAAGTCTACAATAATGGGTCTGGGGAAGTTGAAGAATAAAGCAGATTTCCCCCCGGATCTAACAGTCACAGACAACATGAAAATATATGAGATCACATTTCCATGAGATCCCAGAAAAACACACAGAAACATGGCAATCACTAACAAAATAAATTATAGACATACTACATAGGTTCATTCATTCTGTAGCAAGTCCCTTGCAGAACCTCGTTCCATAGCAACTTTCCGGAAATCCTCTCGATCATAAGCAAGATGCCCAGCGTTCGATACACCCATCTGGAGATCATCCGCCACATCCTGCACCCATCTTCTCTTTGGCCTTCCTCTTCCTCTCTTCCCAGGCATAAACCCCTCCATTATTGTTCTCTCCAAACTTTCGTGAAGTTTCAAGTGACCAAAATATTTCAGTTTTCTTTGTTTTATCGTCTTTATTAGCCAACTTTCTTCAAATTCAGCTCTTGAAGTATGGATGCATATGTTCTTTTCTTTATCCAAGATATTCTTAGAACTCGTCTATGACATTTATATTCAAAGGCATTTATGCGCTGTTCGGATTGTTTAGTAAGTGTCCAGGTTCACATGCGTATCTTGCAATGGGAAAGATGAATGTTCTTAAAAATCTCATTTTTGTAGTTCTAAGCCACTTCACTGTCATTCATATCACACACTGCGGGGGATCGGCAGGGGTTCTGGAAGAATCTCAAAACTGAGAGGGAAGACCAGGAGAACATTTAATCAGATAGCGGTGAGAACTATTAGTAGTATGACTCTTCGCTGGCTGTTGAACGAGGGGACTGAGCACGTATTGGAATGTCCTGAGTGAAGTGATGTCGGTTCTTAACTCAACTCAACTCAACTCAACTCAATATCATACATTACACTGCAGTATTCCTGCCATCTCTCTAGAATTTGTGTAGATTCTGTTAAGGTATTTCCCAACTTATAACAGATAACAATCAATTGAGGTTGAACATTTCTTGTCAATAACTTCATTTCTTTGAACATTTCGTTATTGATATAGGTAAGAAAAACTGTTGACCTGCACAAGTGGCTTTCCATTCACATTAATTTTCAAAAGTGGCTTGATGCTGTCAGTGTTGATAACCATTGTTTTTGTTTATTTTATTGTTTAATCCAGTCATTTTAATCTCCTAATGTTTACAATTAACTCCGCTATGGTTCGGTGACTAGCAGAATGCGAGCAAGAGTTACAAAACCTGGTGGAACAAGTAAACAGACATAGTGAAGAATGTGGCTTAGAGATTAACATAAAAAAACGAGAACTATGATAATTAGCAGTGGAAAAGAAAGGTCATCAATGAACATCACAGTAAACGAGGAGATACTAGAACAAGTAACACTTTTCTCCTATCTTGGACATATAATAACAGACGATGGCAGAAGTGAAATAGAAATCAACAAGAGAATAGGAATGGCCAAAAATGCTTTCAAAAGCATGAAATCAGCATTAATATCTAGAGAGATTACCAATGCATTAAAAATGTGAATGGTCAAATATTACGTATATCCAACGCTATTGTATGGCGCGGAAGCCTGGACATTGAACAGGCAACTAGGAACAGGCTTCCTAGTCGAATAGAGACCCTGCATATTTGGATATACAGACGAATATGGAGTATTTCATGGAAACAAAAACAATCAAATACAGAGGTTCTAGAAAATCTGGGAATGAAAACAGAGTTGATGAAAGAAACCAAAAACAGGCAAGTGAAATACTTCGGCCACGTTAAAAGCGATAATACTCTTATAAAAATCATACTGGAGGGCAAGGCTGGGGGTAAGCGAGCAAGAGGTAGACAACGATACAAGTGGGAGGATAACATCTAGAGTTTGACAGTCAGGGTGAGAGACAGGCAGTGTTGGAGATCCATTGCAGCCAACCTTCATTGTGGAGACGGCACACCTATTGATTGATGGTTCGGTTAATAAAACAATCGTCTGTGTATCTGTTACTATTTATTGCTACTCCTCCAATATGGAGTTAAGAGGTCTTCGTGGCCGCTAGGTTAATGCGCTTGCGGTTAAATTTCCGGTGCCCTGGCAGTGTTTCACTCCCTACACCGGTCAGTTGGACTTGGAGGTTGACTTTTCATTCAGAAAGCAATGGCAAACTTTAAAAAAAATTAGTTGCATATCCTTTAAATGACGTTGCAGTGAATCCCGAGATGCCTTGACTAATTTACGTTCAGTAGTTTTCCTTTGCTTTCTTGACGACCAGCACTCGTACATTTGTATGGGAAAGCAACGCAAAGCGGTCTGCTTCCAAATAACCCGCAGCTGTGTTTAGAACGCGGTATGCGGGATTATGAATTGCGTCGTAACGCCTTCGCCACGGAGCCGGTAATGGCAAATTACTGACCGTAAAATTGCCTAGAAAATCGACCTGTGATGTTGGGGTTGCTCGCGACGACATGCAACATATTTAATGTGATTCCAGTCTTCTTTCTACCTGTTTAAATATGCTTCCTAAATAAACATTGTACAGACCTCGGGGTAATGCACACCCTTGTCTCACATTTGTAAAGCAATACTTCTCGAGCTCTCATCTGCTTTTGTCAACCTGGTACACACGACTAGACGGGTTGGCCGTTGAGTGTACGACTTCTCTCATACTGCTGCTCCTCATGGCGGTACAGGTGGTTCTGTATTCGGTAGTGGGTTATACACAAGGTCCGAAACTCGATGCAGAGTGCGGGATAAAATAAATGAACGCATGTTTTAAAAGCTAAAGTGTCGATTTCATTGCAACAGATTTTATCCCATATGTCTCGGTGTCTTTCCATAGAGCAGCCTGCCGCAAGCGTCGCACAAATTACGAACTCCGTAGCTCCAGCGACGACTTAAAGACGTTATCAGTGGGAACTTTATGAAGCTATGCCTTATCACTTTTCATTTCTGCTGCTTTGTTTGTCATGTTCATGTGTCTTGCAGATAATCATGTTCGGCCATGTTTCGCCCTCTCACACCATCACCAGAGTCGTGGATCAAATTTGTGTTTTGATCTCGGTTATGTCACGTGGTCTAACCATCCAGATATTTATCTCTCTTTTGTTCATCCACCACAATCTTGCAGGTTGTTACTAAATTGTCTAGTTCATTTTTGTTTTCTTGATTAAAAACGTGCCCTAAATAATCCTGTCTGTTTATGATTAATTTCTCTAATCAATGTATGGTTTTCATTTTTTCCTTGCAGGACTTTCTCATTGTTGTTTTTTGTCTCTCCATCATACTCTTTGCATTTTCCTCAGAAATGACATCTCCACTGCCAGCAGATGTTTGCCAGCTGTTCTTACTACTGTACACGATTCACATCCATATAATTGTACACAATATATGTAGCTTGCTGCTTGCTTGTATTCGCTAGCTGTGAACTCCAGCGTGAAGTCATATATCTCGGATGAAGACATCCTGTTGTCCAACATTAGTGTGATGTCATACCGGACTGAGGTTTGCGTGAGTATCCGTTGTCCCATGTCTGGCTTATTGGTGTGCAGACTGGTGGTTCCTCGCCATGCAGGCAGATACTCTCCGACTTCGGAAGAATCAGCGATCCTACTACGTTAGCCAGGACGCACAGCTAAGACGTGTTATTTGGCTTATAATTTATATTTTTGGCAGGCCTCTGAAAGGCCAAATAATCTTCGTCTATTTTTAATTTATCTGCATTTTGGCTAAGATCAAAGTGTAGTATCTGCACTTCATCTGGCCAGGCTCTGCAGCAGAGGCGCTCATCCGGACGACACACAGAAACGAGGAACCTCATGGGGCTTCTATCCTTGGAGAACAGAACGCCCTTATTTTTAAAACGAATGTGTTTTTATACACTGACAAACGTTAATCAATATTCACTGCTAGAAAACACACTGCTGAGCTAGCTCACAGCAAGTCTGCAGTCGTCAGAAGCAGACACATTTCTCTCTCTCTCTCTCTCTCTCTCTCTCTCTCTCTCTCTCTCTCTCTCTCTCTCTCTCTGTCTCTCTATCTCTCTCTCCCCACTCCCTCGACGAGTACCTCGCGTTCATTACGTCCCTCACACTTCCCGGAGGAGGGTGTTCCCGTGTGTCCTTCTCCTGCCGTGCGTTCACATCCTGATCTCCAGCTTGGAGATGCTTAAATCGCTGATGGCGGTTATCCCACAATAAGTTTGTGGGAGTGCTATGAGAACGGGAAGACTACAGTATGTCGTCACAACGGTAAAGTTTGAGCAGAACAAAGGCAGGACGAACGAACTAACGAACGAACGAACGGGCGAACGAACCACCGAACCAACGAACAAGCTTTATTTTCAAAGGGTTAAGAAATGGACACGCAGACCCGTCTAAGGAGAGACTAATCTGTGCGTTTTTGGCATCATGGCATGGAGGAATATCAACATCGGACAGGATTGACAACACACGAGACGCAGGCTGTGCGCAGACATGATCACCTTCATCAGACTTTGGGATATTGGATCGGAAGTCCAAACCTTAATATATAGTAAATACCAGGAATTATGAGGAACAAACCAGCACTCAATCCAATGCTGATGCCCTGACTCTGAGAGGCATTAGGAACACAACCCTCATCCGATAATCTGGTGATCGTGTAAGACGGCAAACCATATCTTTTATATACATATGGCACATGATGGTAATGACACAGAGATTATGAGGAATGTACCAGAAATCAATCAAGAACTCTTCGAGTCGTGGTTCTGAGAGAGAAACGGGAAACGGAAAATAACAGAAATTAATTTAGTAAATCTAATTTAAAAACAAATCACACAAGAACAAAACATACTTTTCCCGACTATAGTGTTACTTGTTAAATAAAGAGAATTGTATATTTATGAATGCCTTTATTTCTACATAACTTTACCACGGAATAAAACTGTCTCACTAATAGCCTGATGTCGGAAGCTGACACATGTTGACCATGTTAAGTGTCACGAGGTTTGGTCAGAACCGGGTTAGAAGGCGTAGTTCCTGAGAGAGGGGCCAGGGGTTGACCAACACGACATTGAACACGTGACATTGGGGACGCCTTGGGCATGGACATAAATGAGGAAGGGGAACTGGCGACGGGTTGTAAACCTCTGTGACAGGACGTGATGAAAGCGACGTTCTGCAGGATATATACTACATGATGATGATAATTGCCGTGACCTAGTTGCCAGGTAAGGGTGTGTTCACGTATATATTGTTTTTCTAAGTTTGCATATACTATTTAAAGAAAAGAACAAATGCACCTATACTTCAAGAGCCGAATATTGAAGAAGGTTGGTTACTAACGGCGATAAAACAAAGAACATTGAAATGTTTTGGTCACTTGAAACGTCACGAAAGTTTGGAGAGAACAATAATGAAGGGGTATATGTCCGGAAAGAGAGGAAGAGGAAGGTCAAAGAGAAGATGGGTACAGGATGTAGCGGTTGATATCTAGGTGGGTATATCGGACGCGGGGCATCTTGCTTATGGTCGAGAGATTTTCCGGAAGGTTGTTATGGGAGCGAGGTTCTGCAAAAGACATGATACTGAATGAATGAATGAATGAATATCCCATTGACAGAACATCGCTGTCAACACCAGCATGTTACTGCTGTGGTTGAAGTCTTGGCAAGTTTACGTTCAGTAGTTTGCGTGTTCAGCATTGGTCCTAAACTACAGCCCTAACCTTTCACTGAGAACGTTGTGACAACATTGATGACTAAAGATATTAGAGATAGAGCTGGACAGAGGAAGACAATGCTGGATGAGTTGATAAACCGGCTAAGAATAATATCGTCTATTGACTTTATCAAACACAGAGTCGATAGATGGTTGTGTGAATAACCCACAGGGACAACGACATAGAGGGAGATCGAAAACAAAACGGAGAAGAGAATTAGAGGCATAAAAAAAGGTTAGTCACATTTACTTTACATGACGTCACAGTCAACCCCAGCATTTTTGGCTGTTTGTAATATCTTGCCAAGCTTACGTTCAGAAGTTTGCCATTGCGTTCTGAACGACCAGCACTCATACCATTGTATGAAAACCAACGCAAGGAGGTCTGCTTCCAAATCGTCCGCAGCTGTGTTTTGACCGCGGTATGCTAGAATACGAATTGCTTCCGTAACCCTTCTGCCACAGAACCGGCTTAACCATAAGACGTATCCAAAGTCGAACCCACAACTTCCGGGGCGTGACGTAGGTGGCTGACCATTTCGCCACGGATGTCCCCGTATACAGGATATCGTCATTGAAGATCTTCATGTACGACACTACCCTCTTGGCACCAGAAGAGAGCCCTGCCCCCGGCATACCTCTACGTCTTTGATCTGTAAATGATGGCTTTCATTACACATGGCTATCTCCATAAGTTCTCCAACATCTTACCGTAGATAATGCAAGGAGACATTTAGTGCTGCTACTTGTTGTTGGTATGTATACTTGCATAATATTTATATCTTTTTGTTTGCCTTTCATTTTGACCATAATAACTCTATCTGAAATATACCGGTACTCATTAATTGACTTGGCTGTTATTTTTAATCAAATAGTAATCCTACTCCTTTCTCGTTTCTCCAGGATAAATTATTGTGCGTTTGTCGGTTGTAATTTTGCCCAATCCCTTCCATTTCATCTCACCTAACCTAGAATATTCTTCATTTTCATGCTTTCCATCTTTCTTATCACATTGTTCAACTGTCCCAACTCATTTAATGTCCTAACGTTCCATGTTCGTATTTGAAATTTATTTCCTATTTTAAATATATTCGTTATGATTTTGCCATGAGTAGCTGGATGACAGTCTGGTGTCACCTGTGGCTCATGGCTGTCCCTACCGGAAGAAGGTGTTCTAAAATAGCCATTAATGCCGTTCAGTGCCTCTGATTTGCGACTATTCATGAAATCTTGGGAAGATAATGTGGTGGTTTCCCTTTTCCTTTTACCTCTGCCTTTGACAGCCATTTGTGAGAACAAGTGCATACCCTGCTCTGCTCAGCAGCAGATGTGTCCACATATCCCGGTGAATACTAGGTCTCAGTGCTGCGTTTGTCACACCATTGTGGGTTTCCCATCCTCTACCACTGGGAGGTGCAGTTGGGATTTTCCCTTGCTAAAGTTATGGTCTATAATGACCAAAACTCTCCAGTAAAGCTGAACTATAGAACACACATACTCCCAGTCATATATACTGTCTTCCATGGTTTAAAAGGGGGGGGGGGTGGGGGGGGGGATATCATCTCTATTTGATTACATACCAATGGTTTGGGCATAACTAATCGCATCTTCTTCAGCAAATCTTACCATGTGTAATTTAAACATATTTATATTAAACAACTTCGAAGGTTGCCACATAAACAAAATAAACAAACAATATTAAATTAAGGTAGGGGGAATAACGACTTAACATATTTAGGGGCATTACCTAATCTGAAAATATTTCTAACATTTACAGTTCTGGCTATATCTGTGTACATTTTTTGCTAATTTCATTTGTAAATCAACATTTACTGTCAATCCCTAATAGTTCAAGTTATATTTACTAAAGAAACATAAGCAGAGTATTCATCTCATCTCACCATGTTCCTCTTGTACCTTGCGGTATCAAGGTGAAGTATAAACAGCGGGAGTGTGCCCGCTTATGGGCTTCATGTATCGATATTCCCATTGATTCTGCTATTCCCTGCATATAAGCAGTATAAGCAGAGTATACAATTGTCGTTTACTGCCAATATAGTACCTTGCGGTGTATGGCAGAGGGGTCTTTTTTTTCCCCTCAGTTGTTCCAACTGTTACTAAATGTTTGTTTAGTTTATTTCCAATAATTAGAAGTGGTCAAGCCGTCGCCTCGCTCTCCGAAGGTTGTGGGTTCAATTCCGGATTACGTCTTTCGGTGCATTTCCATTAATTACTTGCCCATATAAGCTTGACTGACTATTTTAATTTCGTTAACCAGTTTACTATTTTATTTGCTTCTTGTAGGACTTGCTCATTGATTATTTTTGTATGTCCATTATGTTCTTTGCATCTTCCTCAGAAACTACATCTTCACTGCCAACAGATGTTTGCCTGATTTTCTGCACGATTTACATCCATATAACTGTACACGATATAGGTAGCACTTCAACACTCTTTTCCTCTTTGTCAGTGCCATATTTTAATTGGTCAGTATGCTTTCCATCAAACAAAAGGCATCTTTTCTGAGATAGTTACACAGATTCACTCTATGAATTGACGAGAGACAGTTGTATGGATTCACTCTATGAATTGACGAAACATTAATTTCTCGGAATGTTTTTTTTTTTTTTAGACATTTAGCATTATAGATTGTAATGCAGTTTCTTTCACAGCTAACACAAGCTAACCGAGATTTTCAAAATATGTCTAGAAGTGTACATTAAGTACAATATTCCCTTTTCTTTATATTTGCTATCGATGTGACCCCTACTGCCAACTATAATTATCATAATCAAAACAAGTTATTATGAACACGATAAGAAATCATGGAATGGTACTCACTTATTTATTTTTCTAAGTTTGATTGGTTTTAGAGCATACCCAGATTATCATAACAACAGACTAGGATAATTGTAGAGTGGTCCTCGAATTTATAAACAATTATGTTCAAATAACTTACTGAGAGAACACATAAACAAATGGAACACACACAATTTAATTAAAATATGGGACATAACGACTTAACATTTCAGGGACATTGCTCAATCTACAACTATTTCTAATACTTTACAGTTATGGCAATTATTTTCTTAAGTTTTCGTTAATTTCATTTGCACATCAACATTTGCTGCCATTCCCTAATACTTTAAGTTATGTATGTTAAAATAGAAATAAGCATCGTATATTAAAGCAAGTAATGATTTTATTTAGTTATATATTTTGACAATAAATGTTTATAATCTGTTTTCTTAGCTTTCGTAGAATATATATATATATATATATATATATATATATATATATATATATATATATATATATATATACACACACACAGTTAGTTTCCTACCTTTATGCATACATATATTGATTATAATTCTTTACCATATATTTTGGCAGGCAGTTGATAGACCAAGCAACGATCACCTTCAAGAAATAATCCAAAAACATCTATTATTTGTTAAATAATTAGTCAGTATTGATTAGTGCTGCAAGGCTGTCCGGGAACGAATAGTTGGTGCTTTCCTCATTGAGGAGCAGAAGATTGTAGCAAGAGTTCCTCATTGAGGAGCAGAAGATTGTAGCAAGAGTTCCTCATTGAGGAGCAGAAGATTGTAGCAAGAGTTCTCAAGGCACAAGAGACTAGAAAGAAACACTAAGACTTCTGCTAATTCAAAATAAAAATAAAAATTATTGTGAAAATAAAAATAAAATAAAATATAAATAAAACAACATCGTTGAACCTACTTATTGTAGCACAGCGCTGTGTGCAGTCTCATATGGAAACTTAAGGAAGCCAGATTTTCGGCTTCTTTCTGATTATCATATTGACTACATTAACAATATTGCAAAAACCACATGAATGGCTGGGCGTAATTTTGACCCAGAAGATCACGTGCATGTGAAATGACTTTTGAGGTTTCCAAGGTTGGCGAAATGTCAATTTTTGGCTCGTCACTTGCCCAGACAAGAGTTTAAAGAAAACTGACTGCCAGTTAGCTACCAGAGAACTCTGCCCATAGAGTGCAGCACCCAAACTGTCCAACACTGGAGGTGGTCCGTGGTCAATGAGAGTGTGGTTCCTGTTTGACCGTTAGTGCTTCTGAAGTCATGGCTGATGGCATCTGCAGCCAGTCTCAAGAAAAGGTCGATTCGATTCGATTTCACCATTACCCCTACGCCGTTCAACCTCAAGGAGAAGTTACAGTAGGGTCCATCACCAGCTCATAATGATAGTCCTGTAGGAAGGTCCAGTTTCATGTTGAATATGAGAATGTATTAACTGTCACAGTAAATAAGTTGAATCATTTTATTCATATTGTATGTTACTGGCATTTACAGTGACAGTATGGTGAGTTACTTCTATATTGTGAACTGACTGTTAAGCTTTTCTTTCGAGAAATAAAAACAACAACAACAACAACAACAACAACAACAAATATTGCACACACAGAAAAACAAAATAAAACAACAACAACAAATACAACAACAACAACAACAAAAGAAAGAAAGAAAGAAAGAAAGAAAGAATGAAAGAAAAATAAAACAGAAGAGTATGCAGCCATTGATAGGGATTGATTCCTGACCATTGCTTTGATAAGAAAAGAAAACAGCAGCTAGACCATTGCCGAGATAAGCAAGGAAATTTGAGTCTCCGTATCGAAGCTATAAAGCTAAGCCTGACCACTTTACAATTTTGTTTATTTGTTGGTCATGGGTAGCGGGGTAGGGGTATCCCCTATCAAAGGAGAAGTAAGGCGCCTCCTTCCCTCCGCTAGCCTACGGGACACCCTTGGGCAAGGTGGAGTACCCGTTTAGCCCCCCGATCAGGGTTACGTGAAGCCATGGGTGCAGGTGGTGGATGAAGATGGAGAGCAGCCGACAGATAGTTGTAGGTTATGGTCTACACCTTCACGACGGTAGGCAGAGGATCTCCTTTTTTGAGGAGACAATGGCTACGGTCACTGACCAGTATGGTCACTGCTGGGAAGGAAAGCAATGGCAAACTACCTTCTTTACACATGCCAAGAAAATCATGTTGTGTTCACCTCGGAACAGTAATAACATCTGATGGGAGATGCCTTGAAGAGATTAGAACAAGAATCGCCATGGCAAAAGTAGCCTTTAGCAAGATGAAAAACATACTGACCAATAAAAAGATGTCAATTGAAACGAGAAAAAGAGTGTTGAGATGCTACATAGAACCTGTACTTTTATATGGATGTGAAGCTTGGACAATGAGCAGCCAGGCTGAAAAACATCTGATGGCTGTAGAAATGTGGTTTCTGAGGAAAATGCAAAGAATACCATGGACAGCCAGAAAGACCAATGAACAAGTCCTTCAAGAAACAAATGAAGATCGTAAACTGATCAGAGACATTAGACGTAGACAGTCACCATTTTTTGGGCATGTTATGAGAAGAAATGATTTGGAGAACTTGGTGACAACTGGTAAGATCGAGGGGAACAGACCAAGGGGAAGACCTAGAAACAAGTATCTGGATGGCTTGGCCTTGTGGCATGGTCGAGACAAAAACACGGAACTGATCCACGACTCTGTTGATCGAGTGAGATGGCAGAACATGACCGCCCACGCTTACCGGCATGGCACATGATGGATGGATGGATGGTTGGTCATCAGCATGTGCCATACCGACAAGCATGGGTGATCTTTTTTCTCCATCTCACACGATCGCCAGTAGTGGATAAACAATGTGTTCTTGTCTCGTTTATGCCATGTGGTCTGGGCATCGAGATATTTATCGCTCTTCCTCGCTGATTCTTATATTCTTCGCTTAGTCTTATTCTTTTCGCTTCAGTCTTTCCAACTGTTACTAACATTTCTAGTTGATTTCTGTCTTCTCATTAAGTGTCCAAAGAATCTTGACTGTCAGCGTCAAATTTCTCAAATCAATTCTCTGTTATCATTTGTTTCTTCTGAGACTTGCTTGTTGATTCCTTCCGGTCAGCCATGGATTCCTTTGCATTTTCTTCACAAACTACATCTCCACTGCCATCAGATGTTTGCCAGGTTTTCTTCTTACGGTACACTATTCACATCCATATACATTGGCACCTTTCCGTCTTGACAGACAATAGTTTGGTACACTGTGCTTCAAAAAGGCTTAATAACTGTCATATGTCAATAACTACGATCCATGGTGGTGGCGAGTGTGGCTGGTAAGGCCAATTCTTGCTGCAAATGTTTGCCCACAGTAGGTGCATGTGAAAACATGGTCAATTCCACCATTTTGCACCATCTTACGTCTCTCACGCTCTGTGTGTGCTTTATCTGCAATCATTTTCTCCTTTGTCTTTATTCCATTTCTGATAGTTGCCCTCCATGCAACACGTTCAGCGGCGACGTGCTCCTATTGTGCATTATCAATGCCTGTATCAAGCATGTCCCGCTTACACACATCTTTGTATCGTTGTAGAGGCCGACCCTGAGATCTCCTACCCGTCTGTAATTCACCAAAAAAGATGTCCTTTGGTATTCTACCATCATCCATCCTCCTAACGTGTCCTATCCATCTAAGTCTACGAAGAATGAGCATGGAATACACCGTCACACAACCTGATCTTTCCAATACTTCAGTATTTGTGATTTTGTCTTGCCACTTAATACCAAGTATTCTTCGCAGACACCGCATATGAAAGCTGTTTAAACGTTTCTCTTGGCGTGAGTAAGTTGTCCATGTTTCACTGCCATAAAGAAGAGTACTAAGGACACAGGCTTGGTAGACGAGGACTTTTGTTTTGGCAGTAAGCTTCCTGTTCTCCCAGACTCTTTTTGCTAACATGTTCATTGTTGTTGCTGCCTTGCCAATACTGATGTTGATTTCCTGATCGAGGGATAATTTGCTATTTACCTCTGATCCAAGATATGTAAAATGGTCTACTATCTCCAGTTCGGCGTCGTCAATAAAGATTGATGGTACACCATGTGCACCTTGTGACATAATCTGTGTCTTCTTTTTGTTAATTGTTAAACCAAATTCAGAACAAGCATTGGAGAATGCAGATAGTAGATGTTGTATTTCTTCCTCAGAGTGGGTCGTAATCGCAGCATCATCCGCAAAAAGCAACTCTCTGATTAGTACCCTGCTAATTTTGGTCTTGGCCTTCAATCTCTGAACATTATAGAGGCCACCATCTGAGCGTGAGTGAATGTATATACCGCCATCCTGATCACGAAAGGCATATTTCAGTAGAAGTGAAAAGTATATCCCAAAGAGGGTGGGGGCTAGTAGACAACCTTGCTTAACCCCACTCTTGATTTCAAACTCTTCTGAAGTTGAGCCATCAAACTTGATTATACCCTTCATGCCTGTGTGGAACGATTCCACAATGGACAGAAGAGTTGGTGGACAGCCAATCTTCTTTGGTGCTTTGAACAGACCCTCACGACTGACCAAATCGAATGCCTTTGTAAGGTCGATGAAGGCAATAAACAGTGGCTGATTTTGTTCCCGGCAACATCCATATAATTGTACACGATTCACATTCATATAATTAATCATTCATTCATGTTACTCCAAATTGCCGGCTTCAAATGTTTCTACAACAGGCGACAACTGAGAATGGCGGTTCTCATTCGTGACAGCATGGTGGCGTCAGAGCTAGACATGTCCAGTTGGGGCAGTGACGATATACAAATATATGCTTTTAGAGTTCAATCCGGTTTATCATTCGTGTGGTTAATGTTTATGCCCGCAACGCGAGTGTTGATTCCCAGAAGTGGCTGTGCCTAAGTGACATACTAGGTCGCGAGAGAAATTTTATTTTCTGTGGTGATTTCAACGCTAAAGGCAGATCGTGGGGTAACATTTCCTCCAACACACAAGGGGAGGGGCTTGAGACTGTACTTGAAACCATTGACCTGGCTTGTATCAACAGTGGCTTTGTCACCAGGACAACAAGCCGTCAAGATGATGAGGACTGTGCTATTGACCTGGCGCTGGTTTCTCCTTCACTCACTACAGCGTGTAGATGGGGTATCCTAGGACACCAAGGCAGCGACCACCACCCTTACAGAATATTGGTGGAGAAAGGCAGAACCAGGCAGCACAAGTCAACGGTCAAGACTTCTCAGTATGACAGTACAGGGCAAGATGTAGTGAGCAAAATAAGGCGCAGAAAGCTTCAGGGCAGGAAAAAAAGCTGGGAGCAGCCACCGTGGTGGAATTTTGAGGTGGGGAGGGCCTGGGTGGAAAAGCGCAGTGCTGTAAGGAAATGGCAAAAGGCCAAGAAGAACAGAGTTGCCCATCCTGGTCCCTGCAGGTACTTAGAAAGAGAGATGCACACAAAAGTAAGCTATTTCATAAAACTGGTTAATGAGGTTGAAAGTGAAAAATGGGCAGAGGTATGTCAAAGAGTAAGCACAGACAAGTCACTAAAATTGTTCTGGTGACTACATAAAGGTATGAGTGGGGTAGCCAATAATAAGAGAATTTCTGACTTCCAAGGTGCTAACCTCATCTGGCAGAGGACTGGTGAGGACAAGGGGAAAGCCCTCTTCGAACGCTATCTAGAGCAGAGCTAACCAGACAGACATGAGAGGCCGAAATCTTGCCAAGGAGGTCACTTCAGACAGATACACGATCCAGAACATTTCGGGTGAAGACACAGTGACAGTGAAAGAAATCAAGGCTGTGCTTCGACGATCAAAAAACAGCACCCCAGGGCAAGATGGCATAAGATACGATGACATCAATAGGTGTACCGACAACGAGCTAGAGAAACTAGCAGACATTTACAGTAACAGTATAGGGAGCGCTAACATATAGGAGGAGTGGTTACACAGCTATCTGATTCCCGTGCAGAAGCCTGGCAAAGACCACACAAAAATTCCAGAATATCGTGTAATAGTAGTAGGCCTCTTTTAGTCCTGAAGGACTATAGAGTTGTGCCGCTTGGGAGGTACCTGGCAGCACCGCTGGTGACTGTATAGTCCAATGCGAGAGTGACAATCCCTGTCACAGTTTCCGCATCTGTAAGACGAGGGAAATCCCGCAGTAAGTGACTGCGTTTTAAGCCTGTGCCGCCAATCCTCAGTTTGGTGGATCAGATTGCGCTCAAAGAGCACCAGTCCGTTTCGTAATCTCTTCTCCAGGAGCATCTGTCTGCTGCAACTCTTTCCCATGTGTCTGGATCTATTCGAAGGGTTTTCATATCTTGTTTACACACATCCATATATCGCATGTCTTCCTGTTGGCCTCTTTCCTGTGGCTAGTTCTCCGTATAGGAGATCTTTGGGAATACGTTCATCCTCCATTCGAGATACGTAGCCCAGCCACCAGAGGCGTCTCTGCTTGAGGAGGGTGTGCACTGTGGTAATATCTGCTCTTTCAAGCACCTGTTTGTTTGTTATGTGGTCTTTCCATATTATGCCCAGGATACGTCTCAGACATCTCGTATGGAAGGAATTCAACTTCCTTTCCTGTCTTGAGAACAGGGTCCAGGATTCAGACCCATAGAGTAGTGTGCTAACAATACAAGCTTTGCATACTTGAGCTTTTGTACGCTCTGTTAGTCTATTATTCTCCCAAACTCTTTTAGCTAGCCTGGAAAATGTTGTGGCTGCCTTTCCAATGCGTCTGTCGATTTCTGTCTCTAATGAAAGATTATCTGATATTGTCGACTCCAAATACACAAACTCGTGGACGACCTTCAATTCGTAATTAGAAATTTTGATTGACGGAGGCGCACCAGCATCATGTTCCATCACCTGTGTTTTATTTAGGCTAATGGTGAGCCTAAAGTCTTTGCAGGCGGCTGAAAAACGATTTATGAGCCGTTGGAGATCTTCTGCTGTATGAGTAGTCAGTGGTGCATCATCTGCAAAAAGTAGTTGTCTTGCGCATCTTGATCTTATTTTGGTTTTTGTCTTGAGTCTTGATGGGTTAAAAAGTTTGCCATCAGATCTTGTGTGGAGGTATATGCCTTTAGTGGCAGTCCCAAATGCCTGCCTTAGGAGAACGGCGAAGAAGATACCAAAGAGTGTAGGAGTAAGCACGCAGCCCTGCTTTACTCCACTGCTGATGCTGAATGACTGGGATGTTGAGCCATCAAATAAAATAGTCCCGTGCATGTTTTCGTGAAATGATTTCACGAGACTAAGAAGGGTGGGTGGACATCCAACATTTTCAAGGATCTTAAAAAGGCCGCTTGTGCTCACGAGGTCAAATGCCTTTGTGAGGTCGATGAAGGCAATATATAATGGCTTCCTCTGTTCTCTGCACTTCTCTTGGAGCAGCCGGAGTGAGAAAATCATATCGTTGGTGGACCTGTTGGGTCTAAATCCGCACTGCGATTCGGGGTAGATTCTTTCAGCAAGAGTGTGTAATCTTTTAAGGATTACTCTGGCAAAAATCTTGCCTGTAATGCTGACTAGGGAAATGCCGCGATAGTTGTTGCAGTCGCTTCTGTCGCCTTTGTTTTTAAAAAGGGTAACGATGTTTGCTTCTTTCATATCTTGTGGTACTGATTTTTCTTTCCAGCAGAGCTAAAATATTGCATACAGTTTTGGGATGATTGTTTCTTTGCTACATTTTAAAATTTCAGGTGGAATACTATCTTTTCCTGTTGCCTTGCCGGATTTGAGAGAGTCTAGTGCTTCGCTGATTTCTGTGAGGCAAGGTTCGTTATCCAGGGCATGCATGGCGGACTGTTGATCGATGGCTTCCAGAGCTTCTTCACTGACAGTGTTATCCCTGAGCATAGCTCTGAGTAGTGTTCTACCCAGCGATCCATTTGTTTCGCTCGATCTTTTATGATTACCCCCTCAGTTGATCGTAAAGGGGCCATCTTATTTTTTGATGGACCGACATCTTGCTTGATGCCCTCATACATTCCTTTTATATTTTCAGTGTCTGCACAAGTTTAAATTTGAGCAGAGAGCTGTAGCCAGTCGCACATCTTCTTGCCATCTGTTGTACTCTATTTCTGGCCGTTCGCAATGCCTGCAATGTTTTCTCTGAAGGTGATGTTTTATACATTGAGAATGCATGTCTCTTTATCTACATGGCTGGGAGAATCTCCTCAGAGTGTGCTTCAAACCAGTCGGTTGACTTAGTTTGCTTCTTGCCGAATGTTGATAGTGCTGTATTGTAGATGGTGTCACGAAAATGACTCCATCTCTCGGTGGAATTTCGGTTTGTGGGGCCAGTCAGAGTATCCGCTAGAGCCTGCATGAATTTGTTGACCTTCACTTTATTTTGGGTGCCGCTGGTGTCAATGCGTGGTCTTCCCACTGTTCTGCTTTTGTATATTCTCTTGGGCTTTATCTTCACCTTGCTGGAGACGAGTGAATGGTCGGTGTCGCAGTCAGCACTATGATAGCTGCGAGTCAGCCGTACATTGCGGAGATGTATGCGTTTAGTGAGCACCAGGTCGAGTTGGTGACAGTTCTTTGATCTGGGGTGCCTCCATGACACCTTGTGTTGAGGTTTCGTGCCAAGAAGGTGTTGGTCACGCACAGATTATGGTGGCTGCAGAATTCCAAGAGACGTTGTCCATTGTCATTGATCTTCCCAACGCCAAACTGTCCTAGACATGAGGGCCAAGATTTGTGGTCGGAGCCAACCCTGGCATTGAAATCCCCCAGTATAAAAAGATGTTTCTCTGGTGTTTCATTGACTTCTTTGCTAAGGTCGTCATAGAACTTGTCTTTAGAATCTGATTCTGCAGTTAGTGTTGGGGCGTAAACGCTTATAATACTAACTGGGCCTGCCTCTGTCTGGAGTTGGAGCTTCAGTATTCTTTCAGTGCCATCACATGGTGGTATGATGGAATTAAGCAGCTTTTTTTCTGATAGCGAAGCCAACTCCATGCTCCCTAGTCTCTCCGCACGACTTGCCATGCCAGTGGAAAGTGAAGTCCCTCTCCTTGATGCTTCCAGATTCTTGGAGTCTGGTCTCTTGTAGGGCGACAATGATCGTGTAATAACCACGCAGAATACAATAGGCAAGCTGCTGGAGAAGTTAATTGCCAGGAAAATATTAAGCCAGCTAGAGAGGCAATGTGTTTTCCTACCTAACCTGGGAGGGTACCGTCCAAAAAGAGAAACTTGGACCAATGCAGCAGTTTTTGCACATGACGTCTTTGAAGGTTTTCACTTCGGCATTGACACCTTTGCTGCAGTGATTGACTTTGAGGATGCGTACAACAGTGTACCATTGGATTCCATAATGCTTCAGCTTCTTGAGCTCAAGATAAGCCCTTTTCTCTTTAGTTGGATCCCCGCGCCCTCTTCCAACAGAAAGTAATTTTCAGATGTGGCAGTTGGACTTCTGAACCAACAACAATATATCCTGGCCTACCACAGGGATCACCATTATCTCCGGTGCTGTTCAACACCTACACAGTGAGAATCATCAGCGAGCAGATCACTGGACCGGGGAGGACACTGTCATATGCCGACGATGTTTTAGTGTATCGTCAGGGTAAGGGTAGAGATAAGGTTGCTGTGGAACTACAAACCGAAATCAATCGCATAAGTACTTGTTGTGTTGAAGCTGGGGCAATGGTCAACCCAACAAAAGCAACAGTGACATGGTTCTCTTTGAATAACCATATTGTCAACACTCCAACACTAACGGTAAATCTGTGTTCAGAGACTGTGGAAAGAATGCAGGCAATGAATTACCTGGGGATACGTTTTGATCGAAGCCTTGCTTATAATGAGCACATAGACCAAGTGATAACAAAGGCCAAGAGGGGTTTGGCTGCGATGCGGGTGTTGGCGACAGCGAATTGAGAGCAACGCCATCTATGTCTTAGATACGAGGATTTGGTCATGTCTGTTTTTTAGTGTGCGATGGCGATCCTGACTCTCAGCCGTAAGCAGATAGAAAAGATGGAAAGGATACACAACGAAGCTATGCGCATTATTCGTGGATGTACAAGAGATACAGCATGCAGAGCGATGCGCTACCTTCTTGATTTTCCAACCATTGAAGACAGAATACAAATTTGCAGATCACGTGCCTACCTCAGAGTTAACGCAAACACACAACAGCCACTGCATAGTGAAATTATAGAAGGTGAAGGGTAGCAGGTTAAAAAGAGGAAGGTCGTGGATGAATCAAGCCGAAGACATTCTTCAACAGGTATGTGCACTTGAGGACTTAGAACCTGGAGAGGAGTGGGTACAAGTGCCAACAGATTTCTGTACGTCCTTTTCTGTTTGCATCCAACTATACAGAAAATGCAGACAAGAAGTGAAGGCGGAAGTACAAGCGTTGATTTTCGAGAATTCGTTAGACAGTGAAGCTGTCATCTACACAGACGGGTGGGTCGTCCGACATGTGAGAAGCTCACAGGGCTTTACGGCTCGGGCCGGAGGGAGAATTGTGAAGGAGAACTCTGGTGCTTTTGTTGAGACCATAAGTAGCCTAACTATGGAAGGCATGGCAGTAAGTAAAGCAATAACATGACTCGAGACACAGACATTCAAGAGGGCATGTTTCCTTAGTGACTCCATGAGCATGCTCAAGAGGATAGAGATGGGGTGGATCCGAAGAGAGTGGTTGCTGTCTCTGGAGCGGTCTCGGCTGGCAAATATTAGTGTCATCTTCGTGCCAGGGCATGCGGGAGTACAAGGAAAAAAGCGGGGCTGAGAAGCTCGCAGGTGAGGCTACGGTGGAGGGCGGACGCGCCATGGACCAGGCTGACATTCTGAATGCTCTACGTGAAGTGAGACTTTTGCGAGAACCAAGTGATGACTGTGAACCTACAACCATGGCCAGACTGTGAGAAACAGCAAATTAAAAGAGGTGTGGCAAATAATAAAGAACACTACACAGGAAGCCAAAGAAGATTGATAAACCAACACAGAACTGGTGTCGTTAGCCGCTACACGCTGCGGGATTTGCTGAGGTGGGGATCCGAGCACTTATGGACTGAATGGTTCGATGTGCAGTGAGGATGACCTGTCGACTAACTAACCTAATGATTCATTTATCATGTGCCAAGCCAATAAGCTTGGGCGGTCATGATTCGCCATCTCTTTCGATCACCAGAGACGTGGAATCAGCTCAGTGTTTTTGTCTCGACCATGCCACGTGACCGAGTCATTCAAGTATTTACTTCTCTGTCTTCCCCTTGTTCTCTTCCCCTTGATCTTGCCAGATGTCATCAAGTTCTCCAATTTATTTCTTCTCATAACGAGGCCAAAAAAATGTTAACTGTGTACGTCTATTTTCCCTAATCAGTATACGCTTATATAATTAAAAACAATTTATTAACACTTCAACACTCTTTTTCGCATTGCAATTGCCATCTTTTTATTTGTCAGTATGTTTTCCATCAAACGAAAGGCAACTTTGCCATAGCTATGCTTGATCTAATGTATTTAATGCATCACCCAATAGATGTTGTGACTGTTACGAAATAGTTGTGGTGACTCTGTGAATTGACAAAACATGATTTTTAGGCATTGTTTGGTTAGACATTTAGCATTATAGATTTTACTTCAGCTTCTTTCATAGGATTATATCATTGTATAAAAGCTAAACGTGATTTTTAATTTTAAAAAAAAAATAAATAAAATATGTCTCTATCAGTGCTTATTAGATACAATATTCTTTTTTCTGTATATTTTCTACAGATCGGATTGCTATTTCGAACGATTATTATCATAATCAAAGCAAAACATTATGGAGATGATAAAAAACAATAAAATGATTCTTCGCTTGTTTATTTTATTCTTCTTTTTTTCATTTAGGTCATGTACAGATTATCATAACAACAAGCTAGCATAATTGTTGAATGGTCACATAATTTATAAACAATTATGTTCAAACAACTTCGGGAGAGACCACATAAACGAACAAACAAACAGACAAATAAATTAAAATAAGGCATGGGACATAACGACTTAACATATTAAGGGACATTACCTAACCTCCAAATATTGCTAACATTTACTGCACTGACAATTACTTTGCTAATCGTTCTTTAATTTTATTTGTAAATCAACCTTTACTGCCATTCCCCAATATTTTGTGTTATATATATGTTAAATAAAAATAAACAATGTATTCACATAAGTAATAATATTATTTAGTTACACTTTCTTTGCACAATACATGTTTATAATCTCCTTGCCTGACTTTTTAGAATAATATACATGACTTTAGTACTTACATCTAGACATCAATTATTTGCAGCTTTGTATATTTTTGGCAGGCCTTTGAAAGGCCAAATAATCTTCAACTGTTTTATTTCTCATCCTTTTGGTTTATATCAAAGTGTAGTCATCTGCACTTGATCTGGCCAGGGTCAGCAGCAGAGATGGTCATCTGAATGACATACGGGGGTGCCGAACCTCATGGGGGGACTCTGGCCCCTGGAGAACCGTGCGACCTTATTTTTTTAAGGTGTTTATGCACGGACAGATGCAATCCATAATTACTGCTAGACATGGTTTAGGGTAAAGAGGGAGGGATAGTACCTCACGGTGGGTGGCTGCCATATCCCAAGGGATAGACCAGGATCCTATTTGGTTCCCATCTCTTTATCTAGCTCATGTATGGCTCCACGAATACCGCTTGTGTACGGCGGTGGCCGCACCACGGGCAACAGTCTTGGCCGACTGGTTAAACTACATGAGTGAAGTAGGGGTAATATCCTATTAAGGGAATGGCTATCCCTAGTACACAAAAAGACTGCTACGGTGAACAAGGCGGATGAATCTAAATAGATCAGCACCTCACGAAAGCGAAGTAACAGACTGTGTGGCACACATGAGGCGTATTCAGGACACGATTGTAAACATGGCTAGCCATCGTGGAAGAGACTGGGATCTCACCACATAGTATCCCAAAGACAGCATTGCGATCACAACATAAAGAAAACAGCGATATTGGTAATTCTTGGCCCCCTGGAGATGAGCCTGTTGTAAATATGCTCAGGGAAGATACAACTCCTATAGCGAATAAGGAAGTGCATAATGACGAATACATCTCAAATTCTTGTGAAAGGGTGCATTCTGATAATACCTACCAGAAAAGTAGAAGGAGAAGTCTAAGAATTGGTACGTTGAACGCACGCACCCTTTATCAGAAGCAACAAGCATGAATTTAGATACTTTAGGTGTATCCGAAACACGATGGAAAGATGCTAGTTATATAAGGAGAGAAGATTACATTTTAATTATCTCGGAAGGAGATCATCACGTGAGAGGAGTAGAAATTTTAGTAAACAGAAATTTTCAGAAAGATATTAGTGGATTCTGGGCTCATAAGATAGGATGATATTACTCAAAATTAAGTCAAGACCTTTCGACATAGTAATTCTTCAGACGTATACTCCAACAACTGATTATAGTGATGAACAACTAGAATAATATTATGAAGACCTACAACAAACACTGAAAGTTGTAAAAGCATCAGAGGTCCTAGTTAGTTAGTTAATTAGTTAGTTAGTTCGTTAGTTAGTTAGTTAGTTAGTTAGTTAGTTAGTTAGTTAGTTAGTTAGTCGAGGTTCCAACTTCACGGCAACGGATCGTCCCTATTATGCTCCGTTCTTGTGCCAGTGAATATCACACACAATTAAATATAAGCAGATTGGAGGGCAACGTGGTATGGGAAACAGAAACGACAGAGGAGACCGGCTGATGCAATTCTGTGAAGAAAACAACCTTATTGTTTGTAACACAATTTTCCAACATAACCCTAGGAAATTGTATGCATGAATAAGCCCTGGAGATAGAACGAGCAATCAAATTTACTACATTATGATTAGAAATAGATTTAAAAACAATGTTTACAATTCCAAAACATATCCTTGTGCTGATATAAATTCTGACAACAATAATGTAGTTTTACACTTAAAAGTAAAACTTAAAAACACAGGAATAAGGTCATCGAAGACACCTCAAATAGAAATGTCAGCATTGAAACAACCAGTCATAAGCCAACTATACCTGGTTGAAGTAAAAAATAAAATGATAGGCAAATCGTTGAAAGTATGGAACAATGTAAACGTGAAAATCCTGATGATAAAATTAATACAAAATGGGAAAGTGTACAAACTAGTGTACAGACTGCAAATACCACCTTTCCAGTGAATATAAATAAGAAAAAGCAATTATGGATAACTGATGAAATCTTGAGCAAAATGACTCAAAGAAAGAAAGCAAAGAACAATCCAGAGTATATATTAATAGACAGAGAAATACGTCACATGTGTAGAGTTACCAAAGAAGAGTGGTCGCAGAAAGAAAGGCAAAAAAATAGAAGATCTAGAAATAAAACACAACTTGAAATAAATGCCTGAAAATATATGTTAACAAAAAGATTTACAAAGAAGAACAATAATATACCAGGAAATGGTTGTATCAGATGAAAATGAAATGAGAAATTATAATTGATAATACCGACATAATATAAAAGATGGACATAGTACACAGAAGATTTATTCTGGGAGTGCAGGGTCAATAAACCAACATTGTATAATACTCACGGTGGACCAGCATATTAAAGGCTGAAGTAGAGTTGGCTATAAAAAGATGACAGATGGAAAGGCTGCAGGCCCTGACAAGATAACAACATAGATTATGAAATCCTTATCCAGCTTTGGCATTGATAATATCACATAATTATGCAATGATATACAATATATATATATATATAATACTGGGTATATCCCCAAGGATTTGAAAACATCAATTTTTGTCACATTACCCAAGAAGCCAAGAGCTATTAATTGTGAGAACTACAGAAATGTTAGTTTAATGAGACATATAACTATGATACTACTCAAGGTCATACAAGAAAGAATTCACAATAAAATAGATGGAGAAATAGCTGAAGAACAATGTGGGTTCCACAAAAACAGCGGCACCAGAGAAGCAATAATCTGCTTGAGGGTGTTCATTGAAAAATATATACAAATTCCGAAAAATATTTGTTTTTTCTTTTAGACTACAATAAAGCTTTTGACAGAGTACAACATGAACGACTAATCACATGTCTTCAAGATATAGGAGTAGACGGAAGGGACATCAGACTTATTAGTAACTTGCACTGGGAACAAGTGGCATCTATTAGATGAAAAAGAATTATTAGCCGCCATAAAAAGAGGAGTACGCCAGGGATGTGTGTTGTCCCTAAGCTTATTCAACCTACACACAGAAATCATCTTTAAACAAGTCGAACTGCCTGGACTAAACATTAATCGAAGAATCATAAACAATCTTAGGTATGCTGACGATACAGACAGTATTACTAGCAGAAAGCCAGCAAAAGTTACAACATCTAGTTGAATAAGTAAACAGGTATGGTTCAGAATGTGGCTTGGATTTATTGTAGTGCAGCGCCAGCTTTTTGGAAAGAAACTATTCAAAAGAAGCGACAAATAGAGTTTCGAGAAATTAGAAAGACTAACCACTCCCGAAGAAGAGATCAAATGGCTCCTGATTCTAGACTATGATGCAATAGTCCCAGAACTGATCAAGTCTTTCTGACAATGCCCGGCGGAAAAATGATGGAAAACAACCGTACTAACGTAAGAAAGTAAGCCAATGGATTCCTGCTACTCTGTCTGGATGTGTGCCTCATCACACAATCTTATTATACTATGGGTTTGGTTGATATTTAAAATTACAACACTTAATGCATTTGTTACTACACTGCGTGTGCTCCACGGGTAGCTATACGGACATATATGGAGTTTAAACACTTCCCCCCTGATTCCTTATTTGATATTATTATATATATTTCCTATCAGGCTATCCTGTCCTATTCAATCTGGCTTATTGATTGACCATCGACATCTGTACTTAGGCCCTATCTTGGTTCAGACAGGTGTCGCACCACTATTCTCGTCCTCGCTGCTGGCAAACGTGTACCTCAAGTCTCTACCCTGACTCTCCTCTGGTGGCAATGACGTACTTGAATCTTCGGGCAGGGTGAGTAAATTCAGCTTGGGTTTTAATTAACATCATATGTGCAATGTCAAAAGTTCCTTTCTATTGTTTTGTGCGACAAGGCATTTAACACGAATGTTATTTTTATTGAGCTTTAGTTCAAGGATGGTAAGTAAACCACGAGGATAGACAGTTGGTGATTAACATCGTAGAGTGTTGTTACGTTGAGTGGTGATTTAAGTTGAGTCAGTGCTCTCGACTATCTGAAATACTGAAGGTGTAGAAATCTGTGAACATAATATTTAGTTAGAATCGGTGAATGTTCGGCCATAACAACTGAAACATATTTGGGGCTGGCCATCGTCATACTCATTGATGGCCTATCACACTGTCTCATATATTCAAGGTCAGAATAGCATGTAGGGAGGCCAAATACTACCTACAATATTTTCCTCTACCCATGAACTAGGGTAACATAGATGAAATAATCTTTATAATAATCCTTTTAAAATAAAGATAAAGATAAATGTGGAACCTGAAAGGGGAAAATCAGAGCCACTATTCTGCTCAAACCTGGACAAGAACATCAATAAGAATCAGTAACATAACACCATTGAAGATTACCAAGGGATCCCCAAACCTGGAAGTGGAGAACCCGGATTATACCCAGTTCTTTTTTTTCAGATTTTCCCAAGGCCAGTAGAAGAGGTATCACTTCAATGATAGACAATTATAACAATATTTAAATGACCTTGAATTGGATGAGATGACATGTTTTGTTGTTTTGAATGCAATGATCAATCTACCAGTTTTATTTTTATTAAATCATAAAAAATGAGGTCATGTTATTTATTGAGTGTTTTTCTAGTCGTAGTGAAATTGTTTTCAATCAAAACAACCCTTAGTTAAAATTAGGTTAACTGAGAGAGGAGCAAAAGGGAATTTTATGAATAAAAGGGGGAAATACTTGTAATTGCTTTCCTAGAGGTATTCCTTGGTTCTCTGAGACTCTATTTATGGATTCAAGCAACTGAGCCATTAAAGGTTAACATAATTAAACGGGCAGATTCACAATGGGGAAAAGGAACTTTGTATCCTTTCTGTCTTTGGGGTTGAGCCTTCAACTACCATACATCCGACACCCACAACCTCCGGAGCGTGACCTAGGTGGCTGAACCATTTCCCCACGGAGACCCCGTATGCAGGATATCGCCACTGAAGGTCTTCATGTACGACACTACCCTCCTGGCACCAGAAGAGAGCCCTGTATGCAGGATATCGTCACTGGAGATCTTCATGTACGACACTACCCTCTCGGCTCCAGAAGAGAGCCGTGCCCGCCGCATACCTCCACGTCTTTGGTTTGTAAAGAATCGCTTTCATTACACATGGCTATCTCCATAAGTGCTCCAGCCCCCTCCCGTAGATAATGCAAGGAGACATTTAGTGCTGCTACTTGTTGTTGGTGCGTATACTTGTATAGTATTTATATCTATTGGTTTGCCTTTCATTGTGACCATAATAACTCTATCTGCAATACACCAGTAACCATTAATTGACTTGGCTGTTATTTTTAATCAAATAGTAGTTCTACTCCTTTCTTGTGTGTATCCCCTCCAGAATAAATTATTGTGTGTTTTTCGGTGGCAATTTTGACGATCCCTTCCATCTCATCTCACCTATGACTAGAATATTCTCCATTTTCATGCTTTCCACTTCTCTTATCACATTGTTCAACTGTCCTAACTCATGTAATGTCCTAACATTCCATATTCATATTTCAAATGTACTTCCCATTATAAATTTTAGTTCCAATTTTAAATTTACTCGTTATGATTTTGTCATGAGTAACTGGATGAGGTTCTAGTGTCACATGTGGCTCATGACTGTCCCTACTCGACGAGGATGTCCTAAGATAGCCATTAATGTGGTTCACTGCCTCTGATATGTGACTATTCATGAAATCTTGGGAAGATAATGTAATGGTTTCCCCTTGACGTCCACATCCACATGGGGGTCTTTTATGTCTGCTTTTGACAGCCATTTATCAGAACAAGTGCGTACCCTGCTCTGCTCAGCAGCAGATGTGTCCACATATCTCGGTGGTTACTCGGTCCCTAGGGCTGCGTTTGTCACACCGTTGTGGATTTCCCATCCTCTACCACTGGTAGGTGCAGTTGGGATTTTCCCTTGCTAAAGTTATGGTCTATGATGGCCAAAACTCTCCAGTAAAGCTGAGCTATAGAACACACATACTCTCAGTCCTGTCTACTGTCTACCATGGTTTAAAAACAACTGTCATCTCTTTTTGATTACATACCAATGGCCAGGGCATACGAATAGCATCTTCTTAAGAAAACCTTACCATTCGTAATTTATAAACAATTATGTACAAACAACTTCGGGGGTGGCCACATAAACAAAATGAACAAACAAAATTAAATTAAGGCAAGGGGCATAATTAATTAAAATATTAAGGGGCATTACCTGATCTAAAACTAGTTCTAATATTTACAGTTCTAGCAATTACATTACAAATATTTTGTTAATGTCATTTATAAATAAACCTTTATCTCTATTTCATAACTTTTGCAGTTATATCCGCTGATAAAACTTAGAAAGTGTTTTAACACAACTACTATATTACTTTATTACATTGTTTTTTGCATAACACATTTTGGTAATATGCTTTCATGGGTATTCATGCTTAATACATATACGTTTATTAATTTGACTATATTGTCCGTTGTCATATTTTTGACTGGCCTTTGAAAGGCCAAATAAACTGTGGATGTTATATTTCTCAGCCTTTTGGCTAATATCAAAGTGTAGTAACTGATCTTGATCTCGCCAGTTCCACATGCAGAGGCGGTCATCCGAACGACACACAGGGACGTCAGGACCTGATGGGGAGGGTCAGGCCCCTGTGGGAACCCCTGAGCCTTTATTAAAAACAAAACAACAATCGTCTTCAAATTATCGAGCTTTGAGCTGAGATGAAAGTGTAGTAACTTCACTTGATCTGGCCAGGGTCAGTAGCAGGGAGGGGGGGGGGGGGTCATTTGAACGACACGCGGGGAAGTGGCACCTCATGGGGCAACTCTGGCCCCCGTGGAACATTGCGCCATAATTTAAAAAAAATTAAGATTTTTCTTTTTTTACACTGACATACGTCATTCACGTACACTGCTAGAAAACCCAGTGCTGGGCGAGCTCACAGCAGGTCTGTAGTCGTCAGAAGCAGTCACATTTCCCCCCCCCTTTCCTCCAACTCCCACACCCTCGACGAGTACCTCGCGTCCATCACATACCTCACACTTCCCGGGGGAGGGTATTCCCCTGTGTCCTTCTCCTGTCGTGCGCTCACATCCTTATTTCCAGCTTGGAGACGGTTTAATCGCTGGTGGCGGTTATCCCAAAATAGCGTGTCTTGAGAAAGGGAACATTGCATTATGTCGTCACGACAGTAAAGTTGGAGCGGAGGACACGAACGAATGAACTTTATTTTCAAAAGGGCCGTCTGACATTCTATAAAAAGAGATATGCTGGACAGTTTGTCATCATGGCATGGAGGAATATCAACATCAGAAAACAGTGGCAGCACACCAGACACAAAGCTGTGCACAGACATGATCACATTCGCAACAAACTTGATATATTGGATCGAAAATCCTTACCATAATACAGGGCAAAATATGTGGTGTTTTTTTCTTTTTAATTTGAGAAAGGTGGGTCGTATGACTAGGGGTTGTCCGGATGTGTTATCCATATTAATCATCCTTCCTTAGGAAATCTATGTATGGCTCCGAAACACCCAACGTGAAAGACAGATCCTAATGTATTCAAGTCCTACACGATTTTTGTAAAGACAGGACCTCCTTTGGAATGAGAAATGATCAGGGAAATTTACCAAAGACACTAGAGGACAAATATTCTCACTCCATTTCAAAATGTGTCCTTGTGTGTGAATCCCTCCCTCACTATGATCAAATTCTAAGGTACCATAGTGTTACATAATAAATTGTGAACACCACTTTTGAACAATACTTCTGCAAGTTATAAACACAAACTCCAGGTTTCAACCGAACTATTTATTTAGAACACTTCTACAAGTTATAAACACAAACTCCAGGTTTCAACCCAACTATTTATTTAGAACACTTCTACAAGTTATAAACACAAACTCCAGGTTTCAACCCAACTATTTATTTAGAACACTTCTACAAGTTATAAACACAAACTTTAGGTTTCAACCCAACTATTTATTTAGAACACTTCTACAAGTAATAAACACAAACTCTAGGTTTCAACCCAACTATTTATTTAGAACACTTCTACAAGTTATAAACACAAACTCCAGGTTTCACCCCAACTATTTATTTAGAACACTTCTACAAGTTATAAACACAAACTCCAGGTTTCAACCCAACTATTTATTTAGAACACTTCTGCAAGTTATAAACACAAACTCCAGTGACATAAGCCTGGGTCATTGACATTGAGGTGAGTGACCGGGCATGAGGAAGAATGGAGATGAGAGTGGGAGACAGGAAAGTGACTGACCTGGCTATGAGAAAACAGCCAGTCCTGAGAAATAAAATAGTGAGGGTAGAGGGAAAAAACCCCTAAGGCGGATGGGGCGAAAGACAGTTGTGTGTTGTGTGAAGTCAGGAGACTGGAAGGGCAGTGAGAGAAGAGACTGACTGCGGGGCAGGTCGTTTCAGGGAGTTGAGTTTGAGATACCGAAGGAGTCGGGAGTCCACGTACAACGGGGTTGTGTTGTTCTCCGAGTTGTGAAGACAGGCCTGAACCAGAGTGGGTTCTATAGGGATTGAGGGCCTAAACCCAGAGTGGGTTGCATAGTTGAGCAGTGGCTCCAACCCAATGTGTGGGTTGTATTGTGGGAGATCCAGCCGTGGATAGTAGCTGGATTACCTGTCTTGTGAATGTGATGAGAAGCAGGCCGTGAGAAGGCATTGATGTGTGCTGGTTAAATTGTGAGGAGGATATTTATATTCTATGGATTACATTGTTTCTGGATGTATAATCATGTTCCGTTTGTCCGTCTTATTTCGGTAATAAAGGATTATGTGCGCCAACTGAATCTTGTTTCATGACTGGTGAATATGCACTGCGGGGGTGAGTTACATTGCAAGACAGATATCTCCCTTGACACACCATGAGTATCGTTACCTAGACAACGACCATCACACAATAATATCATGAGCAGATCATCGTAAGAACTTCGTGATATTATCATCAAGATCGACGTGTGACATCTGGGCGCTCGTCGCTTAGTAAGGAGTATCTGGAAGGCTACGTACGGTCAAGAGCATTATAGACATTGTTGTCATTCTGAGATATCTGTGGGCTCTTCGCTGAAAGAGAGGAGTTGTTGTCTGTGACTTCGTTCCATCAAGCTAGCAAACCCGTGACAATTTAGATTGTGTGGCTTCAAGAGGGTAATGTGAACTCTTTGTGTGTGCGCCAGATAATTCACACAGACAGACGGGATTAAAAACTCAAGCTAGCAGACAGTTCAAGTGAAGCTCACGACAGGTAAATTAACTGCGGTCAGCACACGGAAACAGACGAGGCGGGACGCCAGAAGTATTAACGCAGCACAAATCGACCGGGAAAGTCGATTGCAGTAGCAGGGGTGTTTGGTCACGGACAGCACAGAGGAAATGTCGCAGGGACATAACGGTGTTTGCAACAAGAGCGGTCAGTCCTAGTGTGTGTGTGTTTGACAGGATTGAACCAAAGATTGAAGACAGCGAGCAATTTCGTCTCGACATCCTGTGTGTGGTGGGATATTTGGTGTGTGTGCTGGAGGCAAGCGCACTGTTTTGTTGCAAGTTGACTGCTCAAGATTATTCGACGCAGTAAATAGGACGGGTGGGTACACCAGCGTCCAGGTACTGGGGAAGTACATGTTTGGAAAACAGAGAAAAATTGGCAGTCGCTGATTTGACAGACAGTTGACTGAAGGGGATAGTAACGGTACCCCTACCGCAGCCGGGTGGGGCTGTCAAGTTTGTGTGAAAACTGTTTTACGGAGGAATTTTTCACTGAGAGTGATAAAGAGAAATTGAGGTGACATTGTGAGTTGGGGGTGGAAGGAGGAAAGATACTCGGGAATTTCCACGACCTATGGTGGTCAAGCTGACTCATTGTGAATGAACAAAACAAGGCGTTTTGTTTGAAACCAGACTTGATTGTTCGTCTTTGTTAAAAGTCCGTTGTGTTCATTACTTTATAATCAGCAAACATTTTGTCAACGATTGATGACGTGGCATCTCCGCGAACATAGTTGCATACAGTTGCCAAAAAGAACTGACTGTACAGAGTGAAAGCGTTGAACATTTATTGCCATTATTTTGGTCTTTTCTTTTGGTGAATCTTGTCGGGTAACGGCAATCCAAAACATTTTGGGACAATTACCATCATCTTCAATTCGTACGACAATCGAAAGAACACTTTGGATTATTACTGTGGTGCCACCACGTACAGAGAAAGTACAATAACGTTACGGACTGTGTCGAGACAGAACAGTTTGGATGTCACTATCATCTTCAACTTTTGTCGACGGTTTGAACTTGTGATCACCACGTAAATTTTAAGTCACCACGCAACAAATGTGGAATATCGTAGACATTTCGAAACATTTACCAATATACATTCCCAACATATTGTGAAAAATTCTTTAAAAAACCGAACTTGCGGCGACGGATTTATGGGCACATATTTGTCGGCCAACGAGTTGGACATTCTGTTTGCTGCTCATTGTCTTATAAATATTGTTTTCGGTTGTTAAGCTGTTACTTGTATGTCGTCCAGTGTTTGTCAAGAGTAGGGGATTTTTTGGGGTGTTTCTCGAGAGTCGGGATACAGCACCAAAAATTTTTTTTTTCTTTCTGGTGCTTACGATATTTTTGTAAGGAAAACGTTAATGAGTTAACGTGTCATGCAGTGGCATTGAAATAGTCTTAACCAATATCTAGAGCCGAGTGGTCTGACGTCAAATTTGTGTATATGTTGATACTATAAATTGGTTTTGTTTCTCTTTCTTTTCATAATATTTGCATATGATATTTGCGGTGTTCGGATATATGTTATTATTGTGCACTTTTGTCGTGTCTACTATCTAGTGGTATCTGAGTCAGTTTATATGTTACGCGCACTGTGGGTGTCCCTACACAAGCTTGTGGTTGTTACTGTGGTTTATTTCTTTGTGATCATCGTCTCCGTGTACTTGGCTTGTGAGTATAACGTTTTTATAGACAACATTTAGTGTTATCATTCATTCGTTTTGTATATGTATTTATATGTATGTTTAACAATATTTCCAGAAATGTTATACAACTATTGGTCATAGATATATAGATATAAGGGAGTATAGGTGATACTTCCCCCCTCACTACCTAGTGCTTATAGAGTGACTGGGTGAGTACAGAGTGATATTTTAGCACTACAAATTTACGTACACAGGAAGTGCTGGTGTACTTGGGGAAGTGACCTGAGACTGACAGCAGAGTCTTAACATTTATAGTTGGCTGACAGACAGGAACGTGTCCGCAAGTACAAGATGCCTACTTTAATGGACTATATTGAAGCAGGTGAACGAATAGGCCTGAAGGGTAAAGAGTTACAAGAGTATGCCGAAGCAAAAGAACAACAACAGATTGAAAGAGACCAGAGACAAGCCGAAAGAGAACAGAGACAGGCAGAACTCGAGGCAAAACGCCTGCAGGAAGTAAAGTTAGCTGAAATGGAACACAAGCGTCTACAGGAAGAGAAAGAGACACAAGTAAAACTAGCTGAAATGGAAAACAAGCGTCTACAGGAAGAGAGAGAGACACAAATGGAACTTGAAAAGTTAAAACACACAAATGCGGTGGAAATTGAGAAAGAGAAGATTAAGATGGAAACTGAAATTGAGTTAAAAAAAACTAGAACTATCTTCGAAAGGTCAAAGTGAGGAAAGCAGAAAACCGTCGCAGTCGTCACAGAGATTAAAACTGCCATATTTTACGGACCGGGATTGCCTTGAATCCTATCTTGGGAGATTCGAATCGTCTGTAAAAACATTAGGCATTCCAGAGGCACAGTATGCAATGCGACTTGGCGAATTTCTTACGGGCAAGGCACTAGACACCATGTTCAATTTACCTGTAGAAGAAAGGAACAACTACACTATCTTACGTCAACGTTTGCTGACAAAGTTCCAACTAACTGAGCATGGATATAGGACAAAGTTTAGACAGTTAGGGCCAGAGACAAATCAAGATTTCACAGACTTTGTTAACACAGTAAAGAATACATTTAACAAATGGATGGAGCTTGCAGAAGTAGGGAAAGATTTTAATAAATTAGTAGATCTAATGTTAAGAGACAAGGTAGTATCTGCATGCAATTCTAATTTAGTGGCGTTCTTTGAGGAACGGAAGCCAAAGGACATAGACACAATGTCTAAGTTAGGGCAAAACTATATGACTGCACATCCTAACAGTTCTATTGGGAAACTAATGAGTGAAGAAATAGTCTGTGCAGCGTACACTAAACAGGACCAGAATCCAGTCATCAGACCAAGGGCGAAAAGTGTGGATTCAGCACATAAAGGTGAGCAGCAAGAACTTCAAGATAATGGTTTCCGAGGAAACAATGTTGGTAGAGTAGGACGGTACCCATATAGAAAAGGGAACTTCCAGAGACGTCCAAATTATGCCGGATGTTGGAATTGTGGGAGCTGGAGACACAAGGCAGCAGAGTGTGATACACAACCATCAGATGGACCAACGAACAACAGTAAAAGGGAGATTACTTGTTTCAAATGTGGAAGGAAGGGGCATATCAGCCATCAAAGTAGGATGAGAGAATCAGAGCACTCAAATGCAGCGCAAGTAATTGAGACGCTAAACAATGAAGATTGTAGTGGGTGCAAACCTCTTTTTGAAAAAGACAGTCAGCCAGTCCTAATATGTGGTCATACAGTGAAAGCAGGATCAGCAGTGCATGAAGGAGGATGTCTGAAGCTGCATCAGGGATTTGTCAATGATAGACCAGCGTTAACAATTAGGGATTCCGGATGTACATCTATCGGAGTGAGGAGAAGTTTAATAGATCCCTCGGATTATACAGGGAAAAAGATTAGATGCATAACATTCAACGGCACAGTAGAGTTCTACCCCGTAGCCATAATAACAGTAAAAACACCATATATCACTGGAAGAGTGACAGCGTGTGTTTTGGACTCACCAGTGGCTGATTTGATCATAGGAAATGTTATAGGAGTTAAAGATTGTACAGAAGAGGAAGTAGTTTATTGGGACCGAAAATATAGTGTAAACAGTAATGAGGTAGTTACCACAAGAGAACCTAAATTAGAGAGTATAGCTGAGTGTCAGAAGTCGGGGTGCCCCACCGGCTAGATGAATGTATTATTCACTGGCGAGCAACCCCAGATAGTCAGAAACTGACTAGGGACAAAATCTATATGGCTGAACTACAGATTAAGCCCTTGAATATCCAACGTACAGTTCCTAGTGGCTCGTTACAAAATTGAAATGAACTGTGCTGAATATTCGCCAAGGATTAGGAAAGAGAAGGTTATCTAGGGTCGATTTTTAAGTCTGAATTAAAGTTTAAAGACAACTATCCTAGTACAGGTTTTTCTCCCTGACTGCTCCTTTCCTTGGTGTGTAAGTGAACCCCCACCAATGTACACACACAACACGTATGCACAATTGGAATTAAAATATAACGACAGAACTATGAGTTACAATACTACAACATTTATTTGCTAATCATAACAATAGACATCGGATGATTGTCAATATGAGGATGATAAAATCATATAACATATTGTGATGAGAAACATTACGTAACTTTACTTGTTACTTCATCTATCTGGAACTGTGGTCCAGATCCCCACTCTCCAGTAGACTCAACAAAAGAAAAAGAACAGCTTGCCGGTATTCTGAGATCCTGTCAGTCCTGACACTCCTAGTCAGTAGTCTCTAGTCTTGAGATCTATAACATAGGGCTCCTTGTGAGAGCTTGAAAGAAAGTCAAGAATGTGTTATATCAGTTCTACATCAGCGCAATCCTAATTAAAACATATCATAACACAAACATATACAATGACCAGTCTGGCCAAGTTTATCTTCCAGCTCTACTGTGTTCACCATCCTCCTTCTCCCTACTGTCTTTAGTCTGGGACGGGCTTTTCAATTGTCTCACACGCCTGTAATGATTACATTTCTGCCGCCCCATGTCCAGGTCGCTAATACAGAAATTCTGTGTCGTACAGCCGCTCCGTCCAATGTTAGTTTAGCAGCTCACAGGGTCGGTAAGTGTATTATAACAATGCCAGGTCATCCGGGCTTACAAGCCGTGACCAGTAGTTGTGCCAGGTTTCCATGCATTACCGTGGACGCACGCCCACAATACACTGAGAAAGTTTAGCACCATATACCCTATACTACCAATTGTGGGTAATGTCTGTACCCTTACACCTCTGCTTCCAACACAATCATTGGCCCATGTGCCAATGCGCAGACAATAGCATAAGACTTCATATTGGCAGGTTTGCATATGACAAATCAATATACCAAACATGAAATACACATAAAACATTAATTAAACTAGACATATTATGATACTTTAACATAATAGCATAATGCACTAGTTAGTTTGTAGGTATACGAAATGAGATGTATATACACAAAAAGAATATGTACGAAGCATATTCCTAGCATCGTATATTCATATGAAATTACACATACATACATCCAACATATCCGTAAACATTATATTACTTCAAGATAGACATCTAATGATACTCACATAATAGCATCAGGCATTATTAATGAGTACTAATATTGTATAGCTACAAAATGAGATATACAACAAGTCTAATTGAAGTGACCAAACAGACCAGCTATATTTGCTGAGCTGCCCGGTTTAATCACACTTAGTTACTGCTGTTGTAAGAATTAAATAAATAGTCAGTTGACTATATTCTGTACAACAAATGCACACACCAAAAGGCAACTAGGATAGTGTACAAAGAAATGACAAGCATCTACCAAGACACCTAAAAGTCTACCCAGACAAGATCTGTCTCACATAAGGCTCTATTTCTCAGAAGAATAACACTTTAAAGCAATATGATATTGAACGCAGAACTTAGAAAGAACACTCAAGCAATCTATGACAATGATAGTTCTTGCAATAACCTAGATCAGATATAGACTGGAATTCAGTACATACACCTAAAATACTTAGTTACTAAGAAATCTACATTTACTCTCTCTTCTCACCTGTTCTGAAGTCAAACTTAATCTAACATAAAACAGGCTAGGGACCCTTATTTAAGCTGAGTCAAGCAGACCGTATTATCTACTTGGCATTCCCATCATAAATTCTTCTTATCTCCACCGGACAGTGATTGCAATTAACTCCAAGTCTGTCCAGTCATAAAAATTCTTTTAACCACTAACCCTCACCATAGTGTCACACCTGGATGGTTTTGCGTTGCCAGCCCCAGATCAGTTTCACAGTCTTATCAGTGATTTCACACCTTGCAGAGTCTGCCAGTCCGAGTGGACGGGGCTTGTGTACCGCCCTGGGGCCATTATCTCTCCCTGTGTCAATGTTGTTCACGCCTGGGTGGTTTTATTTCACTCACTGGCCCAGTTCATTGTTGATTCATTCTGGGTCTACCTGGGCAAGAAGGTGCCAATGCGTCTGTGTGGTGTCATAGCCCGTCTGGGTCAGCAGTTTTCTAAGGTGTAGACTAATTTAAATTATCTAGTTGTGTCCGTCTCAAGTATCCCATTTTACTTGCCATCTGCAAGCTTACGTCATGGCTAGAGGCTTTTTGTGAATAATCTTACCTCACGACTAGATAGCCGTGGAGTAGCGTGATTAATTCATTTTTTCTCAGTTTGGTCTCTCAAATTTGGAGACCGAGAAAAATATTCTGGGATGTTAAGGCGGCCAATTCGTGACAGAGCTTTCCCCTTAAAAAAAAGTTTATGCCAGAAATCTTTTGTCAAAGCACGCCGTACATCCCAGAATAATGCCTAAGCACTCTCCGTTCTGTATCTGCCTAAAGGTTTCCAATATTCCTTGTGGCAATGGGTTGTCCTGCATCTGCATAAAGACGTTCCATTTCCATACTCCCATGATACTTTGGATAGGTCCTTGTACCTGGTTTTCGGCCGGGATTCCATGCAATAGCTTGGTAAAATCCGGTAATTGTCAGGAGGTTGTAATTTTACCCCTCTGGGAAAGATCACAATCAACGGGATTCTTCTACGCCTCTGGGCAGCAATTGTTTTACACCATTCACTCACGTGATTTACTCCTTTCAGCCGAGGATGTACCCGTAGTGAGGTCTTGCATAAGCTGGCCACAGCAAAGCTTGTCTCCGTGATTTTCCTCCATCCATTATAGATCCTCAACTGATCCATCAATAACTTCCTTTTGAAAGGAATAATGTTACACATCATGGTCCCATGATATAAAATCAACTGGCGCTTTCCTCCTTCAAAGTTGGGCGTAACAATCTTCCCTCCTCGGTGTCGCGGTTTCTTCCCCTGATAATCAGTTAACGGGCTGAGTTTCTCTGCATTAGAGTTTCGTGTGAAAACCGTGGTAGAAATTGGAAATTTAGTGTGCCAAGTTGTCCAGCCTTGAGAAATAACATAGTTACTCCAGGGCGATAAAGTGGTGTTACTTTTGAATACAGTATCCACAAATAGCTGATCTACTCCTATCAAATCGACCTGACTGAAGGGTAGATTGAGTTCTAAGAATTTTGATTCCAAACCACTCTTGACTTCTGTTACTTCAGGTCCCTGTTGCTGGAATTCCCTGATAACTTCAGCTAATGAGATGATAGGCGTTTCTTCCTCCATCTTGTGCAAAGAATTTTCTTCTTTAGCAACTACAGACAATGTTGTCTGCACAATATCAGAGTCCATATTCTGGCTCCTAACAATTCCCGGTGTTTCCTGAGTCTCCGAACTGGTATGCTCCGAGATAACAACTGGAAATGTTTCCTGGTCTGGATGTTCCTCTCTGGTCATGCTTTCATGGGCTAAGTCCAGTTGAGGTAAATCCTGTGATGGGCTGGTGTCTACACAATCCATCACACTACGTAAATCATTTGAACTGATGTCTAGTGTCTTTTCCTGAGCTGCAGCCTCAAAGATCACAAAGGGTTCCGGGTCATCCTTCATCCCACTGTCAGTCAAATTTACTCCCACTTCTTCCTCGTCTGGGCTGAAGGGAATAATAAAGTCGGTTACCTTTCGATCTCCGACCTCCTTGAAAGATGTCCTCAGGTCATCTTCCTCTTGAGTTTCACCTCTCGTTGAAGTAAAATGAGATTCCTGGGAGTCTTGTGCTGGCAAACCGTAGTGCAAACAGTTGTCCTCTGGGTAACTGTTACTAGGTAAATTATCTGAACTGATAATTAGTGACTCTTCCCGCGTTGCAGCAGTGAAATTCACCTGGGATTCTGTTCCTTCCTTCCTCCCTATTTCAGTCAGATGTAATTCCACTTCGTGATTCTGTGACCAGAAGGGAATGTGAGAATCGGCTAGGTCTCCGCCTGCGACCTCATTAAAGGTTGTCTTCAGTTCCTCTTTCTCTCGAGATTCATTTCTCATAGAAGTCAAGTGGTTTTCCTGAAGGTCCTGTACTGTTAAACCACCATTGCCGTGGTACAAACAGTTATCACGTTTGTGACTGTTTGAAATGCCCTTGGCACGTTTTTTCTTCCCTCTTTTCCGTTTAGGACTGGGTCGAATGAGAACCTGTAGTTCCCGGTCCACTACCTCTGATTCTGCGGTGGTTGGCAAAGATGTCCCTTCCTTCCTGGTTGGGTGAGCATCCATATCTCCTACCTTATGTTCCACTAGAAAGGTTAGCTTCTCTGCATTGACTACTTCCATATGCTGTTTATTACTCTCTGCTTCTTCAGTTTTGCTAAGCTCTTGTGCTCCAAAGAACTCATCATTTTCTTTAAACATAATTTCTTCTTCTTGGTCCCACCATTCTAACTCAGCTATGATATACATTTCTAGTTGCTCCCCCTTTAAGCCTTTTCTTATGCCCCACCCTTTCGCGGACTCTGAGAAATCTGCGCGCGCCTTCATGTCCTCTTCGGGATTCCGGTAACGTAAGGCCATAATTGCTAAGGACTATATTCCGGTAAGCTCCTATGTATATATCAAAATCAGATCTAAGCTAGAAAGACCAGAGTTAACTACTGACAGTCTACGCTATCCAATGTGTATAGTTTAGCCTCAGCAGTGAAAGACAACTGAAAATAATATTCAAGTAGTACCTGGCGACAGCAGTGAAGTAAGTGTGAGAGATATACTACACAGTAATCAACAGTAATATTTATCTAAATAAACATTAAAATGCACTGCATACATGTCAAAATGAACATGGCATATATTAGCATAAAATTGCAAATCAGTCAAGCAGTTAAATCATCAAACACATCAATGTAAATATGATTACAGTGTTCAATTATCAAGAAATGATTAATGGTAACACTAATTGATAATAGTTACAAACAGTTATCAATAAATGATAGATGATGGTAGTTTTCTCATAAGTTCTTATCTGTTATACTTTTGAAAAGTTATATATGTACTCTGAAACTTCCTCAACTAAAAGTAGCTACATTTGATGATAGTCTATTTTGATGACTGAAGATTACAAGAGTTAACTTTTAAAATCGTATGTCTAGGGTCTAGTAGAATCACTATGATTACTAGAATCCTGGTTCAGGATCCTGGACGAGCCCCCAAATCTGTCAGAAGTCGGGGTGCCCCACCGGCTAGATGAATGTATTATTCACTGGCGAGCAACCCCAGATAGTCAGAAACTGACTAGGGACAAAATCTATATGGCTGAACTACAGATTAAGCCCTTGAATATCCAACGTACAGTTCCTAGTGGCTCGTTACAAAATTGAAATGAACTGTGCTGAATATTCGCCAAGGATTAGGAAAGAGAAGGTTATCTAGGGTCGATTTTTAAGACTGAATTAAAGTTTAAAGACAACTATCCTAGTACAGGTTTTTCTCCCTGACTGCTCCTTTCCTTGGTGTGTAAGTGAACCCCCACCAATGTACACACACAACACGTATGCACAATTGGAATTAAAATATAACGACAGAACTATGAGTTACAATACTACAACATTTATTTGCTAATCATAACAATAGACATCGGATGATTGTCAATATGAGGATGATAAAATCATATAACATATTGTGATGAGAAACATTACGTAACTTTACTTGTTACTTCATCTATCTGGAACTGTGGTCCAGATCCCCACTCTCCAGTAGACTCAACAAAAGAAAAAGAACAGCTTGCCGGTATTCTGAGATCCTGTCAGTCCTGACACTCCTAGTCAGTAGTCTCTAGTCTTGAGATCTATAACATAGGGCTCCTTGTGAGAGCTTGAAAGAAAGTCAAGAATGTGTTATATCAGTTCTACATCAGCGCAATCCTAATTAAAACATATCATAACACAAACATATACAATGACCAGTCTGGCCAAGTTTATCTTCCAGCTCTACTGTGTTCACCATCCTCCTTCTCCCTACTGTCTTTAGTCTGGGACGGGCTTTTCAATTGTCTCACACGCCTGTAATGATTACATTTCTGCCGCCCCATGTCCAGGTCGCTAATACAGAAATTCTGTGTCGTACAGCCGCTCCGTCCAATGTTAGTTTAGCAGCTCACAGGGTCGGTAAGTGTATTATAACAATGCCAGGTCATCCGGGCTTACAAGCCGTGACCAGTAGTTGTGCCAGTTTTCCATGCATTACCGTGGACGCACGCCCACAATACACTGAGAAAGTTTAGCACCATATACCCTATACTACCAATTGTGGGTAATGTCTGTACCCTTACACCTCTGCTTCCAACACAATCATTGGCCCACGTGCCAATGCGCAGACAATAGCATAAGACTTCATATTGGCAGGTTTGCATATGACAAATCAATATACCAAACATGAAATACACATAAAACATTAATTAAACTAGACATATTATGATACTTTAACATAATAGCATAATGCACTAGTTAGTTTGTAGGTATACGAAATGAGATGTATATACACAAAAAGAATATGTACGAAGCATATTCCTAGCATCGTATATTCATATGAAATTACACATACATACATACAACATATCCGTAAACATTATATTACTTCAAGATAGACATCTAATGATACTCACATAATAGCATCAGGCATTATTAATGAGTACTAATATTGTATAGCTACAAAATGAGATATACAACAAGTCTAATTGAAGTGACCAAACAGACCAGCTATATTTGCTGAGCTGCCCGGTTTAATTACACTTAGTTACTGCTGTTGTAAGAATTAAATAAATAGTCAGTTGACTATATTCTGTACAACAAATGCACACACCAAAAGGCAACTAGGATAGTGTACAAAGAAATGACAAGCATCTACCAAGACACCTAAAAGTCTACCCAGACAAGATCTGTCTCACATAAGGCTCTATTTCTCAGAAGAATAACACTTTAAAGCAATATGATATTGAACGCAGAACTTAGAAAGAACACTCAAGCAATCTATGACAATGATAGTTCTTGCAATAACCTAGATCAGATATAGACTGGAATTCAGTACATACACCTAAAATACTTAGTTACTAAGAAATCTACATTTACTCTCTCTTCTCACCTGTTCTGAAGTCAAACTTAATCTAACATAAAACAGGCTAGGGACCCTTATTTAAGCTGAGTCAAGCAGACCGTATTATCTACTTGGCATTCCCATCATAAATTCTTCTTATCTCCACCGGACAGTGATTGCAATTAACTCCAAGTCTGTCCAGTCATAAAAATTCTTTTAACCACTAACCCTCACCATAGTGTCACACCTGGATGGTTTTGCGTTGCCAGCCCCAGATCAGTTTCACAGTCTTATCAGTGATTTCACACCTTGCAGAGTCTGCCAGTCCGAGTGGACGGGGCTTGTGTACCGCCCTGGGGCCATTATCTCTCCCTGTGTCAATGTTGTTCACGCCTGGGTGGTTTTATTTCACTCACTGGCCCAGTTCATTGTTGATTCATTCTGGGTCTACCTGGGCAAGAAGGTGCCAATGCGTCTGTGTGGTGTCATAGCCCGTCTGGGTCAGCAGTTTTCTAAGGTGTAGACTAATTTAAATTATCTAGTTGTGTCCGTCTCAAGTATCCCATTTTACTTGCCATCTGCAAGCTTACGTCATGGCTAGAGGCTTTTTGTGAATATTCTTACCTCACGACTAGATAGCCGTGGAGTAGCGTGATTAATTCATTTTTTCTCAGTTTGGTCTCTCAAATTTGGAGACCGAGAAAAATATTCTGGGATGTTAAGGCGGCCAATTCGTGACACTGAGGTAGAAGAGGCACTTGAAGTAGACACAGGAACTCAGGACAAGGATAGTACAGCTGAGCAGATGAGAATGGATCCCAAATATAGTGCTAGTGACTCCCAGAGACAAGATACTACTCTGAACAAATGTTCCCAAGGGTGTAGGAGAGTAGAACATAGGCAGTCAAAGAAAGGTAGATGGTGCTTCGAGAGGAAGAACAATGTTCTCACTCGCAGGTTTTCAGATAGCAGAACTGCACATGGGCAAGGAGCAGTACCTTTAGCACATAGAGACCGACATACTAGAACAGCTCAGGATAGTGCATGTGCAGGGCACATAGGCATAAGGCGTATGCAGCAGAAAGCAAGGTGCCAGATATATGGGCCAAGATTGAATAAAGAGTTCAGACTAAACAGAGACTCAAGTGTAACGGTGCAATATGCAGATAGGAAAGTTGAGTTAGGTCAAAAGAGTGTACGCGACATTACTGACCCAGGGCTAGGGATAGCAAACAGATGTTGTAATTGTAGAGGTACCATGAGTCATGGGTACATAAAAGGTAGACACAGCATCGACAGGAATCAGAGGTGGGTTAATGCAAGAACAAAACCATCTGATATAGGGTCGGTACAGAAATAGGTTGTGTCTTCTTAAAGATATTAAGAGACATTTGGGTACATAAGTATAATGCTTTTCTATGATGTATTATTATGATTATGTGATGTATTAGTTCATGCATTGATACACAAGATAGATGGTTGTATGTATGTGTGATGAATATAGGAGTGTAATATGAGCATTTGATGTATTATTTAGGGTGGTAGCTAAAGTGAGATGGAGCCATACTTAGGGCTACCCAGGCAATATGTCTGGGTCACATGTTTAGTAAGTTTTAGTCGCCCAATATTTGAAAACGAAGTTTTCTTTTAAGAGGGGGGTGATGACATAAGCCTGGGTCATTGACATTGAGGTGAGTGACCGGGCATGATGAAGAATGGAGATGAGAGTGGGAGACAGGAAAGTGACTGACCTGGCTATGAGAAAACAGCCAGTCCTGAGAAATAAAATAGTGAGGGTAGAGGGAAAAAACCCCTAAGGCGGATGGGGCGAAAGACAGTTGTGTGTTGTGTGAAGTCAGGAGACTGGAAGGGCAGTGAGAGAAGAGACTGACTGCGGGGCAGGTCGTTTCAGGGAGTTGAGTTTGAGATACCGAAGGAGTCGGGAGTCCACGTACAACGGGGTTGTGTTGTTCTCCGAGTTGTGAAGACAGGCCTGAACCAGAGTGGGTTCTATAGGGATTGAGGGCCTAAACCCAGAGTGGGTTGCATAGTTGAGCAGTGGCTCCAACCCAATGTGTGGGTTGTATTGTGGGAGATCCAGCCGTGGATAGTAGCTGGATTACCTGTCTTGTGAATGTGATGAGAAGCAGGCCGTGAGAAGGCATTGATGTGTGCTGGTTAAATTGTGAGGAGGATATTTATATTCTATGGATTACATTGTTTCTGGATGTATAATCATGTTCCGTTTGTCCGTCTTATTTCGGTAATAAAGGATTATGTGCGCCAACTGAATCTTGTTTCATGACTGGTGAATATGCACTGCGGGGGTGAGTTACATTGCAAGACAGATATCTCCCTTGACACACCATGAGTATCGTTACCTAGACAACGACCATCACACAATAATATCATGAGCAGATCATCGTAAGAACTTCGTGATATTATCATCAAGAACGACGTGTGACATCCAGGTTTCAACCCAACTATTTAATTAGAACACTTGCGGGGTTTTGGAGAACGTTTCTGTCTGGTCTGTGGATATTAAATCCCCTCCATCAATTACAAACACATAAATAACAAAATCAGTGTATATCTGATGTTTTCCCAAAAATTAACAACCAACAAATGCATAAATTATTAAATCAATAATTCTTCGTATCTATCTGCAACTTGATGATAACAAGCTCTCATCTACAAATACACGAAAAGAGTCCTATCTAACTGACATGTCCTCTCAACCTGTACTGGGAATCTTTTTCTTCTGTGACCTATCCCATTACATCAATGATTTCGTTTAGGGAAAGTCAACAGCACTGTCAACTATCATGGCTCAACTCTGTTATATGCTTTCATAGGGAGATCCCGAGAGGACATAACCATGACCTGAGATCTAAATAGACTGTATGGCCGAGTGAAGCTGAGGCTTGGGTCAGTCAAACAATTCAGGAGGTCCTCTTCAGACTGGGCAGAAGGTAATTCCCTACATCATCGAATACAATAAACAAAAAGAGATGGCGACCGTCCAGCTTCTCTGGTTAATAATATCAGAATCTCAGCTTTAGTCAACAAGACATTTCAGCACGACCAGTCTTATGTCAACAAGGCATTTCAGCACGACCAGTCTTATGTCAACAAGACATTTCAGCACGACCAGTCTTATGTCAACAAGGCATTTCAGCACGACCAGTCTGATGTCAATAAGACATTTCAGCACGACCAGTCTTATGTCAACAAGGCATTTCAGCACGACCAGTCTGATGTCAATAAGGCATTTCAGCACGACCAGTCTTATGTCAATAAGACATTTCAGCACGACCAGTCTGATGTCAACAAGACATTTCAGCACGACCAGTCTGATGTCAATAAGGACATCCCACACTCGGTGATATCAGTGCAGCTTTCTCTACATAATTAGCTGTCACTTATGAACAAGGCTGGCGCCACTTTCTGGGTACTGGGGGACATAAATCCTTCAGTAAGACATACACATTCCTCAGTAGTGCCAACACATCCATCGGTAATGCAGACAAATCCTTCAGTAAGGCATACACATCCCTCAGTAGTGCCAACACATCCATCGGTGATGCAGACAAATCCTTCAGTAAGATATACACATCCCTCAGTAGTGCAAATACATCCATTGGTAATGCAGACAAATCCTTCAGTAGGGCATACACATCCCTCAGTAGTGCAAACACATCCATTGGTAATGCAGACAAATCCTTCAGTAAGGCATACACATCCCTCAGTAGTGCAAACACATCCATTGGTAATGCAGACAAATCCTTCAGTAAGGCATACACATCCCTCAGTAGTGCAAACACATCCATCGGTAATGCAGACAAATCCTTCAGGGAACACTGAAAATAACTCTCCCCTCTATCCATTCAATAACCAATAAACAAGATGTTGTAATCAACCTCTTGTGGCTTTTATCAACTACTGTTCATCCTCTGGATCTTTGCTGATAAGAAATTAGCAGTTGAGCACTTAGGGGCTACCTATCCTGGTATACCATCTAAGGGTGTTGATTATCACTCTTATGGGATTTTGCTGATAGAAAAGTGGCAGATGAGCACTTAGGGGCTACCTATCCTGGAATATCACCTAAGGGTGTTGATTGACCCTGGTGTTCGGGGTAATATCTGAGCATCACCAAGTCTTAATTCACGCTTTGGTCTGATTCCTCATGATGTTAATCCAACAGTACACTGTACGACAGACGATAAGATGTTGGGCTACTGTATGGTCAAGTGAGTGACCATCAGGTGGGGGTCATTATTCAGATAAGATGATGGGCTGCTGTATGGCCAAGTGAGTGACCATGAGGTGTGGGTCATTATTTAGATAAGATGTTGGGCTACTGTATGGTCAAGTGAGTGACCATGAGGTGGGGGTCATTATTCAGATAAGATGTTGGGCTGCTGTATGGCCAAGTGAGTGACCATCAGGTGGGGGTCATTATTCAGATAAGATGTTGGGCTGCTGTATGGCCAAGTGAGTGACCATGAGGTGGGGGGGGGGGGGTCATTGTTAAGATAAGATGTTGGGCTGCTGTATGGCCAAGTGAGTGACCATGAGGTGGGGGGGGGGGGTCATTATTTAGATAAGATGTTGGGCTGCTGTATGGCCAAGTGAGGGACCAAGAGGTGGGGGGTCATTATTCAGATAAGATGTTGAGCTGCTGTATGGCCAAGTGAGTGACCATGGGGTGGGGGTCATTATTTAGATAAGATGTTGGGCTGCTGTATGGTCAAGTGGGTGACCATGATGTGGGAGTCATTATTCAGATAAGATGTTGGGCTGCTGTATGGTCAAGTGAGGGACCAAGAGGTGGGGGGTCATTATTCAGATAAGATGTTGGGCTGCTGTATGGTCAAGTGAGTGACCATGATGTGGGGGTCATTATTCAGAATCATCATTCCTCTTGTGTCCTGAGAGAAATTAAGACCCTCCTGTCAATCAGGTTTCAGGCTCCCAATTCTTCATTAGCCCACTGTTGATAAGACAATAAGGCTAGGCATGATGGGTTTCAAGCAACTCCACCATTCAGCCTCCTGCTGGCATAAAAATGCACAATCCCTTCTTTACACATTTGTATAAAATCAAATGTCATTACAAAACCAAACATCAACACCTGCTCCCCCTTGATGTTATCATGTTACAATGACATAAACTCCTGCCAGATCAGGATAGCCCAACAAGATAAGGTCACATATAGAAACGTTGCTGGTCGGTTAGGCATCATGGCATGGGGAAAGGAGTGGCAGCACACGAGACACAAGGCTGTGCACAGACATGATCACCTTCACCAGACTGTGGGATATCGGATCGGAAGGCCAAACCATAATATATAGTAAACATAACAAGATCTCTATTAATTGTACTTGGTAATTTACATGTATTTGATATAAGAATGTGCTTCATATTATTGCATGTTTTTATTGTTGTTAATGTTGTTGTTGTTGTTGTTGTTGTTGTTGTTGTTGTTGTTGTTGTTGCTCTCTTTGACCTCACACATAGTCCATGAACGTTACTTCTACTATCAAATGAATGAATTTTGCGCGTGGATTAGCTTTACCTTAATACCAGTTTCACTCGCCATCAGGCGAACCCACTCTGACTTCAGAGCTACTTGTAAGTTAAGTCCCCAAGTCAAGGATGAGAAGCCAATATGTTAGTCCAACTGACCAGTGTAAGGACTGAACTCCCTACCTCAGCATCAGCACACCGGATGTTTAAGAACGAAGGCTCTTACTCATTCACCTAAGCTGACCTAAACTCTCTCTCTCTCTCTCTCTATATATATATATATATATATATATATATATATATATATATATATATATATATATATATATATATATTCATTCATTGGCACCTTGCCGTCTTGACAGACGATAGTTTGTGCTTTAAAAAGGCATAATAACTTTTAACTATGGCGGTAGCGAGTGTGACTGACAAGACCAATTTGCGCTGCAAATGTCCGCCCACAGTGGGCGCATGTGAACACGCGGTCATCCCCACCATATATATATATATTGTTGCATGCTACTCTGTCTGCATTCTCTTACTTATTTCTGCCTCTCACATCTCATCGTGTGTTGTTAATTAATATAGGTAAGAAACACAAGTGGCTTTCCATTCACATTAATATTCAAAAGTGTCTTGATGCTGTCAGTGTTGATAATCATTGTTTTTGTTTACTTTATTTTGATATCCGGTCAGTTTGATCGCCTAATGTTTACAATTAACTCCACTATGGTTCGGTTAATAACACAATGGTCAGTGTATATTTTACTGTTTATTGCTGCCCCTCCAATATGCAGTTAAGAAGTCTTCGTGGCCGATGGGTTAATGCACACAGATCACCAGAATTGTGGATCAGCTTTATATTTTGGCCTCGATTATGTCACGCTGTCTACCATTCCAGATATTTATCTCCCTGTCTTCTTTTTGTTCTTTCCACCACAATCTTGCAGGTTGTTACTAAATTGACTATTTTATTTTTCTCTTTATTAAAAACGTGGCCTAAATAATCGTGTCTGTCTTTATGTTTAAATTCTCTAATCAGTTTATGGTTTTCATTTTATCCTTGCAGGACTTTCTCATTGTTGTTTTTTGTCTCCCCGTGGTATTCCTTATATTTTCCACAGAAATTACATCTCCACTGAAAACACATGTTTGCCATCTTTTCTTAATACTGTACACGATTCACATCCATATAATTGTACACGATATATGTAGCAGTTCAACAATCTATTTCTAGTTGAAATTGACATCTCTGTATTGGTCAGTATGTTTCCCATCATGCAATAGGTAATAGACTGCCACTACTTATGCTAATGATCATAAAGAACACCAAATACTGTGGACATGAAATCATAAAATGGTACTTCGCTTGTTTATTTTGTTAATTATTTATTTAGAGCATGTCCAGATTATCATAACAACAGGCTTGCATGATAATTGCTTGGTGACCGAATTTATAAATAATTCTGTTCAAACAACCCCTGAAGAAGCCACGTAGACAAAAGAAACAAAAAACATTAATTTTAATTATGGGACATAACAACTTAGCATATTAAGGGACATTACCTAATATAAAGATATTTCTAACATTTACATTTATGGTGACTACTTTGTCAATTTTTTGTTAATTTCATTTGTAAATCATCCCGTACTGCTATTCCCCAATATTTTAAATTTATATATGTTAAAGAAAAATAAACATCATATTAACACAAGTAATTATAGTACTTACGCATTTGCACAATCATTTTTATGATCTGCTTTTTGGCTTTTCTTGAATAATATATGCATAACTTTAGCATCCCGTCTTGACGACATAAGTTTAGGACCGTTTTCATATTTTTGGCAGGCCTTTGAGAAGCCAAATAATCTTAGGTCTTTGTTTTATTTTTCTCGGCATTTTGGCTAATTTAAAAGTGTAGTATCTGCACTTGGTCTGGCCAAAGTCAGCAGCAGAGGCGGTCATCCGGATGACATACAGGGAGTAGGAAACTGATGACGCGTCTACCCCTGGAGAACAAAACGTCCTTATTGAAGAAAAAAAAAGTATTTATACACTGACAAACGATAATCAATGTTCACAGCTAGAAAACATACTGCTGAGCGAGCTCACAACAGGTCTGCAATCGTTAAAAGCAGTCATATTTCTCTCTTCCCCCCCCCCCCCCAAATCTTCGACGAGCACCTCGTGTCCATTACGTACCTCACAATTCCCTGGGGAGGATGTTCCCTTTTTTCCTTCTCCTGTCGTGTGCTCAGATCCTAATTTGCAGCTTGGCTTCGCTTTAAACACCTGGTGGTGGTTATCCCTCAATAATTTTGTTTACGTGTCATGAGAAAGGGTACTCTGCAGTACGTGGTCACAACAGTAAAGTTAGAGCAAAAGAAAGGTAGGACGAACGAACGAACGAACGAACGAACGAACGAACGAACGAACGAACGAACGAACGAACGAACACGCTTTATTTTCAAAGGGTTAAGAAGTTGGCACGCACGCCCGTCTAAAGAGAGACTAAGTTGTGCGGTTTAGCATCATGGCGTGGAGGTATATCAACATAAGAAAGTAGTGACAAAACACGAGACACAGGCTGTGCACAGACATGATCACCTTCGCCAGACTTTGGGATATTGGATCGGAAGTCCAAACCATAATATATAGTAAATACCGGGAATTATGAGGAACAAACCAGAACTCAATCCAATGGTTGTGCCCTGACTCTGAGAGTCAAAGGGAATACAACCCTGATCCCAGACTCCGGTGAGCGTGTGAGAAGGCGAATCATTTCGCTTATCTACATATGCCACATGATGATGACGGTACAGGGATTATAAGGAATGTACCAGAAATCAATCCGGAACTCTATTCGTGTCCTGGTTCTGAGAGACAAACAGGAAAACAGAAGAAGAAGAAGAACAGAAACTGATTTAGTAAATCAAATTTAAAAACAAATAACACAAGAACAAAACTGACTTTTTCCGAGTATATTATTACTTATTCATTGCCATATCATTCATTGGCACCTTGCCGTCTTGACAGACGATAGTTTGTGCTTTAAAAAGGCATAATAACTTTTAACTATGGCGGTAGCGAGTGTGACTGATAAGGCCAATTTGCGCTGTAAATGTCCGTTCACAGTGGGTGCATGTGAACACGTGGTCATTTCCACCATCATGCACCATCTTACGTCTCAAACGCTTGGTGTGTGACTTTTCTGCAATAATTTTCTCCTTTGACTTTATTCCATTTCTGATATTTGCCCTCCATGCAACACGTTCAGTGGCGACTTGCTCCCAATGTGCATTATCAATGCCTGTATCAATCATGTCCCGCTTACACACATCTTTGTATCGTAGTAGAGGCCGACCCTGAGATCTCTTACCCATCTGTAATTCACCAAAAAAGATATCCTTTGGTATTCTACCATCATCCATCCGCCTAAGATGTCCTATCCATCTAAGTCTACGAAGACTGAGCATGGAATAAACTGTCACACAACCTGATCTTTCCAATACTTCAGTATTTGTGATTTTGTCTTGCCACTTAATACCAAGAATTCTTCGCAGACACCGCATATGAAAGCTGTTTAAATTGTTCTCTTGGTGTGAGTAAGTTGTCCAGGTTTCACTGCCATAGAGAAGAGTACTAAGGACACAGGCTTGATAGACAAGGACTTTTGTTTTGGCAGTAAGCTTCCTGTTCTCCCAGACTCTTTTTCTTAACCTGTTCATTGTTGTTGCTGCCTTACCAATCCGGATGTTGATTTCCTGATCTAGGGATAATTTGCTATTTACCACCGATCCTAGATATGTAAAATGGTCTACTATCTCTAGTTCGGCGTCGTCAATAAAGATTGATGGTACCCCATGTGCACCTTGTGACATAATCTGTGTCTTCTTTTTGCTAATTGTTAAACCAAATTCAGAACAAGCATTGGAGAATGCAGATAGTAGACATTGCAATTCTTCCTCAGAGTGGGTCGTAACTGCAGCATCATCTGCAAAAAGCAACTCTCTGATCAGTACCCTCCTAATTTTGGTCTTAGCCTTCAATCTCTGAGCATTGTAGAGGCCGCCATCTGAGCGTGAGTGAATGTATATACCACCATCCTGATCACGAAATGCATATTTCAGTAGAAGTGAAAAGTATATTCCAAAGAGGGTGGGAGCTAGTACACAACCTTGCTTAACTCCACTCTTGATTTCAAATTCTTCAGAAGTTGCACCATCAAACTTGATTATACCCTTCATGCCTGAGTGGAACGATTCCACAATGGACAGAAGAGTTGGTGGGCAGCCAATCTTCTTTAGTGCCTTGAACAGACCCTCACGACTGACCAAATCAAATGCCTTTGTAAGGTCGATGAAGGCAATAAACAGTGGTTGATTCTGTTCACGGCATTTTTCTTGCATTTGTCGCAATGAGAATATCATATCAGTGGTAGACCGGTTCTGTCGAAAGCCACACTGTGATTCGGGGTAGACTTGATCTCCTAGGACTTGAAGTCTGCGCAGAACAATTCTGGCAAATACTTTTCCAACAATACACAGAAGTGAGATACCCCTATAGTTGTTGCAGTCGCTCCGATCGCCCTTGTTCTTGTACAGTGTTATGATGCTTGAATCTTTGAAATCCTGTGGGACTTGTCCTTCACGCCAGCATAGCTCTATTAGCTGGTGGATCTGTATAGTGAGTGTGTCTTGCCCACTCCTGATAACCTCTATTGGAATCCCATCCTTACCTGGAGCCTTGCCAGATGCAAGTTCATTTATAGCACACTTAACTTCTGTTATGGTGGGAAGTGTGTCCAGGTGGTCAAGAGTTGGTAGAGCCTCTATGGCGTTGAGGGCATTATCCGCTAGTTTGGTCTCACTTGAGTAAAGCTCCAAATAGTGCTCTACCCATCTGTCCATCTGCTGTTTCTTATCAGTGATGACTTCTCCAGTCAAGGTTTTCAATGGTGCACTTCTTTTGATCACTGGACCACAGGCTTTCTTTATTCCTTCATACATGCTTCTTATGTCTCCCTTATCACTTGCGATTTGAATGGACTCACATAACTTGATCCAATAATCATTTGCACACTGCCTGGCAGCCTTTTGCACATCCTTCCTAGCTTGCCTTAGCTCACTCAGAGTGTTACGCGTTGGTCTTTCCTTGTTTCTTAAGAGAGCTTTCTTCTTCTTATCAATCAAGGGCTGCAGAGTCTCGCTGTTGGCCGCAAACCAGTCCTGCCTCTTATGATCCACAGTGCCGTAAACCTTTACGGCAGTTTTACAAAGAGTTTCCTTAAGTTTATTCCATTTATCATTTACTGTACAATTTTCTGGTGTATCAGTGAAAGCGTCTTCAAGTTGCTGTTGAAACTGAAAGCACTTTTCAGGATCATGAGTGTTAATAATATTAATCCTGGGGCTAGATTTGTGTTTAGCTGTGTAGATTCTCTTTGGTCTCAGTCTAACCCTTGCAACAACCAAAGAATGATCCGTATCACAGTCAGCACTGTGGTAACTACGAGTCAATGATATATGGTTCAGATGTTGTCTCCGTGTGATGATGAAGTCCAGCTGGTGCCAATGGCCGGATCTTGGATGTTTCCATGTGACCTTATGCATCTCTTTTGTTTTAAAAAAAGAGTTTGTAATACATAGGTCATTACTGGTGCAATGCTCCAGCAGCCTTTGCCCATTTTCATTCATGCGACCGATGTTGTATTTTCCAAGGCACACTGGCCATGAACTCGAGTCCTTGCCCACACGAGCATTGAAATCACCGAGCATATAAATGTAGTCGGATTTTGGAACTGCCTTGATCACAGAGTCTAACTCCTCATAGAACAAATCCTTCACATCATCAGAGGAATCGAGTGTCGGTGCATATGCAGTAATAATGGTGGCAAACCCACAAGAGGTTGCCAAGCGCAGGGATAATAGTCTTTCATTTCCTCCTGCTGGAATTTCAATCATTCCCAGTAGCGAATTCTTCACTGCAAAGCCCACACCGTGTTGCCTTTTTTCTGCCTGCCCTTTACCCTTCCAGAAAAAGGTGTAGTTGTTTTCCCTGAGTGACCCTTCCTCAGCGACGCGAGTCTCCTGCAGGCCAGCAATATCAATGTTAAGATGATTGAGTTCGGCATCAATCACAGCCGTTTTTCTCACATCATCAATATTGGTCAAGTCAGTGGAAAATCCTGGACACATGGTTCTCACGTTCCAGGTTGCAAGCCGTAGCTTGAGGTTTCTATTTATATTTTTGTTTGTACCTGGTGCATTGGTTTTACAGCCTGCGATTCAGATTTTGTCCTAGCCCCAAGCACCCATTGAAGCAGGCAGGCTGTGGCGGATCAGCACCCAATTGGCTGGGGGCTGCCCAGCTTGAGGCGGGCGGTAGCTGATCAGTGACACCTATAGGTGTCTCCCACCGTCAGAGGCAACGCGTGGCGCCCCATGTCTACGCCAACTGACAAGGACTTATAACCCGTAACAGTTGCCTCTCGCTTTGATTCCGAGGCCAGTTAAGACCAGGGATGGAGTTATTGCCTCTCCATAGCACAAAGCCTGGGCTAAAATATAGAGATCATGTGTTGCCCATGCAGCATGATCCCTCTCTCGGCCTGCCTAGTTCACTCCAGAGGAAAGGTAACACCCCTACATCTGGAACAAGACAAGCTGCAGAAGCTGCCGAATCAGCAAAGCAATGCTCTAACTGTCCGCCTGTCGGAGCTTCGATCCTAGACCAGTCGCCAACCAAGGCTTAGGGCCTGGTCTGCCCTGCCATGACAATTTTGTCTTTAGCTTGCATTTCCTCGCACCAGGGTAAGGCTTGTACCCTCCCAATTGCTTATTATTTGTTAATTGTTTATTATATTATTTAATTATTTTGTTAATTGTTTATTATTGCGTATTACTTATTAAATAAATAGAATTGTATATTTATTTATGTCTTTATATCTACATAACCTAACCACTGAATAAAACTGTCTCACTAATCGCGTGATGTCTCGGAAGCTGAAATATTGTGGCCATGTTAAGTGTCACGGTGGTTTGGTCAGAACCGGGTTAGAAGGTATAGTTCCGGAGAGAAGGACCAGGGGTTCCCAACACGACAGTGAACATAGAACATTGTGGACACCTTTGGCATGGAAATAAATGAGGGAGGGGAACTTGCAACAGATGGTGAACCTCTGCGATGGGCCTTGATGAGAGCGACGACTTCCACGATACATGACACATTGTTTTCCGCATATCCTTTACAGGACATCGCTGTAAACATCAGTATCTTTCAGCTGATTGTTGATTACTTGGCAAGGTTACGCTCTTTGCCATTACTTTCTGAGCGACCGGCTCACGTACCCCGCAAGTCATCGCCGCGGCCAGAACCCCTACAGATTCTCGCCGCACGTCACGCCACTCACGAGTACACGGGATCACGGAGAAAGACGTTAAACTCCTAGGCCAGGTGAGACATGATACATGGTGATGATAATTTCCCTTACCTAGTTGCTAATTAAGTATGTGTTCAGGTATTTTTGTTTACATTTTTTTTTTCCGCGTTTCCATCCTGTTTCAGGATATTGCGGTCAACACCAGCATCTTTCAGCTGTATGTTGATTCCTAGGCTAGATTACGCTCATCAGCACGCCACGACTTTCTGAGCGACCGGCTCCATACTCTCATAAGTCACTTTTATTCGGGGTTAGCGGAGAAAGCTGCTAACCCCTCGGCCACGGAGCCGGTATTTTTGTTTACATATCCTATTTAAATAAAAGAACAAATGCATCCATACATCAAGAGCTGAATATTGAAGAAGGTTGGCTATGTATGTTGGCCTGTCAAAACAGGCATTTACTGCCAGTATAGTACCTTACGGTGTATGGCAGAGGGGCCTTTGAGCCTGAGTAATTAATGCCGCCTGGCTAGTGCAGTCATTGACTGCCAGTATAGTACCTTGCGGTGTATGGCAGAGGGGCCTTTGAGCCTGAGTAATGAAGGCCGCCTGGCTAGTGCAGTCATTTACTGCCAGTATAGTACCTTGTGTACCGGTCTCTGTGGCTTAAGGGCTTGCGAACGCGGTTTGTGAGCTCGTATACCCGGGTTCGAAACACGGCGATGCCGGTTTTTTTCGAAAAAGGTATAGGGGCGGGTCGTTCAGAAAGCAATGGCAAACTACTGAACGTAACACTTGCCTAGTACATCAACAGCAGCTGAAAATGCTGGTGTTGACTGCAACGTCCCGTAATGGATACGCAACAACAACATAGTACCTTGTGGTGTATGGCAGAGGGGCCTTTGAGCCTGAGTAATTAAGGCCGCCTGGCTAGTGCAGTCGCCGCGAACTGTGCAGGTTAGGATTTTCTTTTTTGCCTCCGACAGAAAAAAATCCCAACCCTACCGAGGATTCGAACCCGGGTCTCCCGATTTAGAGTCCGGCGTCCTAGTCACTCGGCCAGACGCTCTTAAAGACGATAAAACCACCAAAAAAAAAAAAAAAAAAAAAAAAAAAAAATTCAAATATTCTGGTCACTTGAAACGTCACAAAAGTTTGAAGAGAACAATAATGGAGGGGGTATATGCCTGGGAAGAGAGGAAGAGGAAGGCCAAAGATAAGATTAGTGCAGGATGTGGCGGATGATCTCCAGATGGGTGTATCGGACAAGGCACATCTTGCTTATTATCGAGAGGTTTTCCGGAAGGTTGTTGTGGGAGCTAGGTTCTGCAAAAGGCATGCTACTGAATGAATGAATGAATATCCTATTTACAGGACATCGCTCTCAACACCAGCATTTTACTACTGATGTTGAAGTCTTGGCAAGTTTACGTTCAGTAGTTTGCATGTTCAGGTATCGCCATAAATTTTGCCATAACCTTTCACGGAGAATCTTGTGACAACATTGGAGACTAAAGATATTAGAGATAGAGCTTGACAGAGGAAGACAATGCTGGATGAGTTGATAAACCGGCTAAGAAGAATATCGGCTAGTGACTTTATCAAACATAGAGTCGATAGATGGTTGTGTGAATAACCCACAGGGACAACGACATAGATGGAGATGGAAAACAAAACGGAGAAGTGAATTAGAGGCATAAAAACAGATTAGGCACATTTACTTACATGATATCAAGGTCACCACCCCCCTTCCCCCCCCCCCCCCTATTTTTGTTTGTGGCTATTTGTGATTTCTTGGCAAGCTTACGTTCAGAAGTTTGCCATTGTTTCCTGAAAGACCAGCACGCATACCATTGTATAAAAACCAACACAAGGCGGTCTGCTTCCAAATCGCCCGTAGCTGTGTTTTAAACGCAGTATGCGAGAGCCGGTCTCCCTTGCCTAGGGGTTAACTTCTTTCTCCGTAATCACGTATAATCTCGTGAGTAACGTAACCTGCTCGAGAATCGGTAGCGGTTCTAGCCGCGTTGGTAACTTACGGGGTATGTGAGACGGTCGCTCAAAAATCAATAACTCACCTAGTACATCAACAGCAGCTGAAAAATGGTGGTGTTGACTGCAACGTCCTGTAAGGGATATATGCAACATAAAAAAAAAAAGAAATTCTCCATAAGTGCTCCAGCCCCCTCCCGTAGATAATGTAAGGAGAAATTTAGTACTGCTACTTGTTGTTGGTGCGTATACTTGTATAATATTTATATCTATTGGTTTGCCTTTTATTTTGACTATTATAACACTATCTGAAATACACCAGTAACCATTAATTGACTTGGCTGTTATCTATATCTATAAAACAGAGTGTATGTGGCTGTGTTTGTGGTCATTGGTTTTGTATGTATTGGATGCGTTCGATAACGGTACATCCGATTGAGATGAAATTTTCTACACGTCTTCCTTTCTTTCCTGTGCAACCGACTGTAATAGTTTCTTAGAGTAAAATCTTCTACTTATTTAATAACATTTACTTTTTCATGTTTCATTATATAATTTCTATATAGCAGGGGGACTTCACTCTAGAAAAGTTTTTGTCTATGCTGGTCAAAATTCTCCAATAAAACTGAACTATAGAACACACATACACCCAGTCCTATATACTGTCTTCCATGGTTGTTAAAGAAAAAAAAAATATGTCATCTCTTTTTGATTACATACCAATGGATTGGGCATACGAATAGCATCTTCTCCAGCAAACCTTAACATTTGTAGATTATAAGCAATTCTGTTCAAACAACTTCGGGAGTGGCCACATAATCAAAATAAACAAATAAAATTAAATTAAGGCACGGGACATAACGACTTAGCATATTAAGGGACATTACCTATTCTAAAAGAATATTTCTAACTTTTACAGTTCTGGCAATTCATTTGTAGATTTTTCGTTAATTTCATTTGTAGTTAATCTTTATGTGGTTTTTCCCAATATTTCAACTTATTTCCTAAAGAACGGTAAACAGCGTATTAACACTTTTATATATACTTATATGACATAGTGACATTTTGTTCACACATTTTCAAAATCTGCTTTCCTGGCTTTTCTAGAACAAAGTATACATCTTTACTTGACTCTCTTGATGAGACATACGATGTTATATTTTTGGCTGGCCTTTGAAAGGCCAAATAATTTGTTGCTGTTTTATTTCTCAGCCGTTTGGCTCAGATCAAAGTGTAGTATCTGCACTTGACCTCGCCAAGGCCACATGCAGAGGCGAATGACACACAGCGACATGGAATCTCATAGGCGACTCTTAACACTTGGGGGACAGCGTGCCCTTATTTGAAAACAAACAAACAATCAACAAAACATTAAGTATTTCTACACATACATACGTAATCCATGTTCACAGCTACAAACCCCATCGCTGAGCGAGCTTACAGCAGGACTGCAGTCGTCAGAAGCAGCCACATTTCTCCCTGACCCTTCATCCCGTCTCCCTCGACGAGTACCTCGCGTCCATTACCTCCCTCACACTTCCCGGAGAAGGGTCTTCCTGTTTATCCTTCTCCTATCGTGTGCTCACATCCTGATTTCCAGCTTTGAGACGCTTTAATCTCTGATGGCATTTATTCCACAATTAGTGTTTGGACACGCCATAAGAAAGGGAACGCTGCCGTATGTCGTCACAACGATAAATATGAAGCAGAGGAGAGACAGGGGGAGACGAACCAATGAACGAACAAACTTTATTTTCAAAGGGTTAAGAATTGGACACGCAGGCCTGTCTAAAGTGAGACGATGCTGGACGGTTTGTCATCATGGCATGGAGGAATATCAACATCAGGAAACAGTGTCAGCACGCAAGATCCAAGACTGTGCACAGACACGATTATACTTTGGGATATTTAAACGGAAGTCCAAACCATAACATATAGTAACCATCACGCTTGATCACTATTAAATTTTATTGTTAATTTAAATGCATTTGATATAAGATTCTGTTTCATATTGTTGCATGATGTTTGTGTTTGTTGTTGTTGTTGTTGTTGTTGTTGTTGTTGTTGTTGTTGTTGTTGTTGTTGTTGTTGTTGTTGCTCTCGCTCACTTTGAACTCAAGCGTACTCCATAAACGCTACTGTTAGAATCACAGAACTGAAATGTGGGGTTGATTTGCTTTCCTTTATTACCATTGTCCCTCTCCATCAGGCGAACCAATTCCGATATCAGAAGTACTTGTAACTTCGGTCCCCAAGTCAAGGACGATAATTCAAAATTGTATTACAACTGTCCTGTAAAGGGGTTGAACCCCTTAACTCAGCATCAGCACGCCCGACATTTAAGAACGAGCGCTATTATCCATCCGAGCATTCTGACATTTAAAAAAAAAATTATACATGCATGTATTGTTGCAAGCTACTTTGTCTACAATCTCTTACTTCTTTCAGCCTCTTACATTTCAAAGTCTGTTGTTAATTGATATTGGTAAGAAAAACTGCACAAGTGGCTTTCCATTCACATTAATTTTCAAACGTGGCTTGATGCTGTCAGTGTTGATAACCATTGTTTTTGTTTACTTTAGGTTTATATCCAGTCATTTTGATCGCCTACAATTAACTCCGCTCTGGTTCCGTTAACAAAACAATCGTCTGTGTATCTTTTAATGTTTATTGCTACTCCTTCAATACGGAGTTAGGAGGTTTTCGGGGCCGCTAGGTTAATGCGCTTACGCTGAAATTTCCGGTGCCCTGACGGCGGTTCAATCCCTACACCGGTCAGTTGGACTTGAAGGTTGACTTCTCGTTCAGAACGCAATGGCAAACTACTGAACGTAAAATTCCCAAGAAAATAGACCTGTGATTTGGGGTTGATCGCGACGTCATGCAAAGCACATGCAACATGTAATGTGATTCCAGTCTTCTTTCTATCTGTTTGAATTTGTTCACTTAATAAAGATTGCACAGACCTGGAGATGATGTCTCACATCTGTAAAGCAATACTTCTCGAGCTCTCAACTGCGTTTGTCAAGCCGGCACTCACGACTAGACGGGTTGGTCGTTGAGTGTACGACTTCGCTCATACTGCTCCTCATGGCGGTACAGGTGGTTCTATATTCGGCGTTCGATTATACACAAGGTCCGAAATTCAAGGATAAACCAGGAACGCATGGTTTAAAGGCGAGAGGGTCTAGTTCATTGCAACAAGTTCCATCCCATGTGGCTCGGTGTCAATCCATAGAGCGATCTGTCGCAAGCGTCGCATAAATCACGCAACGACGCCCATGACGTTATCAGAGGGAACTATATAAAGCTAAACCTTACTACTTTTCATTTCTGTAGATTTGTTTGTCATTATTATGTGTCATGTAGATAATCATGTGCGGCCTTGTTTCCCCATGTCATACCAGTATCAGAGTCGTGGATCAGATTTATGTTCTGGTCTGACTTATGTCACTCACGTGACTTACCATCCAGATAATTATCTCTCTGTCTTTCCTTTGTTCTTTCCACCACAATCTTGCAGGTTGTTACTAACTTGCCTAGTTTTTTTTTTTTTTTTTTTTATTTTTATTTTTTTTTTTTTTTTATTAATAAAATGCCCGATTAACTTGACTGTTGACTGCCTACGTTTAATTTCTAACATCAATTTATGGTTTTAATTTCTTCATTGCAGGACTTGCTCGTTGTTTGTTTGTTGTTTTTTCCCTGGTTGTCCGTGGTATTGTTTGCATTTTCCTAAGAAACTACATCTCCACTGCCATCAGACGTCTTCCAGGTGTTCTGTTTACTGTACACTTTTTACGTCAATATAATTGTACACGATTTATGTAGCAGTTCAACAATCACTTCCTCTTTGCAATTGACATCTTTTTATTGGTCAGTATGTTTCAACTCATACAACATGTAAAAGACTGCTACTATTTACACTAATTTTCATAATTGAAACCAAATACAATGCAAATGGTCAGACATAATACAATTGTACTTTGCTTGTTTATTTCTAATTTTGTTTTTTAATTGTTAATATCATGTCCAGATTATCGTAACAACAGGCTAGTATAATTGTTGAATGGTGACCGAATTAATAAACAATGCTGTTCAAACAACTTCGGGAGAAACCACATAAACAAAAGTAATAAACAAACTTAAATTAAACCATGGGAGATAACGACTTAACATATTAAGGGACATTACCAAATCTATACATATTTCTAACATTTCCAGTTCTAGCAGTTACTTTGTTAAGTTTTTGTTAAATTCGTTTGTAAATCAACTTTTTACTGATAAACCTAAATATTTCAAGTTATATACTTAAAAGAAAAATAACAGATTGTTAACAAAACACATATATTCCTTAGTTACATTACTTTTTGCACAACACATTTTTTAATACGCCTTCATAGCTTTTGAAGAATTATTCATATAACTGTATTAATATCATAGCATGTAGTCCAGGTAATTCTATTTTTGACTGGTCTTTGAAAGGCCAAATAAATAGTGGCTGTTTTATTTCGCAGCCTCTTGGCTAATATCAAAGTGTAGTATCTACACTTGATCTGGCCAGGGCCACATACAGAGGCGGTCATCCGAATGATGCACAGGGATGTGAGGGCCTGATGGAGAGACTCTGGTCCCTATGGGAACCCCCGAGCATTTATTAAAAACAAAACAACAAAAATCGCCTTCAAATTATCGAGCTTTGGGCTTAGACCAAAGTGTAGTATATGCACTTGATCTGGCCAGGGTCAGTAGCAGGGGTGGTCATCTAACTATACACGGGGAAGTGGCGACTCTGGCCCATGTGGAACATTGCACCCTTATTTAAAACAAAATAAAAAAAATATTATCTTTAATTTGTTTACACGGACATACGCCATCCACGTTCACTGCTAGAAAACCCTCTGCTGATTTCCAGCTTAAACACGCTTTAATCGCTGATGGCCATTATTCCACAATCAGTTATTGGGCGCGTAATGAGAAAAGGAACACTGCGGTATGTCGTCACAGCAGTAAAGTTGAAGCAGAGGGGACGCAGGATGACTTTTGTCCGATCCCGATTCCAATTTGTAGAAAAAAAAAATAAATATTAAAAAACTGTACACCCGTTCAACCAGCCTCTTTGGCGTCGTTTATGTTTGCAGTGGTTCATAGTGCGGGTAAGATGTCTCGTTTTCTGAGCCAGTGATAGCTGGCTTTTCGATCTTGAAGTGTTTGTGTCTGTGAAGTAGGCTGGGGAATTGACCGACAGGTTCTCCTTTGTCCGTCTCATTTGTCGCTTTCTTTTTTTTTTTTGGGGTGGGGGGGTGGGGGGGGGGTGGGGGGGTGGAAGGGGTGTCAATTTGGCTTCTCATTCGACGTCTTTGATATAATACAGTCCCTATAGGGACTGTTTCTTTATTTGTATGTTGGCTTTCTCTGCCATAATCGCAGCTGCAATCTTTGCTTCAAGTTCCTCTTCCAATTTTCGCTCTCTTTCGTCTTCTTATTTTTCCCATATTTTTTTTTCCATTCGAGGAATTCCTCATCCCCTACGTTCCATTTAATTTCAGATAAGTCTGAATACTTCTCTAGGCTTTCTTCAGATGTCTGGCAGGATATTGATTTCTTGAGCTGTTTGGTCTTTGCCGTTGGACTGCTGGCTTTAGCTTGCGGTTTCCAATTAGTCTTTGGTTTGGTTTCGGCCTGTGGCTTCTCTACGGTCTTACGTGTGGCTTCTGATGGTTTGTTCTGGGTTAGTTCAGTTCCCTTTCGGCTTTTAGCAGTTCTCTTTCGGTCTTGATTGTTTGTAGAATTTCTTCATTATCCTTTTTAATCTGTGCCATGCGTTCCACCTCTTGCTTGATGCTGTGCTAGATTTCCTTGATGTCAGCTTGCAGTTTTTCATGTCAACGGTGCCTTGACTTGCTTTTTCAGCTCATCACTCTACTTTTGTAGCTGGAGATTTTCTGTTGTGAGATGCCCAGTGCTGTCTCGCACCTCAGCATTGCTTTCTTGTATGGTGTCTTTGTGGATATGACGATCTTTAAGACGTCTCTGTGTTTTCGGAGGAACAGACAGTCCAGGTATCTTGCTTCATGCTTGCCAAGACAGGTGACACACTTCCTCTTGTCATTGGGCGCTCGGAAGTCCTTGTCCTGTTTGGCCAGCGGACATTCCTTGAAGGCGTGGTGTTGGGCGCAGTATCAGCAGACCTCTGTCTTACTGCGACATATAGTTCTGCTGTGGACGGCATTCTAGCACCTTGAGCATTGGGTGATTCTAGGGATGAATCTTTCAGGCTATTGTACTTTTTTGTTTACCGAAACTTGGCTTGGTATCTCGCTGCCTTATGTTGTCACCACCGCTAAAGTTGTAGTAATCTTGGAGTGGGTCAGAAGCCGTTCCGCCCTCAAGATTTGAATGTGGATATTTCCTGTTGTAGCTGCTTCAGGATCTGTTCACCTGTCAGTTCCACTTGGATACTTTTGACAACCCATCTGATCGACTATGAGTCGGTGTTTCCGACTCTGGTGTCTTTCTTCTTAGTCTTTCCACTTTCCATTTCTGATGATATCTTAATCATCATCATGTGCCATACCGATAAGCTGGTAGGTCATGATTCGCCATTTCCCACGATCACCAATCGTGGATCAACTATGTGTTCTTTTCTCTATTAGTTATGTAGTCTAACCATCCAGATATTTCTCTCTCTGCCCTCAGTTTGTTCTTTCTTCCATAATCTTGCAGGTTGGTACTATATTTTTCTTATTTATTTCTAGTAATAATGTGCCAAAAAAAACTGCTTCACTGTCTTCTACGTTTAATTCCTTTAATCAATGTATGGATTTCATGTCTTCCTTGCAGGACTTGTTGATTGGGTTTTCTGTCTGTCCATGATATTCTTTGCATTTTCTCAGAAACTACATCTCCCCTGCCATCAGATGGTTGCCAGCTTTTCTGCTTACTGTGTACGATTAACATCCATATTATTGTACACGATCTATGTAGCACTTGAAGGCTCTTTTTCTCGTTGCAATTGACATCATTTTATTAGTCAGTATGTTATCCATCAAGCAAAAGGCATCTTTCTATTGCGATGCTTGATCTAATGTCTTTAATGCACCTCCCATCAGATGTTATAACAGTTCCGAGATAGTTGTAACGATTCACTTTGTGAATTGACAAAACACAATATTCTAGGCATTGTTTGGATATAAATTTAGCATTATATAATTTACTTCAGTTTCTTTCATAGGATTATATCCTTGTACAAAAGCTAAAGTTATTTTTTTAAATGTGTTTATTGGATACAATATTCCTTTTTCTGTATATGTTCAACCGATATGACTGCCAATACTAACGCTAATTATCATAATCAAAACAAGATATTATGCACCTGATAAGAAATCATAACTTGACACTTCGCTTGTTTAATTTCCATATCTTTATATATTTAGAGGAATTCCAGTTTATCATAACAACAGGCTAACATAACTATTGAGTGGTTCAATCAACGTAGGGGGAGGTTACATAAACAAAAAGAAACAAACAACATTAAATTAAACCATGAGACATAACGACATAACATTCTAAGAGACATTAATTACCTAATCTAAAAATATTCTAACATTTACAGTTATAGAAATTACTTTTTAAATTTTTCATTAATTTCATTTGTACATCAATCTTTTCTGCCACTCCTCAATATTTGAAAATATTGTATCTTAATGAAAAGTAAGCATCATATTAACATAAGTAATTACAATATTTATTTACACTTTATTTGCACAAAGCATTTTTATAATCTGCTTTCCTGTCGTTTCTGGAATAATATATACAACTTTAGTGCCCCTTCTTGATAGCGACCCGATGCTTCCAATCTCTTATATTTGGCAGCCTTTGAAAGGCCAAATAATCTTCATCTGTTATATTTCTCATCCTTTTGTCTAAGATCAAAGTGCAGTAACTGTTTTTGACCTGGCCCGAGCCACATGCAGAGGCGGTTATCCGGAACTCATACAGGGACGTGAAGACCTGATGGGGCGACGGTGGCCTCTGGGGGAACCCCCAAAGTTTTATTTTTAAAAAAAGAAAGAAAAGAAAGCAACAACAGCCTTTAATTTATCGAGCTGTGGGCTAAGATCAATTTAGTGTATCTGAACTTGATCTGGCCAGGGTCACAGGGACGTGGAACATCATGGGGCGACTCTGGCCCCGGGGGGACAGCAGGTCCTTATATAAATAAGTGTTTATACATTGACATACATCACTGATAGTCAGTTACCCCATATGGACAACAATCACCTTGGGACTACTAGGAATCTGAGGGTAGAACCATGGGCAGCTTCTTTGGTGGCTGACTAGTGACAGGACCATCATTCTGAGCCGGTGATGGACCCTACTATAACTTCTCCTTGAGGTTGAACGGGGCAGGGGTAATGGTGAAATCGATACAAAACTGACATACTTAATCCATGACCACTGCTTGAAAACTCACTGCTGAGTGACCCCACAGTATGTCTGTAGTCGTCAGAAGCACCACCATTTCTCTCCCCCCTCCCCATCGGCATCCCCTCTCCCTCGACGAGTACCTCGTGTCCCTTAAGTTCCTCACACTTCTCGGCAGGGGGCGGGGGGGGGGGTGTTCTTCCTGCTTGTCCTTCTCCTGTCGAGCGCTCACATCCTGATTTCTTTAATCGCTAGTGGTGGTTATCCCACAATAAGTTTGTGGATGTGTCATGAGATACAAAACACTGCAGTATGTCGTCACAACGGTAAAGGTGGAGCAGAAGAGAGGCAGGGGGAGACGAACGAACGAAATAACTATATTTTCAAAGGGTTAGGAATTGGGCATGCATGCCCCTCTGAAAAAAAGACGATGCTGAGCAGTTTGGCATCATGGCATGGAGGAATATTAACATGAGAAAGGAGTGGCAGCACACGAGACACAAGGCTGTGCACAGACATGATCACCTTGGCCAGACTTTGGAATATTGGATCGGAAGTTCAAACCATAATATATAGTAAACACTACTCATGATCACTATTAATTGTCATTGTTAGTTTAAATATATTTGATATAAGAATCTGTTTCATATTGTTTGATGTTTTAATTTTTAATTTTAATTTTTTTTTTTTTGTTGCGCTCGTACTCGTTGAACTCAAGTGTACTCCATAAATGATACTTTTAGTATCACTGGACTGAATTTTGCTCTTGGGTTAGCTTTTCCTTATTATGAGTGTCTCGCCATCAGGCTAAGTCAATCCGACTTCAGGGGTATCTATAATTTAAATTCCGAAGTCAAGGACGAAAAGTCAACATTTTAGTCCAGCTCTCGGTTGTAGGGGTTGAACGTCCTACCTCAGCATCAGCATACCGGATGTCAAAGAACGAGCGCTCTTATCCATTCACCCAAGTTGACCTAATCTTAACTAATCTATATATATAATACATATTATTGCATGTTACTTTGTCTACATTCTCTTACTTAATTCTGCCTCTCGCCTGCCTCTCGTCTATTGTTAATTAATATAAGTAAGAAAAAAAAAACTGTTGACCTGCACAAGTGGCTTTCCATTCACATTAATTTTAAAACATGGCATGATATGTCAGTGTTGATAACCATTATCGTTTTTTTTTAATACTTTATGTTTATATCCAGTCATTTTGATCGCCGACTCTTTACAATTAACTCTGCTATGGTTCAGTTAATTAAACTAAGTCGTCTTGTATCTTTTAGTGTTTACTGCTACACCTCCACTATGGAGTTAAGAGGTCTTCTTGGCTGCTGGGTTAATGCACTTGCGCTTAAATGTCTGGTGCTCTGACGGTGGCTCAGTCCCTACACCGGAAAGTTGGACTTGAAGTTTGACTTCTCGTTCAGAAAGCAATGCCAAACTTTTTTTTTTTCTTATCCCATTTACAGGACATCGTTGTTAACACCAGCATTGCTGGTTTTTGATATCTTGGCAAGCTTATGTCCATTAGTTTGCCATTGCTTTCTGAACGACAGGCTCCAATACCAACACATTAAAATCCAGCGCGACACGGTATAATGGCAAACTACTGAATGTAAAATTCCCTATAATATCGACGTATGATTTAGGGTTGATTGCGACGTCCTGTAAAGTAAATGCAACATTTTTATGTGATTCCAGTCCTCTTTCTACCTTTTTGAAAATGTTCTCTGAATAAACATTGCACAGACCTGGGGTTGATGCTCACCCGTGCCTCACTTCTGTAAAGCAATTCTTCTCGAGCTCTCAACTGTGTTTGTCAACCCGGTGCTCATGACGGGTTGTACGTTGAGTGTGCGATTTTTCCCATACTGCTCCTCATGGTGGTACAGGTGTTTCTGTATTCAGCGGTCGGTTACATAAAGGTCCGCAACTCGGTCCAGAGTGCGGGATAAATTTAAAAAAAAAACAAAAAAACAGGGAATGCATGGTTTAAAGGCGAGAAGGTAGATTTCATTGCAACAGGTATTATCCCATATGTCTCAGTGTCTTTCTGCAGAGCGGCCTGCTTCAAGCGTCACACAAAGCTCAACTCCGTAGCTCCAGTGACGACGCTCATAAAGTCTCCGGAAAAAAACTGCACTCGTGAACTATATGTTAGCTGCATATTGTAAGTTTACGTTCGGTTCTTTGCCATTATTTTCTGAACTAACGGCACTCATACCATTGTATGAAATCCAACCCAAGACGGTCTGCTTCCAAATCTCCTGAAACTGTGTTTTAAACGTGGTATGTGAGAATACGAATTGCTTCCGTAACCCCTTAGCCACAGAACCTGCTGAACCATAAGACGTATCCGAAGTCGAACCCACAACTTCCGGGGCGTGACGTAGTGGCTGAACCATTTCGCCACGGAGACCACTGTATGCAGGATATCGCCACTGAAGATCTTCATGTACGACACTACCCTCCTGGCACCAGAAGAGAGCCCTGTATGCAGGATATCGTCACTGGAGATCTTCATGTACGACACTACCCTCCTAGCACCAGAAGAGTGCTCTGCACGCCGCATACCTCTACGTCTTTGATTTGTAAAGAATCGATATCATTACACATGGCTATCTCCATAAGTGCTCTAGCCCCCTCCCGTAGATAATGCAAGTACTACTGCTACTTGTTGTTGGTGCGTATACTTGTATAATATTTATTTCTATTGGTTTGCCTTTCATTTGGTTGTTGAGGATGGGGACGGAGCGCTTATGGGAATGTCCCGAATGCTGTGTTGTCGGTTCCTAAATCAATCAATCAATCAATCAATCATTTTGACCATAATAACTCTATCTGAAATACATCAACATCAGAAAGGAGTGGCAGCACACGATACACAATGCTGTGTACAGATATGATCACCTTCGCCAATCGTTTAGATCTTGGATCGGAAGTCCAAACCATAATATATAATAAACATAACACTTAATCGCTATTAATTTTAATTGGTAATTTAAATGAATTTGATATAAGAATATATTTCAAATTGTTGCCTATTTTTTTGTTGTTGCTGTTGATGCGCTCGCTTGCTTAAACTCAAGCATATTCCATAAATGCTACTTTTAGTATCAATGAGTAGTATGTCATGTTGTATTTAGGTATTATTTGTGGTGGCAACCACCGATATTTTACTATATAAAAAGTCTATCACCACATAGAAAACGTCATATTTTACGACCACAAGGGACCACATTTTCAATAAATTGGCGGGAAATTTCTTGGGTCTGGTTGTCCTGGTGACTATTTCCGATTGACTACTTCCGGTCACGGGTACCCCCTACCGACCGCCCACCACACAGGTGCCTCCGCCGACCGCCTTGGCTTCCCCCGACCGCTTCCGAGACCATTCAGAGACAGCGAAGCAAACCCGTGTATGTGGAATACTTATATAAGTAGACCAAATAGTCGCCGGGTTCGAGTCCCAGTGTGCGTGTGTGTGTGCGTCTGCGGTTTGGTGTGACCCCCAGACATATCGACCCTTCGATGAAGAAGACCGAATTCAATATGACAGAGAATTGACTTACTTCATCTCTCGAGCTAACGCGAGGATCCATAATTGGATGATGAATAAACTTTTGTACACTTCAATAGAAGTCCCGACCCCATGTATAACGTTTAACCGTTTGGTGAAAATCTGGTTTAGAACATATACTAGACAGTCATATAATTTTATTAAAAATTAATCCCAAAACTTAATTAATCATCAAAATTTCTTATATGTATATTGGAGAATATGTACGTCAATAAAATCTACGAGTCTCCATTAATTTAACCCATAGAGTATCAAGATATACATTAAAATATGTAATATTATTAAACAGCAAAGTTATACCCCTTAATTATAAAATTAAGGCAAGGGGAGAGTAATCGGTCCCTTGACTCAACCAGAATTGTCCCCCTTCTACATACTAACTTCCCCCTGAATTACCGTTTACCTGCCCGTAAGCAACCAATGACGCTTCACCGAGCACGCCCCCGCGAGAAAAATACAAGGGCTAGTCAGCGACGGCCGTACGAGATTAAACGATACCGGTCATGCAGAACGCCTACGGAATTGTCAATTAACATGGACAACCTTCAATGCTTATTGTAGATAGCGATCAGAAAACTGTGAAGGGAATATTTGTGCCGAAAAATAAAAATATACCTATGCGAAGCTATTACACACATAGATTGAGATATTAAATATAAATAGATATGTATGTATTTATGTATGTAATTCTATAGCTGTAGGTAGGTTGTCCCAAATGGTTAAGGCGTATATACGTACTTGCCTTGATGACTTATTCACGCGGGATATGTGTGCGCGTCTGTGCGTGTGTGCGCGAGTGTGTGCTATCAATTACAGGACGTCGCAGTCAACCTCAGTACTCTATGGAGATTCGTGTGTGCTGGCCCTGTTTGCGATTCTCATTTTGAATGAACAACAATCATGTCACGTGTGTGCGCGCGCACGTGTGTGTGTGTTTGTGTGTGTTTGTGTGTTATCAATTACAGGACGCCGCAGTCAGACCCAACATTTTTTGGCTGGACGTGTGCCACCATGGTTTACCGTGTCCTTTCACGACCAAAGCGTTGGTGTACTGTCGTATGTGCGTGTGTATGTGTGTGTGTGTGCTATCAATTACAGGACGTCGCATTCAGACCCAGCATTGTTTGGTACGCTTGTACCATCAGGACATCTGTGCACATGTGTGCGCGCATGTAGGCGTGTGTGCGTGCGTGGCTGTGCTACCAATTACACGACGTCGCAGTCAACCTCATCATTCAATGGATTGTCAACTGGCCTGGGGCAAGTTTGCGATTCTCATTTTGAATGAACGCCAACCAGGTCAGGGGCGTATGAAGAGGGTGTATCAACAGCTTGTTGTCTACCTATTACAGGACGTCGCAGTCTGTCCCAACATTGTTTATACAATGCATTTACAGGACGTTGCAGACAGCACCAACATTGATTGATGTATGTGTACCATAAGGACATCTGTGTGTGTGTGTGTGTGTGTGTCTGCGCATCCATGTGTGAGTGTTTGCGTGCGTGCGCGCGCATGTGCGCGCTCGTAGGAAAACTTCAATATTTGGGGAGTGTGTGTAGAAGAGGTTTTCTGGTAGTTAAAAGATGGGTGGGTCAAGAGGCGATGGGGGTGACATGCGTGCGTGAGATTTGTGCTTGCGTGCGGGCGCATGTGCGCGCTCGTATGAAACTTCAATATTGGGTTTCATCTCACAACCAAAGCTATCACTCGTACTATAGTTGTTTCTATCTATTACATACTACAGTCAAGTTGTAATGGATTGCATTTACAGGACGTTGCAGTCAGCCCCAACATTCATGCTACTTGGGCAAGCTTGCTGATGTCTTTCTGACCATCCGGTACCCATGATCGTCTGTAGTGTCTTTCACCAGGATTACCATCATCAGCATCACTCACCGCCACCAACAAACAAATCATTATCATCATCATCATCATCATCATCATCATTATACTCATCAGCTCATCATCACCAGCATCATCTGAGGGTGACCGACCGGGTTACTCAGCACGGGGCTATGTCAACGGAGTAACCGTCCGTGTACGTGTTCAGACATGTCTTTGGGGGAAAACGGAGGATAACGCAGAGTGTACTGACCGGGGTAAACCTGGTTTAAAATGCTTAGACATGTTTTATATTCTCCATCAGCCATACATTCTGTATAAAAAGGACCACAAAGGCGGGTTTAAGACACTACACTTGCAACAAGAATTATCGAAAACACCTCAGCGAATAGACCACAGTGGTAAGTAGCACTGTGTGTGTGTGTGTGTGTGTGTGTGTGTGTGTGCTATATTGTCTTCTTACAGGTCGTAAAGTCGGTATAGTGCTGTCACTAGTGTATAACTCAAAAGCTACATGAGGCAACTAACAAAAATACACCGCAAGGTATACCAGCCCGATATAGGAATGCTAATACAGATACTAATGACGGTTGTAATCAACATCAGCTTCACATTTACCATCGAGTGACGTGGGGAGAAATGACGCCTCACACCTCGATGGTTGGCACTGAATAGTATCATGCCTGGTGATTTTCTGTACTCTCAGACATCAGCTGCTGTAATCCGGTAGGGTAGCAGCTGTGGTGCATTCCAATTGTGTACATATGAAACATGTTTTTCATTAAACCATACTTTCTATGTTCACTAAAATGTATTATGACTTTGTCCATCTACAGATTCAAACCTAGACGACCAGTCCCTCATTGACACGTGGCCCACACCGATTCTGGAACGGACAAACGTATGTGTACATATCAGGTCTCCACTATTTGTAGTGTAACATATAGGCGTCTACGACCATAGCCTCTTTCTATGCAGTGTATGGAAACATGCTGTATTCAACCAGTCAGTACTGAACATTATCCCGCTCACTCTACAGAGGGAAAAAATAATGTGCTGACACAGGAGAATCTATAGTCATACTCTGTGGTCACTGATGTATTAAATGAATGTATATCACTAATGTATCCATCCATCATGTGCCATGCCGGTAAGCGTGGGCGGTCATGTTCTGCCATCTCACTCGATCACCAGAGTCGTGGATCAGCTCCGTGTTTCTGTCTCGACCATGCCAAAAGGCCAAGCCATCCAGGTACTTGCTTCTAGGTCTTCCCCTTGGTCTGTTCCCCTCGATCTTACCAGTTGTCACCAAATTCTCCAATCCACTTCTTCTCATAACATGATCAAAAAATTGTGACTGTCTACGACTAATTTCTCTAATCAATTTACGATCTTCATTTGTATGAAGACATAATGTATACGATCTCAAAATACTCGTTCTCTTCAAAATGTATCAAATCTATATAAAACTCAATTATGCGGTGTCAAAGTCAGTATGTACAATTTTTACTGTCCCTAGTTATTTCATCTTTATCCTTTCTCCAGACTGAAAATTTGCAGACACGGAAAAAAAGTGAGACTATTGACTGGTTACAAGAAGTAAAATCTCGAAACAATTGCTTACAAGAAGTGAAACCGCGAGACCATTGCTTACAAGGTTGAAAGCTCGAAGGTATTGAGCGGTGTATAAGAAAGGAAGACATCAAGCGGTCTAGCACAAAATATTGGTATGTATGCTTTCATCATTTCTCACTAACTATCGGTCATCAATAAATATTTTCACCCCTAAGTGGTGGGGACCATTAAAGATAGTCACCATTTCTCACTAATATAGTACAAATCTGTGCCATACAATATAAAATAATACAAAGAACAAAATTAAGAACCAAGGCGTTGCTAACCATCACTATAAAAATATAGTTACGGAGAAGACCCTCTGTAAGGATAAAAAGAAAATGAAATAATTTACTAGGTGTGACATCATAAACCTCACATCTTTTTTTTTTTCTTTTGATTTTTTCCTAACAATGTATGTGATATGAAATAATTTTTGTAGATATGCTATCAGCATGACTAGCGCATGTTTTGTGTCGGACTATAATGATGTTGTCTTTTCTTCGCAGCTGTTTGACAGTCGGTATATACAACGAATGTGAAAGTCTGGAACTAGTGGAAGACTACACAATTTTATAAGGGTCACTATACCTTATCCATTGGACCTACACACACGAGACATTATATAATACCCGAAACTACAAGCGTGTTGGAAATATTACTAAGCTATCACCAAGCCATTATCTAAATCCAGTCTTTTTCATCACTAAATTTTTTTGGTTTCTATCATTATGGAACCTAGCAGAATAATATCTATATCTGCTCTATCTGTGGTAAAGTATTTACAGAAAGCCGCAGTCTTACACGTCACATTAACACCGTAAACAAAACCCAAACTCACACAATCCACATTTGCGGTAATCTATACAGTAGGAAAGATGCACTAAAACGACACATTAAAACTGATCACCAGACACCAACACCAACACATGTTACAACTACACCATCAAATGCGGACACTACAACATCAAATACTACACCATCAGGCACTGCATCAAGCAAAAGGAAAGCACAAGTAGACACACAGACATCTAAAAAACCTAAACTTGATCACGTGGAATCAGAGGAAGCCGTCGTAGTTGACGAAGTAGATGAGGAACTAAAGACTATAGACATCATCCGCTACCCTGACGTCCAACAGAAATATAGAGACGTCTGACCCTACCTTAAGACACATCAGAACATCCACAAATATGTATCGACCTACAATTTTTTTCATCGACCAGACGCAACACAACCAATTGACTGGACCGAGACTTTAAGACCAATAATTGCTAGTCAGACATACAGGTTCAAGTAAATTATTCACATCACATGATCTTACGTCATAAGGAGACAAGAGAACTTAGGTTTTTCCATTCTTCATCGAACAATGCATGCCAACTCGACATCCCCCACCTAAATAACCATGAAAACGACTTTGACGAGTTTATAGAAATAGTTCAGGACAGTGACACGTTTAATTACACCCTACACAACAGACCTGACACTAAGTACCTAGTAGAGACAATCCCTGCGACAGGTTTCTATATATACCACATCACTGAACATCCGCTAGGTTGATTGCTGACATTAATATGATCTATTAAAAATTAAAGTGGGCATATGTGTGATAGCCTTACATGTGTGGAACAGTGAATTGTCCGTATCATTGAAAATAAAAAGACTCAATGTTGTGTGTCACTGTCTGTAACATTTTCACCCACCATTAAAAATGCTATTTGTATTGAAAATAAAAAAAAATAAAAATATTGAATGTTGGGCACATTAAAATATTGTGTTTGATGGAAAAAATAAAAGTAATGAAAACATAAATTTCTTGTTTTGTTGGATTTTTTCAGTGGCATGCTTGGCTTGTTTTTTCCTCTTTCTGGTTTTTCATTGTTTTCATGTTGACGACTATGCGCGCTTTGTTTTTCATGTTGAATTCTCTTTATGTTTCCAACTTGAATGTTTCATGTAGAAATTTAATTGTTAATTTGTTGTACAATTTTATTGTTGAAATTTTATTTTCTTCCTTCAATTATAATGACTTATTACATAAGATACGTTTAATTTTCTGAAATACAACTGTTGTTTGCATAGGGGACAGGCAAATATCTTATAAGTTTCGATGAACTTTGGTCAAACTCAAAGTTTCCTAGTTTTTTGTTTTTTTTAATGATTTTTGTTTGAAATTTGGTCAAACTCTTCATAAGGTTGGTTGAAATTTGACCAATCTTTTCACAATTGGTTAACAAAGTTTCCTACTTTTTATAAATTTGGTTGAAATTTGATCAACCTTTTCACCTTTGTTTAAAAATTTTTCCTACTTTTCACAAGTTTGGGTGAGTTATTAATAAGTGTAGTTGTAATCTGGTAAAGATTTCTTCACTTTGGTTAACAAAGTGTCCTAATTTTTATAAGTTTCGTTGAGATAATTATAAGTTAAATTGAACATTCCTGTGTGATATTGTACGTCTCTCTGTTCCATCGTGTCTTTGTTCTTGTGTGACTTTGGTCTTGTCCCCTTGTTCCATAGTGTGTGTGTGTGTGTGTGTGTGTGTGTGTGTATGTGTGTGTGTGTGTGAATTGTTCCACATATTTGCGCTACATTCAACATGAAAAACAAAGCTCGCACAGTCGTCAACATGAAAACAATGAAAAACCAGAAAGAGGAAAAAACAAGCCAAGCATGCCACTGAAAAAACCAACAACACAAGAAATTTATGTTTTCATTACTTTTATTTTTTCCATCAAACACAATATTTTAATGTGCACAACATTCAACATTTTTATTTTTTTAATTTTCAATACAAATAGCATTTTTAATGATGGGTGAAAATGTGACAGACAGTGACACACAACATTGAGTCTTTTTATTTTCAATGATACGGACAATTCACTGTACCACTGTCAGAGCCTAACATGGTATAGCTGTGCAGCAACATCGTTGCGACACCCGGCTGACTAGATTGTTACCTGACACGCGACCAGCGGTCAGGCTGACGACAGACGCACGCAGGACACGTGACACCACTAGAGGAGTGGGCAGTTGGCGTGCTAAGGTCAGACCGAGCTGGGACTGGAGACCGGACGGACATGTGCGATGAGAGCAAGGCGTTTGTATGAATCTCCGTGATTGAAAGCCGAACGACTGATATCTTGAGCGTCAGACCTATGAGCTGTATTGTGGTTGTGAGCGTCGTGAGTTATATATTGTAGATTGCTGTAATTATCGTTCTGTATTTAATGTGGCAATAAATCCATAGAACTTGTGTTGCTGTGTCTTACGTCGAATCACGTTATACTTGTACTGTCTCACACGTGTTAGCCAACGAGCCAATTGTAAGACCCTGACATGTGTGGACGTGGGTTGCTCGTCCTTGTTTAAGAACCTAATATATGTAGACGTGTGTTGCTCGTCTTTCGTATCTAAAACTATAATTCTTGAACTTGTGAAATTTGTCAAGGTTATAGCTATGTAAATGTGATCGTGAAAGTCTCAGTATGATCCATTATTACATTGTTTAAATATGTGTAAAACCATTAGTAAATGTGCAGTACATATTGTTTGATCCTGTAAACGTGTAAAACATTTGTGATTTGTGAAATTTGTCACCGTTTGACCTTGTCGACATTGTTATTTTGTCGCCATTTTGACCTTGTCGCCATCTTGTAAACTTGATGTCTATGTCCTTACTGAATGTCATCTTGATGTAAGTGATGTGTCATCAATGTTATTGAGTGTTCAAATACAGATAGATTGTCTTTGTGCATTGAGTTTGTGGAAAGCAAAGAGTTTTGGAAAGAGTGTAACTTCTGTTGAAACTGTTGACGACAAATTTACGACATACAATTACACTCGACGCCATCCAAACCTAGTCAACACTTAGTGACTTGCAGGCACACACCAACAAATAGACGCTAACTTATTTTCTTCCAAAAATAAAGCAGGTTTTTCCGTACCATCCATAACCTTGCCGTAGAGGTCATTAGTGGTTCCGAAGTAACGACCCTACAGTTTCTATCCGAGTGTCCAACCATTCTTCACCGTATCCAGGGCACTTGAGTATATTTTTCTATACTTTAACTTTACGTATGCAATAGTAGGCACGCATCGTATAGTAAAATAAATTGTAAATTGTTTATTACTAACCATTTATAACATATTTTGTGTGGTTGATTTTCATTGACGTATTTTCTCCATCATGTCGTCACTATTTGATTTCATCGATATGGGTATTAAATTACATCTAACAGGTGATGAATTAACAAATTGGAGCGAGAACAAATACTCTGAATACCTGCTGGTACAGGAGAAAAATATTGAACGCGAAGAAAGAGCAGCGGAGAGAGCTCTAAAACAAGCAGAAATAGCTGCCAAGCAAGCAGAGGCAGAAACAGCCTTAAAACAGGCAGAGATTGAAACAGCATTAAAGCAAGCCGAAGTAGAAATGGCTGCAAAAACAAAGCAAGCTGAGATAGACAGTGAACTTAAGAAAGCAGAAATAGCAGCTCAGAGTAAGAAAGAAGAACTAGAGTTACAGTTGAAAATGAAACAACTTGACACTGAGACTGCGATGAATAAAGAATCAAAGAAATCTGAAAGACTGGAAAAAGAAAACCAGTATAAGAAGTATCAAGGTATCGTACGTAACTATACCTCGGGTGACTGCATAGCAGCCTTTACTCAAAATTTTGAGACGTTAATGGAACATTACCAAGTTCCACTTTCTGAATGGAATATTCTTTATATGAGGAGTCTATCTGGGGAACCTCTTAAAGTCATTGAAACCATCCCCAAAGACCTAAGGAAAGAGTACCATTATATTAAATCTAAGATAATGGCACATTTCATGTTAGACGAGGCAGGTTACAGAGAACAATTCAGTAAATTGAGTCCAAAATCAACTCAAACGTTCTCTGACTACCTCTGTTTAGTCCGAGATGTTTTCAGCAAATGGACTTCAGCAGCCAAAATTAATAAAAGTTATGATAGATTAGAAGATCTCATCATTCGAGATAAAATCATTTCTTCTATCCCATCATCGTTTTCTAAGTTCTTACAGGAGAATGAATGCACAAGTGTGGAAGAAATTGAAAGACGTGGGTCGGCCTATTACACGGCAAATAAACAATGCTTTGCCACTGAAGCTACTGACAGTAACTGGGTAGCAGCAGCCAACTATGGAAAAAACTATAGCAGGCAAAAACCAAACAGGCCTACTTCTGAAAAATTTAGACAGTGCAAATTTTGTAATTTTTCTCACCATTTGAACGAGATGTGCGATCAAAACCCAGGATACCAGACATACTTGCAAAATATAGTAAACAGTCAAGACAGAGAACGTAAATTGTTCAAAAATAAACGTAAATGTTTTCTATGCAAGGCTTTCGGGCACCATCGCATGGATTGTAGAGGCAGGCATATGACCAACAAAGCCAATGCCGCCTTGTTTGATAGCTCAGCGTCAGAAGACGAAAATCCAGAGAAACATCCTGTCAATGCAGCACAGGCTTGTGATGTATTTAATGCTAACAAATGCACTGTCTGTAACACCTTCTATGAAGATGGTATCTTAACATGCGGGCACGCCATCCCTATTGCCAGTGAGGAAGCTAACTTGGTAATAGACTCAAAAGGCAGATTAGACATCCATCACGGGTATGTTAATGGCAAGTTTGCTACAGTACTTCGCGACACCGGAAGTACACTTATTGGCCTGAAAACAACATTCATAACGCCTACAGACTATACAGGCAGACACATCACATGTAGAACATTTTCAGGCAATATTGAAAAATATCCATTAGCATGGGCATACATTGAAACACCATTCCTCACCGGGAAAGTAAAGGTCGCGGCACTTACAAACCCAGTGTGCGATATAATCATAGGAAATTTACCTGAGGTGAATGACAAACCTCATAATCATGACATAACATCACTATGTATTGATGATAACACATCACCACCAAATGTCATCACTGAAAATGTCATATCACCTATTGAATGTATGTTAGCTAATGCAGCACTAAGTTCTCATCACATCATTGACGATATCATTCCATCATCATCTGATGTCATTGAGTGTGTGAACGCAGTAACAAGAGCTACTGCTAGAGTGCAAGATGAAAGTAACCAAACTGAGGCTATACAAATGCTTAGCCCAGAATTACCACCTAGTGACTCTATGAAGGAAACATTCATAACAGCTCAAAAAGCTGATCCTTCACTGTCAAAGTACTTTGACCTGATCGGCAAAAAGGCAAGAGTAACTAAAAATGCGAAATGGCATTTTGCTTTACACAATGATATACTCACCAGGTACTACACCAGAGGTGACATTACAACAAAGCAAACTGTTTTGCCAACTACTTATCGCAAGCAAGCTTTACATCTTGCTCACGATATACCTTTTGCAGGTCATATGGCATATGTTAAAACCAGGTCAAGACTTCTGACACAGTTTCATTGGCCAAAATTTTGCAATGACATAAGAACATATTGCAGAAGTTGTGATACATGCCAGAAACTAGTAAAAAAAGGTAAACACCCACAGGCAAAGTTACAAGTCACTGACTTAGCCAGTCGACCCTTTGAAAAATTATCAGTTGACATTGTGGGCCCTCTTAGTCATACAACTACTAGAGGGAATAAATATATTTTAACTTGTGTTGATCAATGTAGTAGATGGCCAGAAGCGATCCCGCTAAAGAACATTACTGCCAACGACATCATGGAAGTGTTCTTCCATATTTTCTCCCGAATTGGATTTCCAGATACTATCCAGTCTGATAGAGGCACTCAGTTTATTGCCGCATCCACCCAAGCTTTCACTAAAATGTTAGGAGTGAAGCAAGTTTTCAATACCCCCCCTATCATCCTCACTCTAGCGGGATTATATGCTTGCCAAAGTAACTCAAGATCACCCCAACAACTGGGATGTATACTTACCAGCTGTCCTTTTTGCTTATCGCGAGGTACCACATTCTAGTACCGGTTTCTCTCCTTTTGAACTAATCTATGGTGCCAAACCACGAGGCCCATTAACAATTTATCACCAAATGTTAACTAATTCTACTCCAATACTGAAACCCATATCATCATTTGTGTATGTAACATCATTGCGTGAAAGGATTATTAAATCATGTGAAATTGCTAAAAATGCACTTAAACTATCTGGTGCTACTTACAGACAGTACGCAGACAAAGGTAACAGAACTATAACATTCACACCTGGACAGGACGTCCTACTACTACTACCTAGTGACAGAGAGCTACTGACTGATTCTTGGCAGGGACCTTTTAAAGTGACAAGACAAATCTCACCTGTAGACTACGAAATCCTAATAAAAGACAAACACAAAATATTTCACATAAATATGCTAAGACCATACCACAACAGAGACAACGAACAAGACGATACGACAGCTTGCACCGTGATAATAGATCACGAAGATGACGATTCTAGCGACGAGATTCCAACACCTACATTAGACACGACAAACTGCTTGAATGAGATCAAGATCAATCCAAACTTAAGTCAAGCAGAGACAAACAGTTGCAAACAGTTGATACAACAGTACAACACCATCTTTTCAGACAACCCAGGACAAACAGAATTAGTACAGCATCACATCACACTCACATCAAACACACCAATAAGATGTAGACCATACACAATACCAATACACTACAAAGAACAGTTACATCAAGAAATTATCAACTTAGAAAAAAACAACATCATCAGACGATCCTTATCAGACTTCTCTTCACCCATGGTCATTGTACGCAAAAAGGACAAGACAATACGACTTTGCATCGACTACCGAAAACTGAACAAAATAACTGTTTTAGATCTTGAACCAATGGCAAACACTGACGATCTTCTAACAGAACTGACTGACGCTAAGTTCTTTACGACGCTTGACATGTCTAAAGGTTACTGGCAGATTGCTGTACATGAAGACAGCAGACATCTAACAGCTTTTGCCACGCCTTGGGGACTGTACGAATGGTGCAAACTTCCATTTGGGCTAGTCAATGCCCCAGCCACATTCGTACGCATGACACGACTCCTCCTATCTGACATTCCTAATATCATTTGCTATATTGACGACATCTGTGTCCATACAGAGACAATGACGGAACATATAAAGACACTAAAACAGACACTAGAACGTATCAGACAGCACGGACTGACAGTGAAGCCTTCAAAGGTGAACATGGCTTACCAAGAGATATCATTTTTGGGGTACAGAATATCCAATGGCTTTGTCATGACAGACAACAAAATTGTCTCCAAAATTCTAAAACTGTCACTCCCGACTAATAAGAAACAAGTCCGGAGTTTGTTGGGACTGATCAATTATTACAGGAAATTCATTCCTGATTTTTCAGAACTGACCGAGGTTTTTTCTAACTTACTAACCAAGGATAAACCGGAAAAAGTTGTACACGATGAATGCCTACGAAATGCATTTCATAAAGTTTTGACATACTTTTCTGATAAGAATTCGAATAATCTCATCCTTAAATTGCCCAACATTCGTTTACCTTTCAGATTGAGAACAGATGCTAGCTCCGTTGCGATTGGGGCAGTTCTATTGCAGGAATACAACAACATCCTGCATCCCATTTGTTTCATATCAAGAAAGCTAAGGCCTAGAGAGCGGACATGGTCCATTCCGCAATTAGAGGCACTTGCCTTAGTAGAAAGTGTGACGAAACTATCCAGATATCTTCTAGGACGTCACTTTATCATCGAAACTGACAACAGTCCATTACGGTATATAAATGCCGGAGTACCATCCAATAATATGATTGCTCGCTGGTCCTTGAAGCTTCAAAATTACAGTTTCGAGGTTCGTCACATTTCTGGCAGAATCAATACAATTGCCGACCTTTTGTCCCGTTGTCCAACCGACCCAGTAAGCAATGTCTGAGTGCAGAGTGTACTAATACACTCAGAACAACACAGCCACCAATGAGTGAATGTTTTCTATTCACCTACTGTGTAAGGTCTATAATTGTAATTGTGATACGGTTAAAAAACCGACATGTATAATATACTTATTTTAATCAAGCCATGTAATGAGTGTAGTATAATTGTGTAGTGTGTGTTAGAAAGAGAACATTATTAATTGTAAATATACACCAAGAACAGTGTCACAGACGCTTAACCACTTACCAGAAGCGAACTTTACCAGTTAACAGTGACAGCTGTGAGTGACTTTCTTCACCGTGATATTTTAACGACGTGTGCAAATGTGGACTGAACAATGACTTCTACACCACCTCTGCATCGAATTTAATCCAAAATGTTCGACAATAGAACATCGGAAATAAGAACATTCAATCTGTATCCAGAAGTTGTGAACACATCGGAAATAAGAACATTCCATCATAATCCGATAGTTGTGATACTAGAACATCAAACACGAACTTTGAGAACATTTAACTATCCGTTACAAAAGAAAACTTGAGCATTTGTGGTCAAACAGCAACTAAATTTTGCGTTTCGTGTGTACTTCCTGTGTAATTTAAAAAGTATAGCAAAATTAGCAGACGATATACAAATATTCAAAAACTTATGACGATTGTAAAATCCTTTTGAATCTATAAAATATAATACACCAATTGGATCCTTATTTAAATTGATTAGTGTAATCTTAGAATCATATCTTGATTAATGTATTCATATTACCGACTTTTTCTCGTTAATATGAAGAAACGTCAAGCAATGACGCTAAGAAATTAAATAATTATTGTCATTTATTGAATTTCTTGATTGTCAAAATTACTCCCCTTGCATTTACGAATTACACCAAGGGCCATAATTTGAAACATATTCATTAATGTGTATTGTATAAATAGACATTTTGTTGCTCAAAGGGTTAACACACCGGGTAGGCGTCCACCAAGCATGGCAGAGAGCTGCCAACATTGCAAACCAACATAAGAGCTCCTGGCCAAATGAGGTCAGAGTTTGAGTGTTTAATGCGACTTATGTAAAGTCGTATTTCAGTCTGGCTAGATGGCTGTTGCAAGACAACCATATTATTACGTTTTTTTCAAATTGCTGCGAAGTAGATGCGTGAAGCTGGTAACTACTGATCTGACTGGGTATTAGTGCAATGGAGGTAACCAGCCATCAGGGGGATGAAACCTAAGTTGTGTTAAAAGTTGTACTTCATTTGTCATTTCAATGCAACTTACATTTTTTGTATATATTTCCATGCCATATATGTATGTTCATGCATAACACTGGGAAAGAGTAGTCTCTGACATGAAGTGAACACTACCCCAGTATATACAGACAGCATGAATGAAAGATAACATCTTTCATTGAGGTACCCGGGGAGAATGTCAGAGCCTAACATGGTATAGCTGTGCAGCAACATCGTTGCGACACCCGGCTGACTAGATTGTTACCTGACACGCGACCAGCGGTCAGGCTGACGACAGACGCACGCAGGACACGTGACACCACTAGAGGAGTGGGCAGTTGGCGTGCTAAGGTCAGACCGAGCTGGGACTGGAGACCGGACGGACATGTGCGATGAGAGCAAGGCGTTTGTATGAATCTCCGTGATTGAAAGCCGAACGACTGATATCTTGAGCGTCAGACCTATGAGCTGTATTGTGGTTGTGAGCGTCGTGAGTTATATATTGTAGATTGCTGTAATTATCGTTCTGTATTTAATGTGGCAATAAATCCATAGAACTTGTGTTGCTGTGTCTTACGTCGAATCACGTTATACTTGTACTGTCTCACACGTGTTAGCCAACGAGCCAATTGTAAGACCCTGACAACCACACATGTAAGGCTATCACACATATGTCCACTTTAATTTTTAATAGATCATATTAATGTCAGCAATCAACCTAGCGGGTGTTCAGTGATGTGGTATATATAGAAACTTGTCGCATGGATTGTCTCTACTAGGTACTTAGTGTCAGGTCTGTTGTGTAGGGTGTAATTAAACGTGTCACTGTCCTGAACTATTTCTATAAACTCGTCAAAGTCGTTTTCATGGTTAATTAGGTGGGGGATGTCGAGTTGGCATGCATTGTTCGATGAAGAATGGAAAAACCTAAGTTCTCTTGTCTCCTTATGACGTAAGATCATGTGATGTGAATAATTTACTTTGAACCTGTATGTCTGACTAGCAAATATTGGTCGTAAAGTCTCGGTCCATTCAATTGGTTGTGTTGCGTCTGGTCGATGAAAAAAAAATTGTAGGTCGATACATATTTGTGGATGTTCTGATGTGTCTTAAGGTAGGGTCAGACGTCTCTATACTTCTGTTGGACGTCAGGGTCGCGGATGATGTCTATAGTCCTTAGTTCCTCATCTACGTCGTCAACTACGACGGCTTCCTCTGATTCCACGTGATCAAGTTTAGGTTTTTTAGATGTCTGTGTGTCTACTTGTGCTTTCCTTTTGCTTGATGCAGTGCCTGATGGTGTAGTATTTGATGTTGTAGTGTCCGCATTTGATGGTGTAGTTGTAACATGTGTTGGTGTTGGTGTCTGGTGATCAGATTTAATGTGTCGTTTTAGTGCATCTTTCCTACTATATAGATTACCGCAAATGTGGCATGTGTGAGTTTGGGTTTTGTGTACGGTGTTCATGAGACGTGTAAGACTGCGGCTTTCTGTAAATACTTTACCACAGATAGAGCAGAGATAGATATTTTTCTGCCTAGTTGCTATAATGATAGAAACCAAAAAAATGTAGTGATGAAAAAGACTGGATTTAGATAATGGCTTGGTGATAGCTCAGTAATATTTCCAACACGCTTGAAATTTCGGGTATTATATAATGTCTCGTGATTGTAGGTCCAATGGATAAGGTATAGTGACCCTTATAAAATTGTGTAGTCTTCCACTAGTTCCAGATTTTCAGAATCGTTGTATATACCGACTGTCAAACAGCTGTGAAGAAAAGACAACATCATTATAGTCCGACACAAAACATGCGCTAGTCATGCTGATACCATATCTACAAAAATTATTTCATATCAAATACATTGTTTGGAAAAAATCAAAAGAAAACAGAAAAAAAAAAGATTTGAGGTTTATGATGTCACACCTAGTAAATTATTTCATTTTCTTTTTATCCTTACAGAGGGTCTTCTCCGTAACTATGTTTTTATAGTGATGGTTAGCAACGCCTTGGTTCTTAATTTTGTTCTTTGTATTATTTTATATTGTATGGCACAGATTTGTACTATATTAGTGAGAAATGGTGACTATCTTTAATGGTCCCCACCACTTAGGGGTGAAAATATTTAGTGATGACCGATAGTTAGTGAGAAATGATGAAAGCATACTGTCAGAGTCCAGAAAGGGTACAGTGATGCAGTGACATCGTTACGCCCGCCAGGCGACTTAGCTCCCAGCAGGGATGCAGCAACTTCGTTACGCCGCCAGGCGAGTAGTAGTTACCGGCCTGCAAGATTGCTGGCTGACGAACGACCAGCGGTCAGGCCAGGACGACGCTAGACGCACGCATGCCTCGTGAAGCCACCTGAGGCGGGAGGCAAGTTGCTAACTAGCGGCAGACAGCTCTGGGACTTCGACTCGGACAGACGTATGATGAGAGAAAGGCGTTGTTTTGTTTTCTGTGCTTGAAAGTCGAGTGTCTGGACATCTTGAGAGCTAGACTTGTGAGCTGTATTGTGGATGTAAGTGTTTTGAAGTATCAAGTATATATTGTTGTGATCATCGTAATGTATTTAATCTGTGAATAAATCCATTGAACGGTGTGTCGTTGAGTCTTACGTCAAATCACGTTGTACTTGTACTGTCTCACATGTGTTAGGTTAGCGAGCCAAGTTTAAGACCCTGACATGTGTGGACGTGGTGGCACTCGTCCGGCTTTGAAATGAACGTGTTTATGTGATTAACGATTTAAAATTAGAGTTTGTGAACTTAGAAATTTTTGTCAAACTGTATAGTACATGTATATGTGATCGTGGAAGGCTCATTTTGATTTATTACTACATTATTTAAACATGTGTAAGACTAGTTGTAAACGTACAGTGCATACATATTGTTTGATCTTGTAATCGTGTAAAACATTTGTGATTTGTGAAACTTGTCACCGTTTTGACCTTGTCGACATTGTGATCTTGTCGCCATTGTGACCTTGTCGCCATCTTGTAAACTTGATGTCTATGTCCTTTCTGAATGTCAACTTGATGTAAGTGATGTGTCATCAATGTTGTAGAGTGTTGAGATACATGTAGATTGTCTTAGTGTATTGAGTTTGTGGAACGCAGAAAGTTTTGGAAAGAAAGTAACTTGTATTGAAAAAAAAAATTGTTGACGGACAAACTTACGACCTACAACTACACTCAATGCCATACAAACCTAATCAACACAGAGACAATGACAGAGCACATTAAGACGTTAGAACAGACATTTGAACGTATTAGACAGCACGGACTGACGGTAAAGCCTGCGAAAGTAGACATAGCCTACCAGGAAATATCCTTCTTGGGGTACAAAATATCCAATGGCTTTGTCACGACAGACGATAACATTGTGTCCAAGATACTAAAACTCTCACTTCCGACTACAAAAAAACAAGTCAGAAGTTTGTTGGGACTGATAAATTATTACCGGCAGTTCATTCCTGATTTTTCCGAACTGACCGAAGTGTTTACTAATTTACTAACAAAAGATAAACCGGAGAAAATTGTAAACAATGATTGCCTAAAAATTGCATTCAATAAAGTACTAGCATGTTTTTCTGATAATAGTTCAAATAATCTCATCCTGAAATTGCCCAATCTCCATTTACCTTTCAGATTGCGTACAGATGCTAGCTCCGTGGCGATTGGAGCAGTCTTGTTGCAAGAGTACAATAACATCCTCCATCCCGTGTACTTCGTATCCAGGAAATCAAAGCCCTGAGAACGGGCGTGGTCTATACCCCAGTTAGAAGCCCTAGCTTTAGTGGTGGGTATAACTAAATTATCCAGATTTCTTCTAGGACGCCATTTCATCGTGGAATCTGACAGCAGCCCGTTGCGTTTTATAAATTCAGGTGTACCTTCAAACCATATGGTAGCGCGCTGGTCTCTTAAACTTCAAGATTATAGCTTTGAGGTTCGACATATCCCAGGCAGAACCAATTCAATTGCCGATCTTTTGTCCCGTTGTCCGACCGACCCAGTAAGCACCAATGTCTGAGTGCAGTGTGTACAAATACACTCAGACCGACACAGCCATTTATCAGTGAATATATTTTTTTTATTCACAAAAAACTGTGTAATGTCTACAATATGATGTGATAGGGGTTACTCCCAATATATATATAGTGTTCTTATTTTACTAATTCATGTAGTGATTGTCGTGTATAATTGTGTAGTGTGTGGTAGAAAGCGAACTTTATTAATTGTATATATCACGAACAAGAACAGTGTCACATTCGCTCAAAAACTTACCGTAAGCGAACTATCCAATTTGACAGTGACATCTGCGTGTGGAACATTCCAGGGATATTTTAAAGACGTGTGTGAACGTGTAAACTAAACATTGACAGCTACACCATTGCAGTGAACCGAAATCCATAATGTTCGGTAGTGAAACATCCAACACATGAACAGTCAATCGTAATCCAGAAGGTTTTGTAGTGAAACATCCAACACATGAACTATGAGAACATTGTACTTTCCGTAACTACATCAGACCGGAACAACTGTGTTCTGCAAACTTAAACATCAGCTGATTTTAGTGTTCGTGTGTACTTCCGGATTAGTTAGAAATTTAGAGCAAAATTAGCAGACGACAAATAAATGTTTAAAAAGCTATGACGATTCTAAAATCTTTAGGAATCAACAAAGTTAAATACACGAATTGTGTGTTTATATATTTATGTAGTGTAATCTTAGAATCAAAATAGTCAGACAGCAGAAGCGAGAATATATGAGTAATATAATCAAAGATATGGAAACTAATCACCAGAAAAATGAATCAAGAAAATTTTTTAAAGAACTGAAGTCAATGAAACGAGGGCACCAACAAAACACATATGGTTTAAAAGACAAAAATGGGAATATGATAAATACCAATGAGGAAATGTGCAACACATGGAAAGAATATTTTATTGAATTACTAAATTGTGAAGCTCCAAGTCACATTTTCCCACAGGAAGAGGTTCTAACATGCGAACCACAAATTGAAGAACCTACATTTGAAGAAATCCTATATGTAATCACACGACTTAAAAACAATAAGGCAACTGGGACTGATGGAATTGCTGCTGAATTTATAAAGGCAGGTGGCCATGCATTACATCTAAAGCTATACGAACTAATAATAAAAATCTGGAGGACAGAAGAATTACCCCATGACTGGAAAGAGTCATTATTGATAACTATCTTTAAGAAAGGAGACAAGTTCCAATGTGGAAATTATAGAGGAATATCACTACTGTCCACAAGCTATAAGATACTATCCGCAGTATTACTAAATAGACTAAAACCATATTCAGAAGACATATTAGGTGACTACCAGGCGGGTTTTAGACAAAACAGATCAACAATAGATCAGATATTTATCTTACGACAAATAGCCGAGAAACATTGGGAATATAAAAGAGATCTCCCTAACATTTTTGTGGATTTTAAAAAGGCTTATGATAGTGTCCATAGGAATAGTCAATGGAATGCTATGCGGGAATTTGGAATACCAAGGAAGTTAATCAACATGACCAGACTATGCATGGAAGATACTTATAATATAGTAACATATAAAGGCAGGAAATCAGACCCCTTTCCAAATAACATCTGGCTTGAAACAGGGTGATGCACTATCGCCGCTACTCTTCAATCTGGCTCTAGAGAAAGTTGTAAGGAAGGTAAAGGAGGAATGTGATATTGGAGGAACATCCAAGCTGCTTGGTTATGCAGATGATATAGATATTATAGGGCAAAGTGAACAAAAGACATTGGAAATATTGACTCACTTAAAGGAAAAAGCCCAACAGATGGGGCTGGTTATCAACCAAGATAAGACAGAATATATGGTAATTTCAAGAGACGGAATGGCTAGAAACTCTGGCCACATACAAATAGATAATATGACCATTAAAAGAACGGAAACATACAAATACCTGGGTACGATCTTCAACTGCTCCAACATCATAAGGGAAGAAATACAAACTAGAATCAACTCTGGAAATAAGATATACTATGCACTACAACATCTACTAAAATCAATGGCGCTATCTCGTAACACCAAAATCACAATATACAAAACACTGATCAGACCAGTTGTGCTGTATGGCTCTGAAACCTGGAGTACAACGAAAGGAGACGAAGCCTTGTTACAAACCTTTGAGAACAAAATTTTAAGACGCATCTTTGGACCCATTAGGGATACACAAAGTGGAGAGAAGAAAAGAAGAAGTAACAAAGACATTTATGATCTGTTTAAGTCCCCGCTAATCACTGGTATCATGAAGGCTAATAGACTACAATGGCTGGGGCATATAGAAAGAATGGAAGATAATAGGGAAACAAAACTCGCTTACACTCAGGAAATAAACGACCGTAGACCCCGAGGTAGACCAAGAAGGCGGTGGAGAGATAATACATGTACAGACCTACAAACACTTGGAATCAACGACTGGCAAGAGAAGGTCCACCAGAGAGACGAATGGAGACGGATTGTATTTGCAGCAAAGAACCTCAATGGCTCGGAACGCTGAAGAAGAAGAAGAAGAAGAAAATTCTTAGAATCATATCTTGATTAATGTATTCATATTACCGACTATTTCTCGTTAATATGAAGAAACGTCAAGCGATGACGCTAAGAAATAGGATAATTATTGTAAATTATTGTATTTCATTAATGTGGGAATTATTCCCCTTTTTATTATTTTGTTATGACATCATTACACAAAGGGCCATAATTTGAAATATATTCAGTAATGTGTTGTGGATAGATAGCCAAGTGTTGCCAGATTATTGACACAACAGGTAGCCATCTACTGGGCATGGCAGAGGGTTGCCGACATTGCAGACCAACACAAGAGCTACTGGCCAAATAAGGTCAGGGTTTGAGCGTTTTATGCGACTTATAAACAGCCGCATTTCGGTCTAGCTAGATGGTTTTTGTTTCAAGAACCATATTATTACGTTTTTTTTAATGCTGCGAGGTAGATGCGTGAAGCTGGTACTACCGATCTGACTGGGTCATTAATGCAATTGAGGTAATCAGCCATCGAGAGGATGAAACCTGACATGTGTTAAAGGTTTAAAACCACATGTCGTTGAATGCAACTGCCATTTCTTATATATTTCTATGGCATATGTGTATTTATTTGTATTTTGATACCAATGTATATAACAACAGAAGGGTAGACTCTGACAAGGTTAGAATATTAACCCAGTATGTACATATATTATACATGAAAGATGACATATTTCATGAATTTGCCGGGGGAGCGTGTCAGAGTCCAGAAAGGGTACAGTGATGCAGTGACATCGTTACGCCCGCCAGGCGACTTAGCTCCCAGCAGGGATGCAGCAACTTCGTTACGCCGCCAGGCGAGTAGTAGTTACCGGCCTGCAAGATTGCTGGCTGACGAACGACCAGCGGTCAGGCCAGGACGACGCTAGACGCACGCATGCCTCGTGAAGCCACCTGAGGCGGGAGGCAAGTTGCTAACTAGCGGCAGACAGCTCTGGGACTTCGACTCGGACAGACGTATGATGAGAGAAAGGCGTTGTGTTGTTTTCTGTGCTTGAAAGTCGAGTGTCTGGACATCTTGAGAGTTAGACTTGTGAGCTGTATTGTGGATGTAAGTGTTTTGAAGTATCAAGTATATATTGTTGTGATCATCGTAATGTATTTAATCTGTGAATAAATCCATTGAACGGTGTGTCGTTGAGTCTTACGTCAAATCACGTTGTACTTGTACTGTCTCACATGTGTTAGGTTAGCGAGCCAAGTTTAAGACCCTGACACATACATAGCAATATTTTGTGCTAGACCGCTTGATGTCTTCCTTTCTTATACACCGCTCAATACCTTCGAGCTTTCAACCTTGTAAGCAATGGTCTCGCGGATTCACTTCTTGTAAGCAATTGTTTCGAGATTTTACTTCTTGTAACCAGTCAATAGTCTCACTTTTTTTCCGTGTCTGCAAATTTTCAGTCTGGAGAAAGGATAAAGATGAAATAACTAGGGACAGTAAAAATTGTACATACTGACTTTGACACCGCATAATTGAGTTTTATATAGATTTGATACATTTTGAAGAGAAAGAGTATTTTGAGATCGTATACATTATGTCTTCATACAAATGAAGATCGTAAATTGATTAGAGAAATTAGTCGTAGACAGTCACAATTTTTTGATCATGTTATGAGAAGAAATGGATTGGAGAATTTGGTGACAACTGGTAAGATCGAGGGGAACAGACCAAGGGGAAGACCTAGAAGCAAGTACCTGGATGGCTTGGCCTTTTGGCATGGTCGAGACAGAAACACGGAGCTGATCCACGACTCTGGTGATCGAGTGAGATGGCAGAACATGACCGCCCACTCTTACCGGCATGGCACATGATGGATGGATACATTAGTGATATACATTCATTTAATACATCAGTGACCACAGAGCATGACTATAGATTCTCCTGTGTCAGCACATTATTTTTTCCCTCTGTAGAGTGAGCGGGATAATGTTCAGTACTGACTGGTTGAATACAGCATGTTTCCATACACTGCATAGAAAGAGGCTATGGTCGTAGACGCCTGTATGTTACACTACAAATAGTGGAGACCTGATATGTACACATACGTTTGTGCGTTCCAGAATCGGTGTGGGCCACGTGTCAATGAGGGACTGGTCGTCTTGGTTTGAATCTGTAGATGGACAAAATCATAATACATTTTAGTGAACATAGAAAGTATGGTTTAATGAAAAACATGTTTCATATGTACACAATTGGAATGCACCACAGCCGCTACCCTACCGGATTACAGCAGCTGATGTCTGAGAGTACAGAAAATCACCCGGCATGATACTATTCAGTGCCAACCATCGAGGAGTGAGGTGTCATTTCTCCCCACGTCACTCGATGGTAAATGTGAAGCTGATGTTGATTACAACCGTCATTAGTATCTGTATTAGTATTCATATATTGGGCGGGTATACCTTGCGGTGTATTCTTGTTAGTTGCCTCATGTAGCTTTTGAGTTATACACTAGTGACAGCACTATACCGACTTGACGACCTGTAAGAAGACAATATAGCACACACACAGTGCTACTTACCACTGTGGTCTATTCGCTGAGGTGTTTTCGATAGGTCTTGTTGCAAGTGTAGTGTCTTAAACCCGCCTTTGTGGTCCTTTTTATACAGAATGTATGGCTGATGTAACATAGAAAACATGTCTAAACATGTTCAACCAGGTTTACCCCGGCCAGCACACTTTGCGTTATTCTCCGTTTTCCCCCAAAGACATGTCTGAACACGTTCACGAACGGTTACTCCGTTGACATAGCCCCGTGCTGAGTAACCCAGTCGGTCACGCTCAGATGATGCTGGTGATAATGAGCTGATGATGATGATGATGATGATGATGATAATGATTTGTTTGTTGGTGGCGGTGGGTGATGCTGATGATGGTAATCCTGGTGACAGACACTACAGACGATCATGGGTACCGGATAGTCAGAAAGACATCGGCAAGCTTGCCCTAGAAGCATGAATGTTGGGGCTGACTGCGACGTCCTGTAAAAGCAATCTATTACAACTTGACTGTAGTATGTAATAGATAGACACAACTATAGTACGAGTGATAGCTTTGGTTGTGAGATGACACCCAATATTGAAGTTTCATACGAGCGCGCACATGCGCGCTCACACAAGCACAAATCTCACGCACGCATGTCACCCCCATCGCCTCTTGACCCACCCATCTTTTTACTACAGAAAACCTCTTCTACACCCACTCCACAGCCACTCCCCAAATATTGAAGTTTTCTTACGAGCGCGGACATACGCCCGCACGCACGCAAACACTCACACACGGATGCGCAGACAGACAGACACACACACACACACACACACGCAGATGTCCTTATGGTACACATACATCAATCAATGTTGGTGCTGTCTGCAACGTCCTGTAAATGCATTGTATAAACAATGTTGGGACAGACTGCGACGTCCTGTAATAGATAGACAAAAAGCTGTTGATACACCCTCTTCATACGCCACTGACCTGGTTGGCCATCATTCAAAATGAGAATCGCAAACTTGCACCAGGCCGGTTGACAATCCATGGAATGATGAGGGTGACTTCGACGTCCTGTAATTGGTAGCACACCTACGCACGCACACACGCCTACATGCGCGCACACATGTGCACAGATGTCCTGATGGTACACGCTTACTAAACAATGTTGGGTCTGAATGCTACGTCCTGTAATTGATAGCACACACACGCGCGCGCACACATACGACAGTACACCCACGCTTTGGTCGTGATGTCACACGGTAAACCATGGTGACACACGACCAGCCAAACAATGTTGGGTCTGACTGCGACGTCCTGTAATTGATAACACACACACACACACACGTGCGCGCGCGCACACGTGACATGATTGTTGTTCATTCAAAATGAGAATCGCAAACAGGGCCAGCACACACGAATCTCCATAGAGTACTGAGGTTGACTGCGACATCCTGTAATTGATAGGACACACGCGCACACGCACGCACATACACACACACACACACACACACACAGAGAGATGCGCACACATATCCCGCGTGACTAAGTCATCAAGGCAAGTACGTATATACGCCTTAACCATTTGGGACAACCTACCTACAGCTATAGAATTACATACATAAATACATACATATCTATTTATATTTAATATCTCAATCTATGTGTGTAATAGCTTCGCATAGGTATATTTTTATATTTTCGGCACAAATATTCCCTTCACAGTTGTCTGATCGCTATCTACAATAAGCATTGAAGGTTGTCCATGTTAATTGACAATTCCGTAGGCGTTCTGCATGACCGGTATCGTTTAATCTCGTACGGCCGTCGCTGACTAGCCCTTGTATTTTTCTCGCGGCGGCGTGCTCGGTGAAGCGTCATTGGTTGCTTACGGTCAGGTAAACGCTAATTCAGGGGGAAGTTAGTGTGTAGAAGGGGAACAATTCTGGTTGAGTCAAGGGACCGATTACTCTCCCCTTGCCATAATTTTATAATTAAGGGGTATAACTTTGCTGTTTAATAATATTACATATTTTAATGTATATCTTGATACTCTATGGTTTAAATTAATGGAGACTCGTAGAGTTTATTGACGTACCTATTCTCCAATATACATACAAGAAATTTTGGTGATTAATTAAGTTTTGGGATTAATTTTTAATAAAATTATATGACTGTCTAGTATATTTTCTAAACCAGATTTTCACCAAACGGTTAAAAGTTATACATGGGGTCGGAACTTCTGTTGAAGCGTACACAAGTTTATTCATCATCCAATTATGGATCCTCGGTTTAGCTCGAGAGATGAAGTAAGTCAATTCTCTGTAATATTGACTTCGGTCTTCTTCATCGAAGGGTCGATATGACTGGGGGTCGCGCACACCGCACCGCAGACGCACACAAACACGCACACTGGGACTCGAACCCGGTGACTATTTGGTCTACTTATATAAGTATTCCACATACACGGGGTTTGCTTCGCTGTCTTTGAATGGTCTCGGAAGCGGTCGGGGGAAGCCAAGGCCGTCGGCGGAGGCACCTGTGTGATGGGCGGTCGGTAGGGGGTATCCGGGACCGGAAGTAGTCAATCGGAAATAGTCGCCAGGACAACCAGACCCAAGAAATTTCCCACCAATTTTTTGAAAATGTGGTCGTAAAATATGACGCTTTTTTATGTGGTGATAGACTTTTTATATAGTAAAATATCAGTGGTTGCCACCACAAATAATACCTAAATACAACATGACATACTACTTCAATGGACTGAATGTTGTGTGTGGATTGGCTTCTCCTTATTACCAGTGTCCCTCGCCATTCGCCTTCAGACGTAATTGTAATTGTGTCCTTAAAGAAAGGACAAGAAGTCAACTTTTTAGTCTGACCCTCCGATGTAGAGGGTGAGCCTCCTACCTCAGCATCAGCACATTGGATATTTAAGAACGAGCGCTCTTATCCATTCGTCCTTGCTGACTTAAACAAATTATTGTTGCATGTTACTTTGTCTACAATCTTTTACTTATTTCAGCCTCTCACATTTCATCGTCTGTTGTTAATTGATATAGGTAAGAACAACTGTTGACCTGCACAAGTGGCTTACCATTCACATTAATTTTCAAAAGTAGCTTGATACTGTCAATGTTGATAACAATGTTTTAGTTTACTTTATGTTTACATCAAGTTATTTTGATTGCCTAATGTTTACAATCATGTCCTCTATGGTTTAGTTAATAAAACTAATAAACCAAACGTCGTGTGTATCTTTTACTGTTTACCGCAACTCCTCCAACATGGAGTTAAGAGGTCTTCGTGACCACTTGGTTATCGCGCTTGCGCTTACATTTCCGGTGCCTTGACAGCGGTTAAATCCCTACACCTGTCAGCTGGACATAGAAGTTTACTTCTAGTTCAAAAAGTAATGGCAAAAAAATAAAGTCCAAGGTGATTTTCAAAGGGGCAACCTTGCCCAAGCTAGACGCTGATATGTATGACCTTGGGATGATGGTTTTAGACACGTCCATCGCCTTAGCACTCCGAGATTTGCTTATCAAAGAGGGCTTGATCCCCGCTGATATATTGCATAAACCCTTACAGTATCAGCCCCTCTAGCTATGGCCTCTGTCGCAATGATGATAGGGGGCGCTGTTGTCAATGCCCTCGCGTTTACGGGGGGCAACTACCTCTTTTCCAAGTTAGGGCATGCGGACGCCCATGAAGAAATGAGGCGGCACGATGAGGCTGTCGAGAGGATACAGGTGGCCCAGGCTGAGTGGACGAGAAAGAGAACCGCGCGGCTGGACTGGCTCAACGATGAGCTACAGCGCGAAGGCCACGCCGTTCACTCTTTCCAGGATGTCGACCAGGCCATGCGGGAATACAGCCTGATCTCTGGCAAACGTGTCGAGCCCCTCGAGCCTGAACCTCGCCTGTCGGATTTCTATGTGCCATCTGAGCCGCAGAAAGACCGCGAGATCACTTTTATCGTTCTTGGGCTGGCAGCGACTGGTATTGTTGCTTATAAGTTGCTTTAGAGATTGACCGCTGCTACCAAAATGAAAGATCTGGAGGATATCTACTACAGCCCTCAGGGCTACTGGAAAGGCTTGGCGGCCATTAAGAAGCTAGCTGCTGCAGCTAATGTTTCGGAGGATGTTGCCCGAGACTGGCTCAAGAAGCAAGCTATTTTTCAGATCTATTTACCCGCTCCTCGTTACATTCCGCGGCCATCTATTGATGAAGATAGACCGAATGCCGTCCATCAGGCTGACTTGCTCTACTTACCACATGACCGGGTTGGTCGTAAGACATTTAAGTATGCCTTGACAGTTGTGGATGTTGCCTCACGGTTTAAGGAAGGCTTTGACAGACAAGAGCAGTGAAGGGGTGGCTTTGGCCCTAGAGCGAATTTACAAACGCGGGCCACTCAAATGGCCACGGCTTCTGCAGATTGATCCGGGGCGTGAGTTTATGGGTGCTGTGAGCCAGCTGGCAGCAAAGCATAAGACACAGATACGGCGTGGAGAAGCTGGGAATCACCGGCAGCAGGCGATCGTCGAGAGGTTCAATCGCACTCTGGCGGAGAGACTGTTCGGTGCCCAGTACGCCCAAGAGTTACTACTGGCGGCTCGAGGGTCCTCTGAACGTTCAGCTGAATGGGTTCGGGCTCTTCCTCAGGTGGTCGCGGCTCTTAACGGTGAGGTGACTCGTTTGACGGGTCGGAAGCCGGTTGATGCCATTAAGGACACTTCTGTATCCCATTCACCGGCCGCTCCTGCTCACCGTACTATCTGCCCCAAGGAGCCTGTGATTCCGTCTGAGGCTCTAGTTCGGTATCTGTATGCAAGCTCGCCTGGGGAGCATGAGCTTGAAGGTGGTCGGCGCCGGGCGACTGATCCTTCGTGGTCATTAACAGTACACGAGATTCGTAGAACAGTATGCCAGGATGGGCGGCCTGCGCTGTACTACCTGGAGGATGGGCCAGCGCGGGGCTTCGTTCGCGAAGAGCTGATGATTGTTCCTCCCGACACCCAAATGCCTCCTGACCGGATCCTCCCTAAGCGATGAGGCCCAGGCTGGCGATCTGCCTGTTATGCATCCCTCGGTTCTCTACTCTATGGACTTCTACCTCGTAGATGGACCAGCTCGTGGATGTGAGGAGCTCCACAGCTACTCCCTTGCAGGATTCTAGGTAGCCGTAGGCCCTAGTGTTGATACCATCAGCACAAATCCATTTTTTCGTGTCCATGGGGCTCAGAGATGTTTTGTTCATCTCATAAACCCCTATCTGGTTGCCCTTGCTTCGTATGGCAACCTGTGTGTGCTTGTATTCCCGCTGACCGAACAGACTGTCCGTGTAGTGTTCGTGTCTGAGGTCCTTATTCACAACTGCCCGAACCACTCCTTTGGCTTTCTTGATGTTGGCGGCCTCCTCTAGGATTGAGTACATCTTTGGTCTGAGACCGACGAACTCAGCTATCGAGCGGCCGTTGCATTCATCTTTGAATTTGCCGACCACCTTTTTATTCGCAGTCGAATGGTTGGGATGGTCACGCGGATAATCTGAGAAGTCGTACCAGTCGGGGTGAGTCTTCATGTCCGCGTACACATCCTCAGTCTCCACCTGAAGTAGAAGGGAGTCAGTATCAATGTAGCAGAGCTGGAGTCTATTACCGTATTGGGGTTTAAGCCGATTGTACCAGAAGTCGTACATGAGGTACTTGGATTGGTCCAGGATGGCCTGCCCACAATAGACTGGTTTATTCAGCTGGACCTTGTTCTTGATGCTGTGCACCGCCACCAGTCCACCGTTGAAGATTCTACACGATTCGTAGTTGGGGCTGGCGATTAATTTTCGGAGTCGGTCAGTCTCGGTGCCTCTGATAAGGTTGACTCTGATGCGTTTGCGAACATTCTCCATACTCTTCCCAAAGACGGCATTGTTCATCAGCTTGAAGAAGTCCTTCTCAATTTCCGACTTCGCTTGGGCTCGTAGAGAGGTGTTCATCTCTATGTAGGGCTTCATCCATTGGGACTGATTGAACTTGATGGCTCGGTGGATCTGGGTGACCTCTAGACCGAGGCTGTGATAGAGTTTGAGATTGCGGTAGTGGACGACGTATCGCTCCTTGTTGTGGAGATGAGGTACCAGCTTTGTTTGCTCCGTGAACTTACCCCCCAGTTTGTTCTGGAGCTCGCGCTGATAGCTGCTCAACCAGGCCTCTGGGATGGTCATGGTTTCTGGAGCTAGCGGATAGTCACTGTGGGCTTCATGTAGGTGCGCTGGGTACTTCAAATCAACCTCAACAAGCCATCCCTCTGGGGCGTTGTCGGGGGTGTTGAGTACCTACTCGAGAGTTGGATTGGCCCATTGGAACCATCCGGTGGGGAGGTATTCCATCATGGCCCACCCATACAGGTTATTTGCATCTAGGTACATGATCCACGAATTGGGTGTTGTGGGGTCATAGTCTGAAGTCTTGGGGTTGTTGGCCTTAGCATACCTCTTGGAGACCATAGCCACACCCCCTCGGAGACCCTTCTCAAAGAGGAGGTGCATATCCAAGTCGGTTAGGAGCTCGAGTTGCACCTTCGTCTTTTTTAGGAGTGCGTCCCATGCCAGGCCTGGTGCACTGATGTAGTGGGCTGGGTCGAGCTGATATACCTCCATACAGGTGTCTCGGAATGCCTCGAATATATCAGCCAACAGACTGACGTCTGTTTTCAGGTATAGGTCATGGTAGCCTCCGAGTGTTTTGCAATCGAGCTCCAGCCACACTTTCAGGGCGTGGGCATAGTCAGAGTCACTGATTCCTTCTCGGGTGAGCTTGCTGTAGAATGCCTCTTTGGGTGGTAGGCGGTCCTCTGCAAAGCGCTCGAAGCTGTCCATATATTCGTAGGGGTATACACCCTTACGGAGAAGGAGATGTGACTGGCTCTGGCTTAGCGTGGTCCTGAACTTGTTCATTAAGACAGCCCAGGGGGTGTGCTTCTCAGTGTTGCACGTCTCACATCTTGAGATTATATCGTTGCCTCTACGTGTCAGAGCCATTGATTTACCTCAGTGTGTCAGCTCGCTGAGGTTCCCTACCAGGGTGTCTAGAGAGCTATTCATGAACTGTAGGCTGTCAATGAATTGCAGCTGCCCGATGGTGTAGGAAACGTACTTCTCTATGGTGTTTGGTATGCAGGTGATTGTTGTGTTGTCTACTTGTTTGGTTTGCCATTGGCCGTTTTTCTTCTTCTTGTAGACCGTTCTTTTTCCCCAGTCCAGACGGCCGGCCGCTTGCATGATGATGTGGGAGTCGTATCCTCTGAGGTTGTGAAAGACTACAGGTATCCTCAGCTTGTCTCTATTGATGCGGCATGCTAGATTACAGACATTGTGGGCAGCGCCCCGGTATTTGCCTGTAATATGGCAGTGGTCTCTCACCTTGTCCTCCTCCAGCGGCTCTTTACAGATGTGGCAGGTGGTGGCGGAGGCAAAGTCTTCACGGTCTTTTTGCCCCAGCACCATCAGAGCCGGCCGCTGTAACTTGTGGTGGATGGTGGCCTGCTCTCGTCCCAAGCATCGGAGGAATTCATCGGCAGCGTCCTTCCCACGATATACAACGGGGTTTGTGGTGAGCCCGTCGCAGCGTACAATGGTGTAGCCGAAGCCGCAGGGGGGCTGCTCAGCAAGTTGGCGCGTGTTGCTCTGGCTTGGATCCATTGCCGCACCATGTACTGGAACGTTCAAGGTCTCAAAGTCTGCGTATATGATGTATGGCGCCCTCATCTGTTTCTGGAGGGACTTGAAATTCATCTTTCCCTCTTTAGGCATGACATTCACCTGGCAGGCTGTGTTGATGCCTTGGCAGAGTGGCACATGTTGGTCCAAGGTTTCCTGAGAGGAGTGTACATGGAGACAGTTGAGACATGGATAGTTCTTACCCTCATATTTACTGGTTCCATATAGAAGCCGCCCCACATCCTTGACCCAGACATAGTGCCTATTCTCATCCTTACATAGGAGCAAGAGGTTGATTTGGTTGCGCTGGAGTGTGTTGGTCCGGAGTATGGTTGGTCCTTTGTTCCACCCAAAGACTCTGATGGCTATGGTAGGATTCTGGTTTTCAAACTTCGCAATGCTGTTCAGCTGCACTGGGAACTCGATTCCTTCAAAGTTTAGCTCTCCCGGGTGGGCGCTATAATTGTTGAGCCTATCAGGATGCTCTCCATGTGCTACTGGGTAGAGCGCTGAGAGTATGGCCCATTCAAAGCAGCGGTTGTCCTCATTCTTTACATTAATAACACTACGTGGTGGAATGAAGCTGGGTGTCGCGAAGTAGCTAGAGCCTCGGAATGGTTGGTATTTTACTATGTAGAGGTCGAGCTGCACACACTCATCATAGTGCCAATCCGAGCCCTGTTCGGTGAAGCATTCACTGTCAGCGAATATCTTGGTTCTGGCGAGCTTCAGCCCCTCATCAATATCCCCCTCGTGCAGTACTTCATAGTTCCTGCTTCCATGGATGGCGATTGTCGTAATCTGTTCGCCTTCTGGGGTGGTGCGATAGTATTTTAGATGGAGATACAGCTGCATTTTAACGCTGCCATAATCCGCCAACCCTTTTACCACCAGGGCTTTGATGGCGGGCTCCATCGAAAACATAAATTGTCCAGGCTCATCATAGTCGCTACCTTCTTGGACGCTTGCTTCATATTTTCTCAGGCTCCCCTCAATCTCCCGGGTGAGTTTCAATTCGGGTGCATTGCGAATTAGCTCCGCCAACTCCTCATCCATTTCCTCTCGCACACTATCAGCTCGGGCAAGGAACTCTGCTTCGAGGTCGGCGTGGCGTTGAGCACGCTGCCGGACGCGGTGTCGTCGCTCGGCGACGATCGCGGCTCGGTCCGCGGCGGTACCATATACAAATCTCAGGGCGGTGGTAATCCCTGCTTCAAGTCGTGCCCCTTGTAGGTTGGGGTTCTTCTCGAGCAGGGTGGCCCGAGCCATCTCACGCGCTCTGGATATTTCCCCCTCAAGAACGGCCTTCCTCCTCCCACTGTATGGCATGCCATACTCGCGGGCTTGCTGTTTCAACTGAATCAGCGTAGGCATGGCTAAATACACAGATCCGTCAGTCTCTAACAAGTAGGTGTGTAAGTACACCGATGACTTCACCTCTCTCTAATTGAAAGTTCAATCCACTATAATCTTAGCAATTCGACGAATCTCTGCATTATAGTCCTTTACATTCTCTTCGTACCAGATTCGGTGATACTCCTTGTCATATCCACATTCTTTACATAGTTCTAGGAGGTTGTTGACCCCCTTCCCACATTTCCGACATGGTTTAATACATGAACCCTTCCGTATTAGCACTGCATGGACTTTGCAGTAGTCCCTCATACAACTCCGATTGCAGGGCTCTGTGGAACGTAGCCGTAGCCACTTACAACTGTTCTTCGCGGTGCGCATCTTGGTATGTCTGTAGATGATACACTCTAAATCGATGGCTCGGTCGCCATGCGTGCGCTCCGGGATACAGAGGACGGTCCTGTAGGAGACCCGCAGGCGGTCGCCCCCCGGGGCCCTGGGGGGTGGGGCCCCCGGGGGTTGGGTCCCTATGGGGCTTTCTTTTGGCGCTCCTCTGGTGCCCCGACCCTTTTGGCCCCAAACCGCTAATTGACATCTACCCTCTCTCTCTCTCTCTCTCTCTCTCTCTCTCTCTCTCTCTCTCTCTCTCTCTCTCTCTCTCTCTCTCTCTCTCTCTCTTTCTCTCTCTCTATCTGTATATCTATCTATCTCTGCGTTTGTAAGCGCACGACAGGAGACAGAAAAACAGGAAGGCACACTCCCGCAAAGTGTGAGGAACGTAATGGACGCGAGGTACTCATCTAGGGGATGAGCTCACTCAGCAGTGGGTGTTCTAGCAGTGAACATTGATTACGTGTGTCCGTGCATACAAACTTGTGTTTTAATATAAGGGCGTTCTGTTCTCCAGTGGTAGACACCTCATGATGTTCCGCCTCCCTGTGTGTAACGCGGATGACCACCTTTGCTGCTGACGCTGCGGAGATGATACTACACTTCGAAATTAGCCAATATGCCGAGAATAAGGTTATTTGGCCTTTCAAGGGCCAGTCAAAAATATAAAGAATTGGCTAAGCATTTGGCTTGGCGATGGAATGCTAAAGTTACGCACGTATTATTCTAGAAAAGCCAAGAAAGCAGATTATAAAAATGTATTCTGCAAAAAAGTATTACCATAATAACTTGTGTTAATACGCTGTTTATGTTTCTTTACATATATAACTTATAATATTGGGGAATAGTAGTAAGAGTTGATTTACAAATGAAATTAAAGAAATATTAACAATGTAGTCGCAAGAAATGTAAATGTTAGAAATATCTTTAGATTAGATAATGTCCCTTAACATGTTAAGTTGTTATGTCCCATACATTAATTTTATTTTATTTGTTCCCTTTGCTTACGTGGCTTCTTCAGAAGTTGTTTGAAAAGAATTATTTATAAATTCGGTCAGCAGTCAACAATTATGCTAGCCTGTTGTTATGATAATCTGTGCATCCTCTAAATAAATAACAAAAATAAATAAACAAGAGATGTACCATTTTATTATATCATGTGCACAGTATTTGATTTTCATTATGATAATTTGCGTAGGTAGTGGCAGTCTTTCACCGTTTGCATGATGGGAAACATACTGACCAATACAGATTGTCATCTGCAACTAGAAAAAGATTGTTAAACTGTTACATAGATCGTGTACAGTATTAAGAAAAGCTGGAAAACATCTGTTGGCAGTGGGAGACACCATGGGGAGACACCAAAAACAATGAGAAAGTCCTGCAAGGACAAAATGAAAACCATACACTGATTACAGAAATTAAACAGAGACAAACACGATTATTTAGGGCAAGATTTTTAATTTAAAAAAAAAGATTAGATTATTTAGTAACAGCCTAAAAGATTGTGGTGGAAAGAACATAAGAAAGACAGAGAGATAAAAAAAATTGAGCACATTAATTTGCAACAACGGCTTGATGCTGTCAGTTAGTTAGTTAGTTAGTTAGTTAGTTATTTAGTTAGTTAGTTAGTTAGTTAGTTAGTTAGTTAGATAGTTAGTTAGCTAGTTAGTTAGTTAGTTAGTTAGTTAGTTAGTTAGTTTAGTTAGTTAGTTGGTTAGTTAGTTAGTTAGTTAGTTAGTTAGTTAGTTAGTTAGTTAGTTAGTTAGTCGCGGTTCCAAGTTTACGGCAACGGGTCGTCCCCATATTGCTCCGTTCCTGTGCCAGTGAATATCACACAAAACCGTCCTCACTGCCCCATGTGAACAATGGAATAGACAGGAGTGTCGGCACGCCAACAGCCCGCACAGGTACACTGTGCATAATGCCGTCGCCAGAACGCCAACACAAAAGTCCTCTCGAAAAATACAGTTCATCGTTGACGGAAACGGCAGTCACCAGAAAGACTTCATTGACCTAGGTTTCATCCCATATGGCTCGGTCTCTTTCCGCAGGGCGACCCACCGAAAGCGCCGCGCAAAGCACGAACTCCGTAGCTATAGCGACGACTCCCAGGAGTCTCCTGAAAAAAGCACTAGTGAACTGAAAAGGCAAACCAGTCAATCCAGCAACAGCCGGACGTCATCGTTCCGAACATACAGTTCACGCTAAAAACAATCGCGGACAGATGCAAAAGCATTCCACGCGAAATTCACAGATCACAGTGTCGCGCAACGCACTTACTCAGTAGCAGGGCGACGGGACCATAGTTTCCTTAGTCGCCTCTTATGACGTGCATGGTAGGCAACAGTGTAACTATTCTTTGCTCCCCCGTATGGGCCCCGGCAACACACGGGCGGTCGATGGTGTTATTGTTGATAACCATTGTTTTTGTTTATTGTAATATCCGGTCATTTTGATCGCCTAATGTTTACATTTAACTCCGCTATGGTTCGGTTAATAAAATAGCCGTCTGTGTATCTTTTACTGTTTATTGCTACTCCTCCAATATGGAGAGATCTTCGTGGCCGCTGGGTTAATGCGGTTGAGAATAAATTTCCGGTGCTCTGTCGGCGGTTCAATCCCTACACTGGTCAGTTGGACTTGAATGTTGACATCTCGTTCAGAAAGCAATGGTAAATTTAAAAAAAACAAAGTTAGTTGCATATCCTTTACATGACGTTACATTCAACCCCACCACTTGCTGTCTGTTTGTGATGTCTTGTTAATTTACTTTCAGTAGTTTGCCATTGCTGGTCCCTATGGACTAGGGTTTAAATGACTTTATCCGTAATCCCGTTTATCTACACGGGGTAACGCAGCGCGCGAGAATTTATATCGGGTCTCGTCGCGTTATTCACTTACGGGATAAGTGAGCCTGCCGCTCAGAAAGCAATGGCAAACTACTGAGCGAATCTTACCAAGAAATCAACAACAGCGGTAAAATGCTGGTGTTGACAGCGATATCAAGTAAAGGATAAGCGAAATAAAAAATTTTTGTCATTGCTTTCTGAATGACCAGCACTCATATGTTTGTATGGGAAACCAACGCTAGACGGTCTGCTTCCAAATCGCCCGCTGCTGTGTGTCGAACGCGGTATGCGATATTACGAATTGCGTCGTAACGCCTTCGCCACGGAGCCTGCAATGACAAATTACTGAACGTAAAATTCCCTAGAAAATCGACCTGTGATGTTGGGGTTGTTCGCGACGACATGCAACATATTTAATGTGATTCCAGACTTCTTTTTACCTGTTTAAATGTGCTCACTCAATAAACATTGTACAGACCTCGGGGTAATGCACACCCTTGTCTCATATTTATAAAGCAATACTTCTCGAGCTCTCATCTGCGTTTGTCGTCAACCCGGTACACACGATTAGACGGGTTGGCCGTTGAGTGTACGACTTCTCTCATACTGCTGCTCCTCAAGGCGGTACAGTTGGTTCTGTATTCGGAAGTGGGTTATACACAAGGTCCGAAACTCGGTAGAGAGTGCGGGATTAAATAGGAACTCATGGTTTACAAGCTAGAGTGCCGATTTCATTGCAACAGGTTTTATCTCACATGTCTTTCCACAGAGCGGCCTGCCGTAAGCGTCGCACAAAGCACGAACTCCGTAGTTCCATCGACAACTCCCATGACGTTATCAGTGGTAACTCTATCAATCCAGGCCTTACTCTTTTTTCATTTCTGTTGATTTGTTAGTCATCATCATGTGACATGTAGATACTCATGTTCGGCCATGTTTCGCCAACCCCCACCATCATCAGAGTCTTGGATCAACTTTGTGTTCTGGTCAAAATTATGTCTCGTGATCTAACCATCCAGATATTTATCTCTCTGTCTTCCTTTTGTTCTTTCCACCACAATCTTGTAGGTTGTTACTAAGGTGTCTATTTTTTTTTTCTTCTTGATTAAAAAACGTGCCCTAAATAATCGTGTCTGTCTATGTTTAATTTCTCCAGTCAATGTATGGTTTTAATTTTTGTTTTCCTTGCAGAACTTTTTCATTGTTGTTTGTTGTCCCTCCATGGTATTCTTTGAATTTTCCTCAGAATTACATCTCCACTGCCAAGATATGTTTGCCTGCTTTTCTTCATACTGTACACGATTCACATCCTTATAATTGTACACGATATATGTAGCAGTTCAACAATCTGTTTCTAGTTGCAGTTGACATCTCGGTATTGGTCGGTATGTCTCCCATCATGCAAACGGTAAAAGACTACCACTATTTATGATAATTATCATAATGAAAACCAAATTCTGCGCACATGAAATCATAAAATGGTATTTCGCTTGTTTATTTTTTTTTTAAATTATTTACTTAGTGCATGTCCAGATTATCATAACAACATGCTAGCATAATAGTTGGTGACCGAATTTATAAAGGATTCTGTTCAAACAATTTATGTGGAAACCACTTAAACATAAGGAACGAACACAATTTAATTAAAGAATGGGACATAACATCTTAACATATTAAGGGGCATTACCTAATTTAAAGATGTTTCTAACATTTACATTTCTGGAAATTCATTTGTTAATTTTTCGTTAATTTCATTTAAAAATCAACCCTTACTGCTATTCCGAAATAAGTTACTTTATATCTGTTGTAAAAAACAAAACAGTGTATTAACATAAGTAATTATATTATTTAGTTACATTTTTGCACAATACACTTTTATAATCTGCTTCGTGGCTTTTCTAGAATAATATATGCATAACCTTATCATCCCATCGTGAAGTTATTCGTTACTATCTATTTTTATATTTTTGGCAGGCCTTTGAAAGGCTAAATGATCTTGAGTTGTGTTATTTCTCTGCCCTTTGGCTAAGATCAATGTGTAGTATTTCCACTTCAGCTGGCCAAGGTCAAAAGCAGAGGCTGTCATCCTAATGACACACAGGGATGATAAACCGCCTGGGACGTCTAGCTTTGGAGAACAGAACGCCCTTATTTAACAACAAACACATATTATACACCAGCAGACGTAATCAATGTTCATTGCTAGAAAACACATTTGCTGAGTGAGCTCACAGCAGGTCTGCAGTCGTCAGAAGCAGCCGCCCTTCTTTCCCCAACCCCACCCTCTCGAAGAGTACCTCGCACTTCCCGGGGGAGGGTCTTCCCATTTGTCCATCTCCTACCGTGCACTCACATCCTGATTTCCAGCTTGGAGACGCTTTAATCTCTGGTGGAGTTTGTCGCACAATATGTTTGTGGCCGTGTCAGAGAAAGGGAACACTGCAGTATGTCGTCTCAACGGAATCGTTGGAGAATAAGAAAGGCAGGACGAACAAACAAACGAACGAACAAACGTTATTTTCAAAGGGTCAAGAAGTGGGCACGCAGGCCCGTCTAAAGAGAGACTAACTTGTGCGGTTTGGCATCACGGCATGGAGGAATATCAACATCAGAAAGGAGTGGCAGCACACGAGACACAAAGCTGTGCGCAGACATAATCACCTTCGCCAGACTTTAGGACATTGAATCGGAAGTCCAAACCATAATATATTGTAAACATATCACTTGATCGCCATTAATTTTAATTAGTAATTTAAATGTATTTGATATAAGAACATCAGAAGCCGGGAAGTTGACAACAAGCAGCCCAATGTACGAAAGACGAACAAGTATAGTCCAGACAGCGGAACACGTGCTGTCTGGGTGTAAGGTCGCCCTGACCCAAGGGCGGTTCACTTGGCGGGACAACAAAGTCCTGACCGCGTTGGCCGCCATAGTGGACACAGCACGAATGAAGGCTAAGAAGGAGGGGAACGGACCAAGGCCGATGGAAATTTCCTTGGTCCGAGCAGGGCGCAATAATGGGAAAGCTGACGACTTGCCGCTTGCTACCGTCTTCGACGGTGCGAGGGACTGGCAACTGACCTTAGACCTAAAGGACCGTGGCAATTACCATGAGGTAATCCGAAGGTTTGGCTTGCGACCTGACATTGTGCTTAGCTCCTCGTCAGCCAAGCAGCTAACGCTGATTGAGCTGACCGTCCCGTACGAATCGAATATTGAGGAGCAACACCTGTACAAGACAGATAAGTACAATGATATGGTCGCGAGTCTCAGGTGGGCGGGTTACACCGTCAGGCTGTTCGCCGTCGAGGTAGGCGCGCGAGATCTTGTCTCATACTTCGTGTTCGATGTGCTGATGTGCAAGGGCCCGGGCCCAAAAACAACTGTCTGAGGCAGCCGAAAAGGCCTCGTGCTGACTGTGGAACTGCCGCAACTTAAATTGGAATGAGTCTAGGCACTAGTATGGTTAGAAGCGGTAACTGCAATACCAACAATTTCACAATCAAAACCACGAACTATACAAACGTCTCGTGTCATTTCTTCAGCCTTTCCTTCGAACGTGGTGGCGAGTCCCAGTGCAGTCAATCACACAAATGTCGGCAGACGTCCACCCTCCACAATATAGCGGTAATCGACTGTAGGTCGCACCCAGCCCGAGTGCAATAAACAAAGCTGCCATAGTAACCCCCACCTCTCTATATCACGAGATACGCATACTATATGGTCTAGTCAGTTGCAGACAGACCAAGCGGTGGGTCCGAGTAGAAAGGAAGAATCCGGCTTCCTAAATTGGTGTGACGCCGTGAACGGGGTGCGAGGAAGGCACACGGCAACAGAGATAAGTAGAGGCGACGGAGGCCGTGGCGGGAGATGAAGCAAGCATCCCACAACCACAAGTGTCAAGGGGCAGACAAAGACTGCACTGTCTTCCCCCACCGAGGGAGGGAGGGCTTCAGGCTGGACAAGGTAACAGCGAAGGGACAAACTTAAATCAGGAATAACGAACATGACCGAAAGAACGTCTCCACGGCAGGGGGCAGACGCCTGGAGTCATGACCGGGACGGGACCGCCCCCAGAAAGTATTAAGAAATTAAAGGATCCGAAATGCTCGGGGAAGGGAGTTTCCTGCTGAAGATCTGAAGCCCTCTGCCGTGTTTGCTCCGCGTCGGAGTTCCTATGACTACACCATAAATACCCCAATTATAGCCAAGTCGAAAACTCGAAGGCTGAAAGGGGGTATTCGTACCAAAAATTGGATTGGATTGGATTGGTATGATTTATTTTAAAATGTTGCATATCTCTTACAGGACGTTTCAGTCAGCACAGGCATCTTTCAGCTGCTGTTGATGTACTAGGCAAGATTACGCTCAGACAGCTGAAAGATGCTAATGTTGACAGCGATGTCCTGTAAAGGATATGCACACTTGATCACTATTAATTGCTATTGGTAATTAAAATGTATTTGATATAAGAATTTGTTTCATATTGTTGCATGATTTTGTTGTTGTTGTTGTTGTTGTTGTTGTTGTTGTTGTTGTTGTTGTTGTTGTTGTTGTTGTGGTTGTTGATGTTGTTGTTGCCCTCGTTTGCTTTGATCTCAAGCGAACCCCATACAATCTACTGTTAGTATCACTGGACTGAATTTTGGCCAGGGATTAGCTTTCCTTATTACCATTGTCCCTCACCATCAGGCGAATCCACTCCGACATCAGAGGTATTTGCATTTTAGGTCCCCAAGTCAAGGACTTATGTTGTTGTTGTTGCCCTCGTTTGCTTTGATCTCAAGCGAACCCCATAAAATCTACTGTCAACAGACGTCTCAACAGACGTCCTCTAAAAGTACTGGAGAGTTTTGGTCAGAGACCATAACTTTATGAAGGGAAAATCCCAACTGCACCTCCCCGCGGTAGAGGATGGAAACACACTACGGTGTGGCTAACACAGCTCTGGGGACCGAGTATCCACCGAAATAAGTGGACAACTCTGCAGCTGAGCAGAGCAGGGCACTCACTTGTCCTTACAGTCGGAAATGGCTGTCAAAGGCAGAGGTAAAAAGACCACCATGTGAATGTGGAAGGCAAGGGGAAACCACCACATAATCTTCCCAAGACTTCATGGCAAAACATATTTCAAAGTTAGTGAAGGACGTTAATGGCTGTCTTAGGGCATCCTCGTCCGGTAGGGACAGTCATGAGCCACAGGTGACACCAGACCGTCATCCAGCTACTGATGGCAAAAACTTAACTAAAATAAATAAATTTAGAGTAGGAACATGGAATGTTAGGACATTAAATGAGCTAGGAAAGTTGACCAATGTTCTAAGAGAGATGGATAGCATGAAAATGAATATACTAGGCGTTAGTGAGATGAGATGGAAGGGATCGGGCAAAATTATAGCTGACAATCACACAATAATTTATTCTGGAGGGGATACACATGAAAAAGGGGTAGGAATAATATTAGACGAAAAAACAGCCAAGTCAATTAATGGATACTGGTGTATTTCAGATAGAGTTATTATGGTAAAAATCAAAGGCAAACCAATAGACATAAATATTATACAAGTATATGCACCAACAGCAAGCAGTAGTGATGAAGAAATACAACACTTTTATGACGAAATAGAAATGGCGATGGCTCAAATTGGATCACAAGAAATAAAGATAATACTTGGTGATTTTAATGCAAAAGTAGGAAAGGGAAAAATGGAGGATGTAGTGGGGAATTATGGTTTAGGTACAAGAAATGAAAGAGGGGAAAAGCTAATAGAATGGGCAAATATCAATGATATGATAATTGGAAACACATGGTTTAAACACCATAAAAGACGACTGTACACATGGATAAGCCCTGATAAGAAAATACGCAACCAAATTGACTACATACTAATTAATAAAAGATTTAGAAATGCTTTAATTAATGTAAAGACAATGCCTGGTGCTGACTGTAATAGTGATCATGTACCACTATGTGGACATATAAAAGTAAGATTAAAGAGAGGGAAAAAAATGGTTAAGAACATGAGACTTAATAAAGAGGTTCTGAAAATAGATAAAGAAATGCAAGAACAATACAGAGTGACTGTGAAAAATAGGTACAATGCAATAACTAAAATACAGAGTATAGATGAACAATGGGAAATGTTAAGGGACTCCATTCATCAAACTAGCAAAGAAGTATTACCGGAGAGAGGCAAAATAGCTAAGAAAAAATGGATGAATGAAGATATCTTAAAACTGATGGACTAAAGAAAACAGAGTAAAAATGACAAACAAGAATACGCTAAGATAAATAAAGAAATAAAAGATAAATGTGGGAAGGCTAAAGAAAGTTGGTTAAACGGGCAATGCAAAAAAATTGAATTAAACTCCATTAAAGATACAAAAAATATGCACAGACAAATCAGTGAGCTTACAGGAAGAAAAATAAGAATAAATACAGGGTGTTTGAAATCAAAAACAGGAAAGATAATATTAGAGGAAGATGCTATAATGAAGAGGTGGAATGAGTATATAAGAGAATTATATGAAGGAGAAAGGGAAGAATTAACAGAAGATAGTAACTTAGAAGGTCCACCTATTCTGAAAGAAGAAGTCGCTGACGCTATGAAACGTATGAAGAAAGGAAAAACAGCTGGGCCAGATGAAATCACAATAGAAGAATTAGAAGTATTGGGAGAATTTGGAGTAGATATATTAACCAAAATGTTGAATGATATTTACAGCAGTGGATATTTACCCAGTGATATGCTGAAATCTGTATTTATAGCTATACCAAAAAGACCAGGAGCAATTGATTGTGAAGATTTTCGTACAATTAACCTTATAAACCATATCACTAAGCTTCTACTCAGAATCATAATGAGAAGAACCAAAAAGAAAATAAAAATGGAAATTAGTGAAGAACAGTATGGATTTGTGGAAGGAAAGGGCACAAACAATGCAATTTATACATTACGGACACTAATAGAAAGGTCAATAGAGAAACAGAGAGACATATATTTGTGCTTCATAGATTATACTAAGGCATTTGATAAAGTAAAACATGATGAACTGATTAAAATGTTGGAAGATATCAACACTGATGGAAAAGATTTAAGAATAATAAAGAATATTTACTGGAACCAAGTAGCAGCAATTAAAATGGGAAATAAAGAGGGTAGTTACGAACAGATAAAGCTAGGAGTACGACAAGGGTGTGTCTTGTCACCAGATCTTTTCTCCCTGTATAGCGAAGTAATAATGAGAGAGATCAAAGAGATGCCAGGAATACTAGTTGGAGGTTATAATATAAATAATATACGCTATGCAGATGACACAGTATTGGTGGCGGATAATTCAACAGACCTACAACAATTATTAGACGTTGTAGTAACAGAGAGTGCAAGGAAAGGACTCTCCTTGAATATCAAGAAAACAGTAACAATGGTAATATCAAAGAAAATGGTGACACCAAAATGTGACATAGAAATAGAAGGGAAAATCCTTAACCAAGTGGATAATTTTAGATACCTAGGGGCATTTATAACATCAGATGGAAGATGTACAACAGAGATTAGGAGCAGAATAGGGCAGGCAAAAGCCGCATTTCAGAAAATGAAGAGTATCTTATGCAATAAGTCACTATCACTGAATGTAAGAAAGAGAGTGCTGAAATGCTATGTAGAACCAGTTTTGCTGTATGGCAGTGAATCTTGGAATGTAAATGAACAAATTAAGAAGAAATTAGAAGCAACAGAGATGTGGTTCCTGAGACGAATGTTGCGAATTCCTTGGACTGCCAGAGTAACTAACGACGACTGCCTGAAACAGGCTAACGAAACTAGAACATTATATACAACAATAAGACAGAGACAAACAGCTTTCCTCGGTCATGTGATGAGAAGAGAGGCATTGGAGAACATCGTAACAACTGGAAAGATCGAGGGGAAGAGAGGCAGAGGTAGACCAAGAGAAGTGATGCTGGATGGATTGAGACGGTGGCATGGAGGAATATCAGCAGCAGAGTTGATCCAGAAAACCAAAGACCGAGATCTATGGAGAGCCATGAACGCCTACGCCAGCCGGCACGGCACTTGATGATGATGATGAAGTCAAGGACGAGAAGTTAACATTTTAGTCCAAGTATACGGTGTAGGGGATTGAACCTCTTACCTCAGCATCAATACACCGGATGCTTAAGAACAAGCGCTACATATTGTTGCATGTTTCGTTTAGTTTAGTTTAGTCGTTGGATCAACATCACGGCACACGGATTTACTCATAAGTGCTTCGTTTTCCTCCTAACTCAAACCTGAGTCTGAAGAAACTCAGCTCAATGCACGAACTCCGTTGCCTCGGCGAGGATCCTGAAATACTTTGGGTAGATTTTTAACTCGAAATTTTGCCTGTTCAGCGCCGTTAGGCTACTCTTTTTCGATTTCCAACTGCCAGGAGATGTTTTACGTGCGCAACAACAATACACACGGGCGTCCGATCTCACTACCCAGAGACCAGGGGACATTTTATTGCTGGAAGTCCAGATGGATTTTTTAAATAAATCCCGGTCCTCACCGGGGCCTGAACCCGGGACCTCCAGCACTCGAGGCGGACACCATACCTCGAGACCACTCAGCCTCCTCTCAACATTATTGCATGTTACTTTGTCTACATTCTGTTACTGTGTTCTGCCTGTCACCTGTCATCGTCAGTTGTAAATTGTTATAGGTAAGACAATCTGTAGACCTGCACAACCGGCTTTCCTGTCACATTTATTGTCAACAGTGGCTTAGTGATGTCTGTGTTGATAAGTATTGTTTGTGTTTATCTTTATATCAATTCATTTTGATGATCTAATGTTTACAATTGACTCCGCTGTGGTTCAGTTAATGAAACAATCGTCTGTGTTATCTGTTATTGTTGATTGCTACTCCTCCAATATGGAGTTAAGAGGTCTTCGTGGCTGCTAAGTTAATGCGCTTGCGCTTATATTTCCGGTGCCCTGTCGGCGGTTCAATCCCTACACCGGTCAGTATGACTTGGAGGCTGACTTCTCGTTCAGAAAGCAATGGCAAACTTTAAAACAAAAAGTTAGTTGCATATCCTTTACAGGATGTTGCAATAAACCCCAACATTTGTTGGTTGTTCCTGATGTGTTGGCACATTACGTTCAGTAGTTTGCCATTGCTTTCTCCACGACCGCCATTCATACTTTTGTATGGGATGCAAACAATGAGCTATATTTAGCTCCTGCCAAAAGATGAGATACTAAACACAGACACAATATACATACCTTACAAAGGACTCCATACGCAGGTGAAAACATATACAATCAGAAACAATCAACAAATATATAATAACTAGCTGACCCGACCCGACTTCGCCCAGGCCCTGGAGGGGATCTATCTATCTATCAGTCTGTCTGTCTGCTTGTCTGTCTGTCTGTCTGTCTGTCTGGCTGACCCGGCCCGGCTTCACCCAGTCCCTGATGGCGAGCATCTCATTTAATTCATATAAGTAGTCATATAAGTTCCCGTTCCCGACTGTCTGTCTGTCTGTCTGTCTGTCTGTCTGTCTGTCTGTCTGTCTGTCCGTCCCTCCCTCTCTGTCTGTCTGTCTGTCTGTCTGTCTGCCTGTCTGTCTAATCATTTATTGGTTGCAGTTAGAACAACCTTAGATAAACGAAGACCAACTTACAAAAAGCATTAGAAAGAGCATTTGAAAGATCTTTACATCTTCCCCAACAATTAACTTGGGTAAATGGAGCGGCGGCAGCAGCATCAGCAGAAGAAGGAAAAGGAGGAGTAGACAACTGCAGCGAAAAGGTGGGTCTGTCTATCTATCTGACCCGGCGTGGCTTCGCCCAGCTCCTGGCGGGTAGCGTCTCATTAAATTCATACAACAAAAAAAGTAACTTAAAAGAATGTCCTTACACACACCATCCATAATTTTTAATGAAAACTCTTTCTAATCACCTGCATGACTACAGTAACTTCTTAAGCAAAAAAAGATGAGTTACAATATTATGCATTGTGCATTATTTTTATGAAAACTTTGAAAATGCCTTACAGATTGCATCATTATTTATTATAACTCATATGCCGGTATATAACTATGGACAAGGAGTTTATAAATCTTTGAAAACAATGCCACAATATGACTATAAGTTATACAGAAAAGTTATGCCCCTTGAAATAACTTTTACGGAGTTAGGTCCCCTGAGATATATGAAATTATAATGAAAAATGAAAAATGAAAAAAATACTGAGTAAGCAGGCGATTTCACACTAACAAAATACCACAGTTGGCAGCGCTGGAATGAAAGGAAGGCGTGTAGAAAATTTCATCTCAATCGGATTGGCCGTTCGCGAACAAATAAAGGACATACATACATACATACAGACAGACAGACAGACAGACAGACAGACAGACAGACCGACGGAGATCCTAATTTATATATAAGATATATATATATATATATATATATATATATATATATATATATATATATATATATATATATATATATATATATATATATACTAGCAGACCCGGCCCGGCTTCACCCAGCTCTGGTGGGGAGCATCTCATTTAATTCATATAAGTAGTCATATAAGCTGCCGTTCCCGTTCCTGTCTGTCTGTCTGTCTGTCTGTCTGTCTGTCTGTCTGTCTGTCTGACCCTGCCCGGCATCGCCTGGCTCCTGGTGTGGAGCATCTCATTTAATTCATATAAGTAGTCATATAAGCTCCCTTTCCCGTTCCCGACTATCTATCTGTCTGTCTATCTGTCTGTCTGACCCGGCCCGACTTCGCCCAGCTCCTGATGGGGAGCATCTCATTTAATTCATATAAGTTCCGTTCCCGACTATCTGTCTGTCTGTCTGTCTGTCTGTTTGTCTGTCTGTCTGTCTGTCTGTCTGTCTGTCTGTCTGTCTGTCTGTCTGTCTGCCTGTCTGTCTGTCTAATAATTTATTGGTTGCGGTTAAAACAACCTTAGATAAACGAAGACCAACTTACAAAAAGCATTAGAAAGAGCACTTGAAAGATCTTTACATATTCCCCCAACAATTAACTTGGGTAAATGGAGCAGCGGCAGCAGCAGCAGAAGAAGAAGAAAAAGGAGGAGTAGGAGGAAGGAGGAGGAAGAGGGTGGAGGAGGGAGGAGGGAGGAAGATGGAGGAGGAGGAGGGAGGAAGAGATAGGCGGAGAGAGGAGGAGAAGGGAGGAGGAGGGAGGAGTAGGGAGGAATAGGAGGTAGGAGGAGGGATTAGGAGAAGGAGGGGGAAAGAGGAGAAGGAGGAGGAGGGAGGCGGAAGGAGGAGGAAGAGGGAGGAGGAGGAAGGAGGAGGAAGGAGGAGGAGGAGAGAGGAGGAGGAGTAGAGAGGAGGAAGAGGGAAGAGGAGGGAGAAGGAGGAGGAGGAAGAGGGAGGAGGGGAGGAGGAGGGAGGAGGAATAAGGAGGAGGAAGAAGAAGGATGGAGAAGGAAGAGGAGGAGGTAGAAGGATGGAGGAGGAGAACGCAGGAGGAGGAGGGGGAGGAGGAGGGAGGAGGGAGAGGGAGGAGGGAGGAGGAGGAGGGAGGAGGAGAAGAGAGGAGGAGGAGGGAGGAGGTGGAGGGAGAAGGAGGAGGGAGGAAGAGGTAGAAGGAGGAGTGAGAAGGAGGAGGGAGGAGGGGGATAAGGAGGAGGAGGAAGAATGATGAGGAGGGAAGAGGAGGAAGAGGGAGGATTAGGGATGTGGAGGAAGGAGGAGGAGGGAGGAGGAGGGAGGAGGTAGAGGGAGGAGAAGGAGGGATAAAAGGGAGGAGGGAGGAGGAGGATGGAAGAGGTAGGAGGAAGAGGGAGGAGATAGAGATAGGCGGAGAGAGGAGGAGGAGGGAGGAGGAGGAGTAGGGAGGAATAAGAGGGAGGTGGAGGGATTAGGAGGAGGGGGAAAGAGGAGAAGGAGGAGGAGGGAGGAGGAGGAAGAGGGAGGAGGAGGGAGGAGGAGAAAGGAGGAGGAAGGAGGAGGAGAGAGGAGGAGGAGGAGAGAGGTATTAGGAGGAGGGAGAAGAAGGATGGAGGAGGGAGGAGGAGGGAGAGGGTGGAGGAGGAGGAAGAGGGAGGAGGGAGAGGGAGAAGGAGGGAGAAGGAGGGAGAAGGAGGAGGAGGAGAACGCAGGAGGAGGAGGAGGGAGCAGGAGCAGGGAGGAGGGAGAAGGAGGGAGGAGGAGGACGGTGGAGGAGAGAGGAGAAGAAGGGAGGAGGTGGAGGGAGAAGGAGGAGGGAGGAAGAGGTAGAAGGAGGAGGGAGAAGGAAGAGGGAGAAGAAGGAGGGGGAGGAGGAGGAATGATGAGGAGGGAGGAGGAGGAAGAGGGAGGAGGAGGCATGTGGAGGAAGGAGGTGGAGGGAGGAGGAGGGAGGAGGTAGAGGGAGGAGGAGGAGGGAGGAAAAGGGAGGAGATAGGAGGAGGAGGGAGGAGGTAGGAGGAGAAGAAAAAGGAAGGAGGAGGGAGGAGGAGGAAGAGGGAGAAGGAGGAAGAGGGAGGAGGAGGATGGAGGAGGAAGAGGAGGGAGAGGGAGGAGGGGGAGGGGAAGAGGAAGAGGGTAGAAGGAGGAGGAGGGGAGAGGAGGAGGAGGGATGTGGAGGAAGGAGGAGGAGGGAGGATGAGGGATTAGGTAGAGGGAGGAGGAGGAGGGAGGAAAAGGTTTGAGGGAGGAGGAGAGAGGAGGAGGAAGTAGGAGGAGGAGGAAGAGGGAGGAGGAGTGAGGAGGAGGAAGGGGGAGGGAGGAGGAGGAAGGGGGAGGAGGAGGAGGAGGATGGAGGAGGAGGAGGGAGAGGGAGAGGGGAAGCGGAAGAGTGTAGGAATTGGAGGAGGGGAGAGTAGGAGGAGGAGAGAGAAAGAGGGAGGAGGAGAAGAGAGGAGGAGGGAGGAGGGAGAAGGAGGGAGGAGGAGAAGGGAGGAGGAGAAGGGAGGAGGAGGGAGCAGGGAGGAGGCGGAGGGAGAAGGATGAAGTAGCAGGAGGGAGGAGGGAGGAGGGAGGAGGAGGGAGAATGAGGAGGGGAGGGAGGAAGGAAAGGGAGGTGGAAGAGGAGGAGGAAGGAGGAGGAGGAGGGTGGAGGAAGGAGGTAGAGGGAGGAGGAGGAGGTAGAGGGAGGAGGAGGAGGAAGGGAAGGGAGGAGGAAGAGGAGGACTGTAGATAACTTCCTTACACATGAACGCCTACGCCAGCCGGCATGGCACTTGATGATGATGATGATTGCCGTGTGACGATTCTGTGTAGTCACGTCATTTTCTTCGCTTTTCCTAGCGTTTTGGTTCGGGGATTCTTTCATCATCATCATCATATATTTACGTGCGTATTTAGGGAGGGGGAGGAGGGAGGAGGAGGAAGAAGAAAAACATATGACAGTTGGCAACGCTTGAATGAGAGGAAGACGTGTAGAAAATTTCATCTCAATCGGATGGACCGTTCGCGAATGTATAAAGGACATACACACCCACCCACCCACCCACACATATCCTTTTTTATATATAAGATATATATATATATATATATATATATATATATATATATATATATATATATATATATATATATATATATCTATATATATATATATATATATATATATTTATATTTATAGAAGGACAATGAACAGCGTATTAACACAAGTAATTATTTTTGTTGTTTCGGGATTTGAAGTAATTATACAAGTAATTATATTGTGTAGTTAATCCTTTGCACAATATATTTTTATAATCTGCTTTCCTGGCTTTCTTAGAATTATATATATATATATATATATATATATATATATATATATATATATATATATATATATATATATATGTATATATATATATATATAACTTTAGTATTTCACCCAGTATCTTTGCATTTCATCAATTATCATTATATTTTTGACAGGCCTTTGAGAGGCCATTCAATAATCACCCTTAAATAGCTCCTCAGCCTTTACATTAATATGATCAAATGACACACATGGGCGTGGAGACCTAATGGGGTGGCTCTCACGCCAGCCCTTATTTTTACAAAAATAACAATTAAATTATCGACCCTTTGGCTAAGATCAAAGTGTAGTCATCTGTACTTGATCTGACCCGGGTCACCAGATTGGGTGGCCATTCGAATGACACGCAGGTGCGTGGTACCTGATGGGGCGGCTTTGTACACTGGGGAACAGCTCACCCTTATAAATACACACAAAATAACTTTGGATACACGGACATACGTAATTCATCTTCACTGCTAGAAAATCCACCGGTAAACGAGCTCACAGGAAATGATCGCTGCAGAAAAGGGAGAACAAGGTATATCGTCACAATGGGAAAGTTAATGCGGAGGAGAGGCAGGGGGAGACCAAATTAGAAAATGCCATGCAGTTTGAGATCATTACCAGGAGAAACATCCACATCAGAAATGATTGGTATCACACGAGACCGAAGTCAGAGACATGATTACCTTCGCAACACGGAGAGGAATATAAGAAGACTTGAGATAAACGGTTGAAAAGTGTCAGAATGCATACACCCTCAATTGTTACCCATTTCATTTACAGGTATCACTGCTGCTCACCTGGACGCCATACCCTTCCCCTCGTTTCATTTCGCTATGGATATATGTGGGGTATTGCGGTCGACCCTCTTCCACACCTACACATTCAAATACCTTCGAATACCTTGTTTCTGTCCAGCCCGCGTGTACGCATGGAAGTACATGGAGGCTAAGAAGATGACAAGTATTTGTATCACGAGCTGTACATGAAGGTGTTGGCGTCAAGAACAAGAGTGTACTGATGGAGTTCGGCCACAAGAGAAAGGTTGAGAAGTCCAGATCTAAAAATCTTAGTGATCAGACTGAGGCTCGAAGACAGAAGGAAGAGGCTGGTGGCAGACGTGAAGAGCGCATTGCATTGACAAGATTTAGCTGTTGTAGAACATTGATGAACCAAAGACATTAACAACACATTAAAGTGTTATTACCAGTACAACACACACAAAAATGGGCGGTGGGCAATAAGTATATTAAGAAACAGATGTAAATGTTGCACTATTTATTGCCTGCCCTATTTTGCTGCATCTTGTCCGGTACAAGCTGTAGAAGTCACTCAACACAAAACAAAGGAAACAATGAACCTTTCAAGCTGATATATACAACACGCATATTCTCTCAGTCATGTATACTGATATATACAACACACATATTCCCTCAGTCATGTTTACTGATATATACAACATGTATATACCCACAGTCATGTATACTGATATATACAACACACATATTCCCACAGTCATGTATACTGATATATACAACACACATATTCCCACAGTCATGTATACTGATATATACAACACACATATTCCCACAGTCATGTATACTGATATATACAACACACATATTCCCACAGTCATGTATACTGATATATACAACACACATATTCCCTCAGTCATGTATACTGATATATACAACACACATATTCCCGCAGTCATGTATACTAATATATACAACACGCATATTCCCACAGTCATGTATACTGATATATACAACACACATATTCCCACAGTCATGTTTACTGATATATACAACATGTATATACCCACAGTCATGTATACTGATATATACAACACACATATTCCCACAGTCATGTATACTGATATATACAACATGTATATACCCACAGTCATGTATACTGATATATACAACATGTATATACCCACAGTCATGTATACTGATATATACAACACGCATATTCCCACAGTCATGTATACTGATATATACAACATGTATATACCCACAGTCATGAATACTGATATATACAACACACATATACCCTCAGTCATGTATACTGATATATACAACACACATATTCCCACAGTCATGTATACTGATATATACAACACACATATTCCCACAGTCATGTATACTGATATATACAACATGTATATACCCACAGTCATGTATACTGATATATACAACACACATATACCCTCAGTCATGTATACTGATATATACAACACACATATTCCCACAGTCATGTATACTGATATATACAACACGCATATTCCCTCAGTCATGTATACTGATATATACAACACGCATATTCCCTCAGTCATGTATACTGATATATACAACACGCATATTCCCTCAGTCATGTATACTGATATATACAACACGCATATTCCCACAGTCATGTTTACTGATATATACAACATGTATATACCCACAGTCATGTATACTGTTATAAACAACACGCATATTCCCACAGTCATGTATACTGATATATACAACACGCATATTCCCACAGTCATGTATACTGATATATACAACACACATATTCCCACAGTCATGTTTACTGATATATACAACATGTATATACCCCCACAGTGCAGTCAGGTCTTAGTCAGATATGACTGAGCTACCGTATAACAGTAGACGGTACTACCTGGTTTCTGTTAGCGCCGAACGTTAGGCGGCGCTTACCAAACCCGACACCCCACATTGTGCCAACGGCTTCGGGCGGAAGAGCGCAATTGGGAGGGTACAAGCCTTACCATGGTGCGAGGAAATGCAAGCTAAAGACAAAATTGTCATGGCAGGGCAGACCAGGCCCTAAGCCTTGGTTGGCGACTGGTCTAGGATCGAAGCTCCGACAGGCGGACAGTTAGAGCATTGCTTTGCTGATCCGGCAGCTTCTGCAGCTTGTCTTGTTCCAGATGTAGGGGTGTTACCTTTCCTCTGGAGTGAACTAGGCAGGCCGAGAGAGGGATCATGCTGCATGGGCAACACATGATCTCTATATTTTAGACCAGGCTTTGTGCTATGGAGAGGCAATAACTCCATCCCTGGTCTTAACTGGTCTCGGAATCAAAGCGAGAGGCAACTGTTACGGGTTATAAGTCCTTGTCAGTTGGCGTAGACATGGGGCGCCACGCGTTGCCTCTGACGGTGGGAGACACCTATAGGTGTCACTGATCAGCTACCGCCCGCCTCAAGCTGGGCAGCCCCCAGCCAATTGGGTGCTGATCCGCCACAGCCTGCCTGCTTCAATGGGTGCTTGGGGCTAGGACTAAATCTGAATCGCAGGCTGTAAAACCAATGCACCAGGTACAAACAAAAATATAAATAGAAACCTCAAGCTACGGCTTGCAACCTGGAACGTGAGAACCATGTGTCCAGGATTTTCCACTGACTTGACCAATATTGACGATGTGAGAAAAACGGCTGTGATTGATGCCGAACTCAATCGTCTTAACATTGATATTGCTGGCCTGCAGGAGACTCGCCTCGCTGAGGAAGGGTCACTCAGGGAAAACAACTACACCTTTTTCTGGAAGGGTAAAGGGCAGGCAGAAAAAAGGCAACACGGTGTGGGCTTTGCAGTGAAGAATTCGCTACTGGGAATGATTGAAATTCCAGCAGGAGGAAATGAAAGACTATTATCCCTGCGCTTGGCAACCTCTTGTGGGTTTGCCACCATTATTACTGCATATGCACCGACACTCGATTCCTCTGATGATGTGAAGGATTTGTTCTATGAGGAGTTATACTCTGTGATCAAGGCAGTTCCAAAATCCGACTACATTTATATGCTCGGTGATTTCAATGCTCGTGTGGGCAAGGACTCGAGTTCATGGCCAGTGTGCCTTGGAAAATACAACATCGGTCGCATGAATGAAAATGGGCAAAGGCTGCTGGAGCATTGCACCAGTAATGACCTATGTATTACAAACTCTTTTTTTTAAAACAAAAGAGATGCATAAGGTCACATGGAAACATCCAAGATCCGGCCATTGGCACCAGCTGGACTTCATCATCACACGGAGACAACATCTGAACCATATATCATTGACTCGTAGTTACCACAGTGCTGACTGTGATACGGATCATTCTTTGGTTGTTGCAAGGGTTAGACTGAGACCAAAGAGAATCTACACAGCTAAACACAAATCTAGCCCCAGGATTAATATTATTAACACTCATGATCCTGAAAAGTGCTTTCAGTTTCAACAGCAACTTGAAGACGCTTTCACTGATACACCAGAAAATTGTACAGTAAATGATAAATGGAATAAACTTAAGGAAACTCTTTGTAAAACTGCCGTAAAGGTTTACGGCACTGTGGATCATAAGAGGCAGGACTGGTTTGCGGCCAACAGCGAGACTCTGCAGCCCTTGATTGATAAGAAGAAGAAAGCTCTCTTAAGAAACAAGGAAAGACCAACGCGTAACACTCTGAGTGAGCTAAGGCAAGCTAGGAAGGATGTGAAAAAGGCTGCCAGGCAGTGTGCAAATGATTATTGGATCAAGTTATGTGAGTCCATTCAAATCGCAAGTGATAAGGGAGACATAAGAAGCATGTATGAAGGAATAAAGAAAGGCTGTGGTCCAGTGATCAAAAGAAGTGCACCATTGAAAACCTTGACTGGAGAAGTCATCACTGATAAGAAACAGCAGATGGACAGATGGGTAGAGCACTATTTGGAGCTTTACTCAAGTGAGACCAAACTAGCGGATTATGCCCTCAACGCCATAGAGGCTCTACCAACTCTTGACCACCTGGACACACTTCCCACCATAACAGAAGTTAAGTGTGCTATAAATGAATTTGCATCTGGCAAGGCTCCAGGTAAGGATGGGATTCCAATAGAGGTTATCAGGAGTGGGCAAGACACACTCACTATACAGATCCACCAGCTAATAGAGCTATGCTGGCGTGAAGGACAAGTCCCACAGGATTTCAAAGATTCAAGCATCATAACACTGTACAAGAACAAGGGCGATCGGAGCGACTGCAACAACTATAGGGGTATCTCACTTCTGTGTATTGTTGGAAAAGTATTTGCCAGAATTGTTCTGCGCAGACTTCAAGTCCTAGGAGATCAAGTCTACCCCGAATCACAGTGTGTCTTTCGACAGAACCGGTCTACCACTGATATGATATTCTCATTGCGACAAATGCAAGAAAAATGCCGTGAACAGAATCAACCACTGTTTATTGCCTTCATCGACCTCACAAAGGCATTTGATTTGGTCAGTCGTGAGGGTCTGTTCAAGGCACTAAAGAAGATTGGCTGCCCACCAACTCTTCTGTCCATTGTGGAATCGTTCCACACAGGCATGAAGGGTATAATCAAGTTTGATGGTGCAACTTCTGAAGAATTTGAAATCAAGAGTGGAGTTAAGCAAGGTTGTGTACTAGCTCCCACCCTCTTTGGAATATACTTTTTACTTCTACTGAAATATGCATTTCGTGATCAGGATGGTGGTATATACATTCACTCACGCTCAGATGGCGGCCTCTACAATGCTCAGAGATTGAAGGCTAAGACCAAAATTAGGAGGGTACTGATCAGAGAGTTGCTTTTTGCAGATGATGCTGCAGTTACGACCCACTCTGAGGAAGAATTGCAATGTCTACTATCTGCATTCTCCAATGCTTGTTCTGAATTTGGTTTAACAATTAGCAAAAAGATGACACAGATTATGTCACAAGGTGCACATGGGGTACCATCAATCTTTATTGACGACGCCGAACTAGAGATAGTAGACCATTTTACATATCTAGGATCAGTGGTAAATAGCAAATTATCCCTAGATCAGGAAATCAACATCCGGATTGGTAAGGCAGCAACAACAATGAACAGGTTAAGAAAAAGAGTCTGGGAGAACAGGAAGCTTACTGCCAAAACAAAAGTCCATGTCTATCAAGCCTGTGTCCTTAGTACTCTTCTCTATGGCAGTGAAACCTGGACAACCTACTCACACCAAGAGAACAATTTAAACAGCTTTCATATGCGGTGTCTGCGAAGAATTCTTGGTATTAAGTGGCAAGACAAAATCACAAATACTGAAGTATTGGAAAGATCAGGTTGTGTGACAGTTTATTCCATGCTCAGTCTTCGTAGACTTAGATGGATAGGACATCTTAGGAGGATGGATGATGGTAGAATACCAAAGGATATCTTTTTTGGTGAATTACAGATGGGTAAGAGATCTCAGGGTCGGCCTCTACTACGATACAAAGATGTGTGTAAGCGGGACATGATTGATACAGGCAATCATAATGCACATTGGGAGCAAGTCGCCGCTGAACGTGTTGCATGGAGGGCAAATATCAGAAATGGAATAAAGTCAAAGGAGAAAATTATTGCAGAAAAGTCACACACCAAGAGTTTGAGACGTAAGATGGTGCATGATGGTGGAAATGACCACGTGTTCACATGCACCCACTGTGAACGGACATTTACAGAGCAAATTGGCCTTATCAGTCACACTCGCTACCGCCATAGTTAAAAGTTATTATGCCTTTTTAAAGCACAAACTATCGTCTGTCAAGACGGCAAGGTGCCAATGTTGTAATGTTATATACCCACAGTCATGTATACTGATATATACAACACGCATATTCCCACAGTCATGTATACTGATATATACAACACACATATTCCCACAGTCATGTATACTGATATATACAACATGTATATTCCCACAGTCATGTATACTGATATATACAACATGTATATTCCCACAGTCATGTATACTGATATATACAACACACATATTCACACAGTCATGTATACTGATATATACAACATGTATATTCCCACAGTCATGTATACTGATATATACAACACACATATTCCCACAGTCATGTTTACTGATATATACAACATGTATATACCCACAGTCATGTATACTGATATATACAACACACATATTCCCACAGTCATGTATACTGATATATACAACATGTATATACCCACAGTCATGTATACTGATATATACAACATGCATATTCCCTCAGTCATGTATACTGATATATACAACACACATATTCCCACAGTCATGTATACTGATATATACAACACGCATATTCCCACAGTCATGGATACTGATATATACAACATGTATATACCCACAGTCATGTATACTGATATATACAACACACATATACCCTCAGTCATGTATACTGATATATACAACACACATATTCCCACAGTCATGTTTACTGATATATACAACATGTATATACCCACAGTCATGTATACTGATATATACAACACACATATTCCCACAGTCATGTATACTGATATATACAACATGTATATACCCACAGTCATGTATACTGATATATACAACATGCATATTCCCTCAGTCATGTATACTGATATATACAACACACATATTCCCACAGTCATGTATACTGATATATACAACACGCATATTCCCACAGTCATGGATACTGATATATACAACATGTATATACCCACAGTCATGTATACTGATATATACAACACACATATACCCTCAGTCATGTATACTGATATATACAACACACATATTCCCACAGTCATGCATACTGATATATACAACATGTATATACCCACAGTCATGTATACTGATATATACAACATGCATATTCCCACAGTCATGTATACTGATATATACAACACACATATTCCCACAGTCATGTATACTGATATATAGAACACACATATTCCCACAGTCATGTATACTGATATATACAACATGTATATACCCACAGTCATGTATACTGATATATACAACACACATATACCCTCAGTTATGTATAGTGATATATACAACACGCATATTCCCTCAGTCATGTATACTGATATATACAACACACATATTCCCACAGTCATGTATACTGATATATACAACACGCATATTCCCTCAGTCATGTATACTGATATATACAACACACATATTCCCACAGTCATGTATACTGATATATACAACATGTATATTCCCACAGTCATGTATACTGATATATACAACACGCATATTCCCACAGTCATGTTTACTGATATATACAACACGCATATTCCCACAGTCATGTTTACTGATATATACAACAGGCATATTCCAACAGTCATGTTTACTGATATATACAACAGGCATATTCTCACATTCATGTTTACTGTCCACCATGGTAGGATGTATATGACTATTATCCCTTTTTGTTTACACACCGATGGTTTGGGCATACGAATAGCATTTGTTCTTTATGTGTGTTAAAAAAAAATGTTTGCATATCCTTTACAGGACATCGCTGTCAACATCAGCATCTTTCAGCTGATTGTTGATTTCTTGGCAAGATTACGTTCAGTAGTTTGCTATTGCTTTCTGAGCGGCCGGCTCACATACCCCGTAAGTTACCGACGGGAGTCGAACCACTGCTGATTCTCACCGTCTTCACGTACTTACGAGAGTATACAAGATTACGGAGAAACGTTGCTAACCTCTAGGCCAGGAAGCCGGCATGTGTGTTAAACAGGCACTAAATTATGCATTCTATTGGCGAAAAATAAGTGTTAACAACAGAATGAGCCGGAGGTTCAAGGGTCAGTACAAGATGGCAAACATTAATTTTAGTATCTGAAAGAAGTGCAAGCACGTCTATCTCGATGGCTTCACGAAATTTCTCGTTCACAATGTCAAGGATTTGGAAGTGCTATTGATGCAGAACCACACATTCTTATCTGAGATTGCACACAATGTCTGCAGCAGGAAGAGGATAGCTATTGTTGAGCGTTCCCAGCAGTTGGCCATCAAGGTGACGAACCCCAGTGCTCGCCTCCGATCCAAGGAGGATGAGTAAATTAATTGTTTGCTTACATAATAAATGTTATAAACTATTAAATATTATATATGCATCGAATATTGCAGAATAGGCAGAGAAATCGAAATCAGATGACATAAGGCACGTACTCGGCATGTTCTCTTCTACCACCATTCGAGGTGCGTACTACACGTGTGTCGTGCCCATTACAAGGCAGCCCTTCACGACAGATAAGTAAGTAACCTTTGTGTATATGTTCGTGTAGATTGTGTCCATTTAGAGCATGTTTGATGTGTGCGTGCTGACGAGGGTTGTAGCTGCCATTTGTGATTGTATTCTCCTAAAGCTTTCACATTCTGCTAGTTTTCATCGATTCATTCATAATTTAGCGGAAGAAAGCCTGAAAAATGAATTGTGTATTTGGTTTTTGAATCTAAACCAATACTTAACACATGTTCTGTATCGATCAAAAGAGGCGATTATTCATTTCTACGTATATTCCAAGCCGTCTGGCGTTGGTGACCGTTCCTGTCCAGATTCTTCTGTCTGATGTGCCGCCAACCATTTCAGACACTGATATTCCTGCATACAAAAATGTCAAACCGAGCAATATTTTCTCTCCTGTTCTCCCCCTACATCTTCACCCCTCCAAGTTTCCCGTTGTGACGACATACTCCATTCATACTGTCATCTCAAAGTATATGAGCAAATGTTAATTCAAATATTATTATCATCATCAAGTGCCACATCTGTACAGAGGTTGGATGTAACGAGTTTACAACACATTTTCCAGCTTCTTCACGGTGCATTCATACATGACTCTTGCAGTCCATGTGTTGATATTGTCCACACACGTGTAACGATGTCTTTCTTCAGCACATTTCACCGCCTCGTTTTATTCCTTGAAATACTTTAATAAGAATCGGTGCTTCCATACAGACATGGGGTACTTTAATTAGCTGTCGTTGTTATCATCCAGTACTGTTTCCTTCAATCACACTTGTACTAGTGTTTTAGTTCTCCTCTTCGCCTGCCATCACTTTCCCTCTATTCGCTAATATTTGCAAGTTTTGACATCTTGAGTTTTATCCTTGGATTGTTTTTAGTTGTCCACATTGTTAAACAAAAAATAAACGTTAGTCGTGGTACCAACTTCTCGATAAAGGGTCATCCCATATTGCCCTGCTGTTCCTGTGTCAGTGAACATTACACAAGATGCTCCTCACTGTGAAAAGTAGGACAGACAGCAGTTCCGACAAACCAAAAGCTGGCACACGCATACATGCATAAGGCCACCGCAATAATCAATCAATTATGTGCCATGACGGATAACGTGGGCGGTCATGATTCGTCATTTAACTCGGTCACCAGTGTCGTGGATCAGCTCAGTGTTCCTGTCTCGTCTATGCCATGTGGCAAAGCCTTCCAGGTATTTTCCTCTCGGTCTTCCTCTTGGTCAGTTCCCTTCGATCTTGCCAGTAGTCACTAAGTTCTCTAATCTATTTCTTCTCATAACATGTCCAAAAACTTTTGACTGTGTACGTCTAATTTCTCTAATCAATTTACCATTTTCATTTGTCTCATCTAGTACTTGGTCATTGGTTTTTCTATCTGTCCATGGTATTCTTTGCATTTTCCTCAGAAACCACATTTCTGCAGCCATCAGATGTTTTTCAGCTTGACTGCACATTGTCCAAGTTTCACATCCATACAAAAGAACATGCTCTATTTATCCCCTCAATACTCTTTTTCTTGTTTCAATTGACATCTTTGTATTGGTCAGAATGTTTTTCATCTTGCTAAAGGCTACTTTCGCCATGGCGATTCTTGTTCTAATCTCCTCAAGGCATATCCCATCATATGTTATTACTGTTCGGAGATAATTATACCGATTCACTTCTTGAAGAATAATCCCATTTACTTGTATATTACATTGTGGCACTTCTTTCTTCCTAGTGACGACTATAACCTGTGTCTTTTAACAATTTAATTCTAAACCCAGTTGCTCACTAAGTACAACAACCACATCTACTAATTGTTGCAGATCCTGCGCATTGTCTGTAATCAATACTGTATCATCTGCATAGCTAATGTTATTGATGTTTCGTCCTCCAATTATGGCTCCATTTATATCTTCTACATTTCTGAAAATATTTTCACTGTACAGTGAAAAAAGATCTAGAGACATTACACACCCCTGCATAATACCTCTCTTAATAGGCTCATATTGTCCCACTTCATGATCAATCCTTATGCAGCTTATTGTTTCCAATATATGTTCTTTTATAAGTCTAATGTCTTTCCCATAAATTTGTAGATCTGCAAGCACATCCACCATGTTGACATGTCTAACTCTATCAAAAGAATTTGTGTGATCAATAAAGCAAAGATGTATATCCTTGTTTACTTCTACAGCACGTTCAATAACTGTTCGCAGCATATACACATTATTAACTGTACCCTTTCCTTCTACAAACCCACATTGCTCTTCCCCTATTTCAGGTTGTATCTTCTTCCTCACTCTTTGCATGATAATTCTTAGCAAAATCTTTGTGATGTGATTCATTATACTAATTGTTCTATGTTGATCACATTCCAAGGCTCATAATTTCTTTGGGATTGCAATAAATACATAGTTACATAATTCAGAAGGAATATCTCCAGTATCATATAATGTGTTCAGCAGTCTGGTGACTTGCTCTAGCCCATATTCTTCTAAAGCTTTAATCATTTCTGTTGTGATGTTATCTGCACCGGGGGCCTTGCCAGCTTTTATATGCTTAAGAAAATTTCGAACTTCCATCTTCAAAATTGGCGGTCCTTCATTATTAAATCTAATATCATACTGTTCGTCTCTGTTATTATCATAAAGGTGTTTCACATAATCTGTCCATACCTGTAGAATCTGTTCTTTTTCTATTATGATTTTGCCATCTTCAGTTTTTAGACACCCTGTTGATGTACTTGTTCTTTTATTATTTTATATTTATATTGTATTATTATGAATTCTTTTGTGCACTAATTTGGTATTTTGACTGCAACCCACTTGCGACAGGCATACAAGGATTCCCTTCTTTTGCACTGAACGAAAGTGACAACTCGTCTCGTTTGCAAAAGGATACATTTTTATTCGGAGCAGATCATGCAATAGCTCCATGAGCGGAATACCACAACGGTATTAAACATCTTAGAATGTGATGACGATAAGATGGAATGAGAAGATGATATAAATATTATAACTACTGAAGCTAAGCTAGACTATTATAACTATTGTACTGTCCTTCACAACTACAAAGTATCCCTAGCGGATACACGTCTGATTCCTACGCCGTCCCGGTCTCTGTCTGAGCTTGCTGAGCGTGGCGTGTTCAGCCACGAGCAATTTAGCTCAGCGTGCACTAGTTGGTTTACGTGCTGGGCACTGGGCTGTGTTGACCACAGTTATTTGGTCCTTACCTCGTGAACTGGGTTTCCCCGGTTCTTGGGTAACACCAGCTCATCTGCGCTGGTTGCCCTCCTTGTTGACACAAGTGTGTCCTGTTATAGCTATTTATAGCGTTGGTGTCTCTCCTGTCTGGTCTCCTGTACTATTACGTCACTTCCCCTCTAACTAAGCTCTAGTTTAGCTCTCTCAGAGCTCAGAGCTTCCTCTTAAGTCTTTGACAGTGTTGTTTTTCAATTTCTAAGCACTTTTCCTCAAGCCATGCTTCTTTTGCCCCCTTACATAATATTCTGATTTGTCTGTTAATTTCCTCATATTTGGTAGAATTATTTTTGTTGAGTCTTCTTGTTTCCATTAGGTGTAAAGTTGCTTCAGGTATCCATTTCTAACGACCCACCTTCTTTAATTTTCGAATAGTTGTTTCTGCAGTCAAACTGATTGAATTCTTCAACATTTCCCATTTATCATCCACATCCTGGAATAATATCTCTAGATCAGACAATATATCAAATCTGTTCTGTACTTCTGTGTTGAATTTGTTTGTATTTGCTTGTCATTACTCAATGTACACAAATCATATTTAGTGCTTCCTGTTATATACTTGACTTTCTTCAACTTTATCCTCAACGTCCATGTAAGTAATCTGTTGTCGCTATAACAATGAGCACTGGGAATTGTTTCTGCTATAGTTAACGCGGTTCTAAATCGTCTGCTAATCAGAATGTAGTCAATCTGGTTTCTAATCCTGTTATCAGGACTCCTCCAAGTCCATAATCTTCTAGGGTGTTGCTTAAACCAGGTGTTTCCTACAATCATTTCCTGTTCTTTTCCCACTCTATGAGTCTGTATCTTCTTTCATTTCTCTTTCCAAAACCATAGTTTCCTACTGTGTATCTATCACCTTGATTTCCTACTTTTGCATTGAAGTCCCCTAATATGATGTTTATTTCAATACCAAGACTAAATGTCTGCCACTGAAATTAAAGTTTGTCGTCAATGGAAACAAATATTCACTAGAAAACTTACAGTTGTACACATTTCATTCGTAATATAAATCCAGTTAACCGTTGACATCTGATTTCGATAAATCTTAGTCAGATGTCAAAAAGCAAGTGAGCGTATTATATATCACTGTCACCCATACGAAACATTGAAATATACTTATGGCCACAAAACGACAGATGATGAATTGCATTTTCATACCAACCCTATGCTGCCAATATCAAACTTGGATATCATCCAAATCACAGGTAAAATCAATATCTACGAGATGATGGGCTAGAGAAGAGCTGCAAACTTAACTTTCCGATACCAAGAAAGAAATAGTTTTATCAGACAAACAGTGGAATCAACACCTGGAGCCACATATATTGAAAAGCAGAAGATCAAATGGATCGGCCATCTCGGTAGAATGCACTACCACCAGTTACCAGCATTGGCGCTACAGCAAAGAATATCTGAAATGAGATCAAGAGGACACACATGGAAAAAACATGGACTAACGACATCATAGAGTTTGTATAATAACAAGGAATGACACTATCCTGTGCCAAACATATGACGCTCGAAGGTCAACTATTTCTCCCCACGAAGCTTGGTGCAAAAGTTAAAGGTGATGATAATCAAGTATATCTTCCTTTGCTGAACATCGTCTTTCATCATGTCCACCCACTCCCCTTCCCATCCGAAAAGATTGTCGATCTTACGACAGTTTGCAATCGTCACGTATTTGCTGATAAACGGTTTTTAATATTGAAGACACAAACAGTCGATTGCACAGTGTCTGACATATTTGGCTGTATCTATTCAAGTGTCAGACGTCACTCAACAAGCAAATCGTCGAATCCTCCAAATATATACAACACACATATTCCCACAGTATTTTAAAGTGTCTAACATATTGGTAACTTTCAACGGAATATCAACATGTGCTGGGGAATGAACAGGCGGACAGGTTGGCTGGCTAGGCAAAACTTGGTGGAATATTGATGTATGACAAAACAGACGTGGTTGCGGCCTTGTGGGAGCACGTGTACACCTCGGAGGAGCAAATGGATCACCATGGTCTGGTAAGAATGAGACAGCGAGGTGTGACGAGGGGATCTGGCCGATGCTCGACGCTCAGAGGAAAGGCGAGACGGATATATAATCAGATTGCTGCTGGAACTATTAGTGTTGGAACTCTTCGCTGGCTGCTGAGGATGGGGACGGAGCGCTTATGGGAATGTCCCGAATGCTGTGATGTCGGTTCCTAAATCAATCAATCAATCAATCAATCAAGAATTTTGTTTACACAGCAATTGTTTGAGCATACGAATCGCATTTGTTTCTGCATATGTATATTGTTTCTTATCAAATCTTAGCAGTGCTAAAAGAAAAACGAAGAGACTGCAGCCAATGACAGGTATTGGTCCCTGATCACTGCTTTGAAAAGGAAAAAAAAAAACAGCACCCAGACCATTGCCCAGATAAGCAAAGAAATGGGAGTCTCTGTATCGAAGCTATGAAGCTAAGCCTTACCACTTTCTATGTTAGCTAATTTGTTAGTCATCATCATGTGCCATACCGATAAGCACGGGTGGTCATGTTTCACCAACTCACACTATTACCAGTCGTGAATCAGTTATGTGTTCTTGTCTCGATTATGCCAAGTGATCAAGCTGTTGATATACTTATCTCTCTGCCTTCCCCTTATTACTTTCTCTCAATCTTTCCAACTGTTGCTAATTTTGTTCGTTTATTTCCATCAATTACGTGCCCAAATAATCGTGTCTGCAAACTGTTAATTTCTTTAATCAGTTTACTGTTTTCATTTGTTCCTTGTAGGACTTGCTCGTTGATGTTTGTGTCTTTCCATTATATTCTTTGCATATTTTGTTCAGAAACTACGTCTCCACTGACGTCAGCTCATCTGCTTACTGTACATGATACTCATCCATATAAATGTATACGATCTATGTAGCACTTCAACACTCTTTTTCTCGTTGCAACTGACAACTTTTTATTGGTTAGTATGTTTTCTATTAGGCATCTTTGCCACCGTGATGCTCGATCTAATGTCTTTAATACACCTCCCATCAGATGTTATGACAGTTCCGAGATAATTGTACCGATTGACTCTATGAATTGACGAAAGATAGTTTTACCGATACACTATGAATTGACGAGAGATAGTTGTACCGATTCGCGCTATGAATTGATGAAACATGATTTTCTGTGAATTTTATTAGGTTAGAAATTCAGCATTATATATTTTACTGCAGTTTCTTTGACAGTATTATATCCTTGTGTAACTGCTAAACATGAGTTGTTAAAATATGTCTCTAGCAGTGTTTCGTAGGTACAATATTCCTTTTTCATTACATTTTCTACCGATCTGACCGCTATTACCAACTCTAATTATCATAATCAAAACAAAATATTATGCACATGATAAGAAATCATAAAACTATGCTTCGTTTATTTATTTTCTTAATTGTTAAAAAAATATAGAGCATGCCCAGATTATCATAACAACACGATAACATATTTGTTGAGTAGTCACCGAATTTATTATAAATTCTCTTCAAACATCTTCGGGAGAGACCACATGAATGAAAGGAACAAAGTTAAGTTAAAATAAACCAAGGGACATAATGACATAAAATATTAAGGGACTTTATTTAATCTAAATATATTTCTGAAATTTACAGAATTGGAAATTACATAAACTTAACTTCATTTGCAAATTAACTTTGCTGCCATTTATAAATACATTTATCTTATATATGTAAGAGAAAATTCATCTAGCATGTTGAAACAATTAATTGTATTATTTAGTTTTATTTCTGCATAATAAAATTTTATAATCTTCTTTTCTTGCTTCTTCATAATGATATACATCATTTTATTATGCCAGGCTTAGTAGTTGTGAATGTAGGAATCGCATTTTATTTTTGGCAGGCCATTGACAGGCCATCAAGTGTTACCATTAGTCAGGAGGAGGTTCACGGGTCAGTACACGATGCCAAACATTGGTTGCGGTACCTGGAAGAAGAGCCAGCTCGTCTGCTCCGATGGATCCAAGAAATTCCTCGTTCACAATGTCCAGGAACTGGAATTGCTTCAGATGCAGTGCCGCATATTCTCAGCTGAGATTGGCCTGAGTGTCTCCAGCAGGAAGAGAACAGACAGTGTTGAGCGTGCCCAACAGTTGAACCATCAAGGTGATGAACCCCAATGCTCGCCTCCTATCAAAGGAGGATAAGTAATTTACTCGTTTACTTACAAAATAAATGTAATAAACTATTTGTTTTAAAATAGGTTTTGTTCTATGAATTGACAAGAGATACTTGTGCTGATCATTCTATGAATTGACGAAGCATAACCTTTCTAGGCATTTATTTGTGAGGCATGTAATTATACATTTTACTGCCGTTACCTTCATTGGATTACAATTTTACAAACACTTAACATTATTGTTTTTTTATAAAACACTAGCTGACCCGGCCCGGCTTCGCCCACTCTTGGCGGGGATCTATCTATCTATCTGTCTGTCTGTCTGACCCAGCCCGGCTTCGCCCAGTCCCTGATGGGAGCATCTCATTTAATTCATATAAGAAGTCATATAAGTTCCCGTTCCCGAATGTCTGTCTGTCTGACCCGGCCCGGTTTCGTCCAGTTCCTGGCGGGGATCTGTCTGTCTGTCTGTCTATGTATCTATATGTATGTATGTATGTATGTATGTATGTATGTATGTATGTATGTATGTATGTATGTATGTATGTATGTATGTATGTATGTATGTATGTATGTATGTATGTATGTATGTATGTATGTATGTATGTATGTATGTATGTATGTATGTATGTATGTATGTATGTATGTATGTATGTATGTATGTATGTATGTATGTATGTATGTATGTATGTATGTATGTATGTATGTATGTATGTATGTATGTATGTATGTATGTATGTATGTATGTATGTATGTATGTATGTATGTATGTATGTATGTATGTATGTATGTATGTATGTATGTATGTATGTATGTATGTATGTATGTATGTATGTATGTATGTATGTATGTATGTATGTATGTATGTATGTATGTATGTATGTATGTATGTATGTATGTATGTATGTATGTATGTATGTATGTATGTATGTATGTATGTATGTATGTATGTATGTATGTATGTATGTATGTATGTATGTATGTATGTATGTATGTATGTATGTATGTATGTATGTATGTATGTATGTATGTATGTATGTATGTATGTATGTATGTATGTATGTATGTATGTATGTATGTATGTATGTATGTATGTATGTATGTATGTATGTATGTATGTATGTATGTATGTATGTATGTATGTATGTATGTATGTATGTATGTATGTATGTATGTATGTATGTATGTATGTATGTATGTATGTATGTATGTATGTATGTATGTATGTATGTATGTATGTATGTATGTATGTATGTATGTATGTATGTATGTATGTATGTATGTATGTATGTATGTATGTATGTATGTATGTATGTATGTATGTATGTATGTATGTATGTATGTATGTATGTATGTATGTATGTATGTATGTATGTATGTATGTATGTATGTATGTATGTATGTATGTATGTATGTATGTATGTATGTATGTATGTATGTATGTATGTATGTATGTATGTATGTATGTATGTATGTATGTATGTATGTATGTATGTATGTATGTATGTATGTATGTATGTATGTATGTATGTATGTATGTATGTATGTATGTATGTATGTATGTATGTATTTATGTATGTATGTATGTATGTATGTATGTATGTATGTATGTATGTATGTATGTATGTATGTATGTATGTATGTATGTATGTATGTATGTATGTATGTATGTATGTATGTATGTATGTATGTATGTCTGTATGTATGTATGTCTGTATGTATGTATGTATGTATGTATGTATGTATGTCTGTCTGTCTGTCTGTCTGTCTGTCTGTCTGTCTGTCTGTCTGTCTGTCTGTCTGTCTGTCTATCTATCTATCTATCTATCTATCTATCTATCATCATTCGTTGACGACATCCTCGTGTATCGACAGGGTCGAGATAGACAGGCGGTTGCCAACTATATGCAGGGCGAACTAGATCGAATTTCCTCATGGTGTGCTGATGCCGTTGCCCTTGTCAATCCTGCAAAGGCAACGGTTACATGGTTCTCACTAAACAACCATATTGTGAAAACAGACCTGCCGGCAGTAAGAATGGATGGGAGCATTCTGAGTAGAACCCAGTCAATGACATATCTTGGCGTGAGTCTTGATCGTAGCCTGACCTTCAGAGATCATGTCGATTATGTCATAACGAAGGCTCGAAAAGGTTTGGCAGCAATGAGAGTCATGGCGACTGCCAATATCGAGCAAAGAGTGCTATTACTTCTGTTCCAAGGACTTGTGCTTTCACGCATCGAGTATGCCCTGGCCATCCTCACTGTCAGCCCTACACAGATTGGAAGACTTGAAAAGGTACAAAACGAAGCCATGCGCATCATTTTGGGCTGCACGAAAGACACCAGCTGTGTAGCAATGAGATACCTCCTTGACTTCCCGACAATGGAACACAGGATCAAGATCTGGAGAGCTCGTGCATACTTAAAAATAAGTGCAGATGAGCAGCACCCTCTGCATGACGCTGTATTCAGAGAAAAGGGTGGCAGGCTAAAGAGGGGCAAATCATGGATGGGTCGGGCGGAAGATGTCGTCGGACAGGTCTGCAGTCTTACCAGTATCAACCCCGGCAAGGAATGGGTGCCGGTGCCTCCATCTTTTAAGTGTACCTTCTCCTGCATTATCACACTCGACAGACGGTGCAGAGAGCAGAACCCTGCCGCTGTCAATGCAGAGGTTAACGCGCTCATCTATGATCACTCAGATAGCCCCGAAGTGCTCATCTATACAGATGGATCTGTTGTAAAGCAGCAGAGAAGTGCGTGGGCATTTACAGCCCGTTCAGCGGGCCGAACCGTTCAAGAATCCAGTGGTGCCCACTCTATGACCACGAGCAGCATGACGATGGAGGTGATGGCAGTTACACAGGCTTTCATATGGCTGGAATCACAGCATTATACCAACGTGTGTGTACTATGTGATTCAATGAGCATGATTCAGAAGGTCGAAGCTGGATCTGTACGTAGACAGTGGACTGAGTCGCTGCGGAAGTCTGTTGTCCGCAAAGTCACCTTCATCTTCGTCCCGGGACATGCGGGAGTCGAGGGAAATGAACGTGCTGATAAATTGGCTGGCTCTGACCCCCTGTAGATGGCCAGCCCATGGATCGTGACGATGTTATTAACGCCCTTAAAGATATGGCGAGAACAGAGGATTTTGACGCCAGTGATTCCACATCGCTTTCCAGGATGAAAGACCTGGGAGTAAGAATCGGCACAGCCAGACGCGAGAGGTACATCGGGAAAACAAAGCGCCTCGTCAACCAACACAGAACTGGCACTATTAGCCACCGGACGCTGATGCATATGCTGGGGGGAGGATCTGAGCACCTATGGACATGTCCGGAGTGCAACGAAGATACCCCAACTGATATCTATCTATCTGTCTATCTATCTATCTATCTATCTATCTATCTATCTATCTATCTATCTATCTATCTATCTATCTATCTATCTATCTATCTATCTATCTATCTATCTATCTATCTATATAGATATATATTAGATATATAAATTTTATTAGCCAGGGGACTTAACCTAAGATATAGCAATGCTACTTAAAGTTATGTCCCTTTATTTAATTTTTCTTATGTTAAGTCATGTAAATTTAATATTAAATTTTTGTAAGTATGTTAGTATTGCCTATAACCAAACTATGACAGTTGGTTGCACTGGAATGAGAAGAAGACGTGTAGAAAATTTCATCTCAATCGGATGGACCGTTCGCGAACGCATAAAGAACGGATGGACATACACACATCGCCTTTTATAGATATAGATGTCTCTTGCTGTGTTTATTCCGGACAATATTTCTTTTCCTTTATATTTTCTACCCATCTGACTGCTACTATTAACTAATAAACATTATTATTCCAATGAGAACAAATATTATAATGGTATTTCCATTGTTTATTTCCTTATTTTTTTAGAGCATAACCAGATTTAATAACAACAGGCTAGCATAAGTTTTAAATTATCACCAAATTTATAACAACTTCGGGGGAGACTACATAAACAAATTGAACACACATAAACTAAATTAAGACATGGGACATAACAATTTATAATGTTAAGGGACTTTATTCCATATAAATATATATTTTTTTATATTTGAACCACTTTTCTATTTTCTTTAATGTCCTTTGACATCTTCTTTCCTGTCGTTTGCAGGGATTTTACGTTATATACGAAAATATAAACATGCATACTATTTGCACATAATAATTATAATACTTAGTTTTCTATTGGAAAGTACATTTTTATATCCTACATTTTTGGCAGACCGTTGAAATGCCAATAAGATGCATATCCTACTCGGACCTTACATAGCTTATAGTAAATCCATCGCGGAGAAAACAGCACAAGAAATATCCGGTCGTAAGAAGTAGCCCACCCCTCTCCCCTTCCTCGGCGAGTGCTTCGCTTCCATTACGTTCCTCACACTCCCCGTACAATACATTTTTGGGCGTGACAAGAGAAAGGGAACGCTGCAGTATATCACCACAGCGGGAAAGTTGGAGCGGAAGAGAGGCAGGAGGAGACCAAGTGAGAAGATTCCGTGCAGTCTGACATCATCACACGGAGAAACATCAACATCAGAAATAAGTGTCAGCACATAAAGATAGAAGTCTGTGCACAGACATGATTACCTTCGCCACACGCCATGGGCTATAAGAAGAAGGGAGATAAACAATTACAACGTCTGAAAATGCACTCTCCTTCAATCGTTGCCCATTTCATGTACAGGTATCACTGTTCCCTCACCTGGACACCCTTCCCTTTCCCTCCTGTCATTTTGCTATGGCTATCTGTAGGGTTATGTGATTGACACCCCCCCCCCCCTTTTCCACCCTTACACCTTCCAATACTGTCTTCTTCCTTGTTCCTGTCCAGCCCGCATGTTAGTATTTTCTCTTTTACCACCATTGCTGGCGCGTGCTACACAATAACAAGGCAACTCTTCGGGACAGATGAGTAACGTTTATTTATATTTTCGCGTAGATAATTTCATGTAGCGCATGTTGATGTTTGCGTGCTGACAAGAGTTATAGCTGCCGCCTGTAATTGTATCCTTCTAAAACTTTCGTATTCTGCTCGTTTTCGTCAATTCATTCATAACTTAGGGAAAGAAAGCCCCACAAATGAATAGTCTATTTGGTTTAAGGATCTTAGCCAGACATACACTTTTTCTTTATCGACCAAAAGAGGTGCTTATTCTCATCTACCTTTAGTACATCCCGTCTGGCTTTGTTGACCATGCCTGTCCAGAACTTTCTGTCTGATGTGCTGCAAAGAATTTCTGATAGTGATAAAACATAAATAGACGTTAATCGTCGTACCAACTTCACGGCACAGGGTCACCCCATACTGCTCCGTTGTTCCTGTGTCAGTGAACATCACACACAATTCTCCTCACTGTGACAAGTAAAACAGTTAGCAGTTCCAACACACCACAAGCAGGCACACACATACATGCATAAGGCCACTGCAAGAATACCAACACAATTGTCCACCACTAAAATTAAAATGTGTTGTCAATTGAAACAAACATTCACTAGAGAACTAACAGTTGTACACACATTATTCGTAAGGCAAAACCAGTTAACCGTTGACATAGGATTTCGAGAAATATTAGTCAGATGTCAAAAAGCAAGTGAGTTGTTATATCACTATCACCCATACTGAAGCATTTTAATATACTTATGGCCTCAAAACGACAGATAATGAATAGCATATTCACACCAACCCTGTGTTGCCAATGCCAAACTTGGACATCATCCAAATCACATGCAAAACCAATATCTACGAGCTAAGAGGCTAGAGAAGAGCTGCCAATTGAACTTTCCGACACCGAGAAAGAAATTGTGTTATCAGACAGACAGTGGGATCAACACCTTGAGCCACATGTATTGATATGCAGAAGATCAAATGGATCCGCCATCTCGTTAGAATGCAATACCAGCAGTTACCAGCACTTTTTTAAATGTTGCATATCCCTTACAGGACGTCTCAGTCAACACCAGTATTTTTCAGCTGCTGTTGATGTAGAAGGCAAGTTTTTACGTTCAGTAGTTTGCCATTGCTTTCTGAATGACCGGCTTACATACCCCCGTAAGTTACCAGCGCGGCGCGAACCGCTGCCGATTCTCGCAGTTGCTGTTTTCCTTAGGTGGATATACGGGATTACGAACAATGTCGTTACCACCTTGGCCAGGGAGACGGAAGTAGCGCTACATCGAAGAATATCCGATACGGGAGCAAGTGGACACGCATGGAAAAAATATGGGGTGACGACATCATAGAGATTGTACAATCACAAGGAATGACACTATTATGTGCCACACATCGAGCGCTGGAACGTCAACTATTTCTCCACACGATGCTTACTGCAAAAGTGGTGATGTTCAAATATAAGGTCCTTTACCGAACATCGTCTTTCATTATGTCCACCCACCCCCTTCCCATCCGAAAAGATTGTCGATCTTACTACAGTTTACAATCGTCACGTATTTTATTGGTATATTTTGTTTAATATCGAAGACACAAACAGAAAATTGAACAGTTTCTGGCATATTTCGCGGCATCTATTCAAGTCGCGGAAGTCACACAACAAGCAAATCGACGAATAATTCAAAAATATGCAATACACATATTTCCACAGTATTTTACATTGTCTACCATATTGGTAATTTTCAAAGGAATATCAAGTCGTTGTGTTTACACAACAATAGTTTGAGCATACGAATAGCATCTGCTTCAGCATATGTTTTTATTTATTATCAAACATTCGTAGCACTAATACAAAAAGGAAGAGAATGCAGCCAAAAATAAGTATTGATCCCTGATCATTGCTTAGATAAAGGAAGAAACCAGCACCCAGACCATTGCCCAGATAAGCAAAGAAATGGGAGTCTCCGCATGGGACCTATGAAGCTAAGTCTTAAAATTTTCCACGTTAGTTAATTTGCTAGTCGTCATCATGTGCCATGCCGATAATCACGGGTGATCATGTTTCGCCACCTCCCACTAATACTAGTCGTGAAACAGTTATGTGTTCTTGTCTCGATTATGAAATGTGGTCAAGCCATTCATAATATATTTATCTCTCTGAATTCCCCTTGTTCCGTTCTCTAGATCTTTCCAACTGTTGCTAATTTTGTTAGTTTATTTCCATTAATTACTTGCCCAAATAGTCTTGACTGGCAACTATTAATTTCCTTACTAACTTTAATGTTTTCATTTGTTCCTTGCAGGACTTGCTCATTGGTTTCTCTGTCTTTCCATTATATTCTTTGCATTTTCCTCAGAAACTACATCTCTTCTGCCATCATATGTTTGCCACCATTTCAGCTTACTGTACACGATTCATATCTATATATTGTATACGATCTATGTAGCATTTCAACACTCTTTTTCTCGTTGCAGCTGACATCTTTTGAATTAGTCAGTATGTTTTCTACCTGGCATCATCGCCATAGCGATGCTTGATCTAATGCACTCAATGCACCTCCCAGCAGATATTATGGCAGTTCTGAGATATTTAACCGGATTTACTCAATGAATTAGATAGTTGTATCGATTCACTCTATGCATTGATAACACATGATTTTCTGTTGAGTGTTACAAAATTAGCATTGTAGTTTTTACTACAGTTTCTTTCATGTGATTATATCCTTGTGCAAAAGCTAAGCGTGATTGTCTTTGTCTTTTAAATATGTCTCTAGCAGTGTTTATTAGGTACAGTATTCCTTTTTCTTTATACTCAACCGACAACGAGCTAGATAAACTAGCAGACATGTACAACAACTGTATAGGGAGTGCTAGCATCAAGGAGGCGTGGTTACACACCTATCTGATTTCCTTGCCAAAGCCTTGCAAAGACTACACAAAAACTCAGGAATATCGAGTAATAATCATGCAGAATACAATAGGCATGCTGCTGGAGAAGTTAATTTCCAGAAAAATATCAAGCCAGCTAGAGAGGCAAGGTGTTTTCCCAGCACCGTACCCTGGGAGGGTACCGTCCCAAAAGAGAAACCTGGACCAATGCAGCAGCTTTTGCCCATGATGTTTATGAAGGTTTCCACTCATGCATTGCAACATTTTCTGCAGCGATTGATCTTAAGGACGCACACAACAGAACACCATTGGATTTTCTAATGCTTCAGCTTCTTGAACTCAAGATAAGTCCGTTCCTCCTTAGTTGGATCGCTGCAGCCCTCTTCCAATGGAAAGTAGATATTAGATGTGGCAGTTGGACTTCGGAACCAACAACAATATATCCTGGCCTACCACAGGGATCACCATTATCTCCGGTGCTGTTCAACACCTACAATGTGAGAATCACCAGCGAGCAGGTCATTGGACCGGGGAGGACATTGTCGTATGCCGACGATGTTTTAGTGTGCCGTCGGGGTAAGGATAGAGATCAGGTTGCTGTGAAACTGCAAAATGAACTCAATCGCATAAGTACATGGTGTGCTGAAGCTGGGGCAATGGTCAACCCAACAAAGGCAACAGTGGTATGGTTCTCTTTGAATAATCATATTGTCAACACTCCACCACAAACAGTTAATCTGTTTTCAGAGACTGTGGAAAGAACGCAAGCAATAAATTATCTGGGGATACGTTTTGATCGAAGCCTTGCTTATAATGAGCACATAAACCAGGTAATACCAAGGGGTTTTGGCTAATTGCGGCAGCAAACTGTGTGCATCGTCATCTATGCCTCTTATATGAGGGGCTGGTCATGTTTGCTTTTGAGTATGCGATGGCGATCCTGACTTTCAGCCGTAACCAGATAGAAAGGATACAGAATGAAGCTATGCGCATTATTCTTGGATGTTCAAGAGACACAGCATGCAGGGCGATGAACTACCTTCTTTATTTTCCAACCATTGAAGACAGACTACAAATTCGCAGTGCACATGCCTACCTCAGAGTTAACGCATGCACACAACATCCACTGCATAGTGAAATTAGGAAAATGAATGGCAACAGGTTAAAAAGAGGAAGGTCTTTGATGTGTCAAGCCGAAGACATTCTTCAACAGGTGTGTTCACTGGAAGACTTAGAACCTGGCGAGGAGTGGGTACAAGTGCCAACAGATTTTTGTACGGCATTTTCAGTTTGCATCCAACTAGACAGAAAATGCAGACAAGAAAATCCGCATTTTGTGGAGGCGGAAGTACAAGCGTTGATTTTCGAGAATTCTTTAGACAGTGATGCTGTCATTTACACAGATGTGTCGGTCGTCCGACATGTGTGAAGCTCATGCGCCTTTAAACGCGAACTGGAGGGAGAACTGTGAAGGAGGACTCTGGCGCTTTTGTTGAGATCACACGTAGCCTGACTATGGAATTAATGGCAGTAAGTAAATCAATAACATTGCTCGAGACACAGATATTTAAAAGTGCATGTTTCCTTAGTGACTCAATGAGCATGCTCAAAAGGATAGATACCAGGGGGGGGGGGATCCGAAGAGAGTGGTTGCTGTCTCTGGAGTGGTCTCGGCTGACAAAGATTAGTTTCATCTGTGTGCCAGGGCATGCAGGAGTACAAGTAAATGAGCGGGCTGACAAGCTCGCAGGTAAGGCTACTGTGGAGGGCGAACGCGCCATGGACCAAGCTGACATTCTGAATGCTCTACGAGAAGTAAGACTTTTGCGAGAACCAAGTAATGACTGTGAATCTACAACCATGGTCAGACTGCGAGAACAGCAAGTTAAAAGAGGTATGGCCAAACAAGAACACTACGCAGGAAGCCAAAGAAGATTGATTGATTGATTGATTCAGGAACCGACATCACAGTATTCCCATAAGCGCTCCGTCCCCATCCTCAGCAGCCAGCGAAGAGTTCCAACACTAATAGTTCCAGTAGCAATCTGATTATAAGTCCGTCTCGCCTTTCCTCTGAGCGTAGAGCGTCGGCCAGATCCCCTCGTCACTCCTCGCTGCCTCATTCTTGCCAGACTATGGTGATGTACCAAAGAAGATTGATAAACCAACACACAACTGGTGTCGTTAGCCGATTACACGCTGCGGGATTTGCTGAGGAGGGGGATCCGAGCACTTATGGACTGTATGGTTCAATGTGCAATGTGGATGATCTGTCGACTAACTAATTAACGTTTTCTTTATGTTTTATACCGATCTGATTGCTACAACTCTGGTTATCATTATCAATATAACATATTGTGCACGTGATAAGAAATTAAAAAACAAAACGGTGCTTCGCTTTTTTATTTTATGTTTTTTTTTTTTTCTTTTTAAATTTAAAGCATGTCCAGATCATCAAAACAACAAGATAGCATAGTTGTTGAGTAGACACCGAATTTATTAACAATTCTCTTCAAACAACTTCGGGAGAGATCACATAAACAAAATATAAGGTAAGGGACATAACGACCTAACATATTAAGAGACATTACTTAATCTAAACATATTACACTTACAATTCTGGAAATTACTTATTAATATATCGTTAATTTCATGTTGTATATCATTCTTTGCTGCTATTTCTTACACCTTACGCTATAAATGTGAAGAAAAATAGCACAAGTAATTACATTATGTAGTTATTTTTTTTCGCAAAATTCATTTTTATAATCTGCTTTCCTGGCTGACCATGATAATATATAAAATTTTAAGTATTCTGCTCTGATATTGATATGATATTCATAAACTCTGTGGATATTTTTTGGCAGTCCGTTGAAAGGCCAATGATCACTCATTCAAAACTCAAACCTGAATCACCAAATCGGTGTCCACTAACACTGGGAGACGGGCGTTTTTTAAACAGCAATGGACAGAGATAAAATGGCAAAGTCAAAGCATCATATCAATCATAACCAAAAAAGCAAACACTATCGTAATGTTTGGGCGCTCATGTAGTAGGGGTAAGAATTAGAGACTAGAGGACGCACTAGACAACATAAACATTAAAAGCTATAGTTACCGACCGGGATTCAAACCTGTCACCTCCAAATGACAACAGCGCCTCACTGCTTCTCTAGAATTCTTACACCTAATTCTATGAGCTCCAAAACAATACGTCTGTATTTATTGATTAATTGTCTTGATGACCTCAAAGGGTTACCCAACTGATATTTTTGTAATACGTGAACAACATTGGAACCTACCAATTATTTATTTTCTTTAAATCTTCGTTACTATACTTGACATAGTATTGCGGTCTGATGAGTTTGTGTGTTTGTTATTTGATCTATGGTAGTTTAATATACATTTCTGAGACCTATGGTGCTATATCAATGGTTGGATGAGAATTATGTCCATGTTCAATAGTTGTGAGTTCATGTGGATGATAGACCTGGCTAATGAAGACACCTTTAGTCGGGGTGTCAAGTTGGTCATGCCTCGAAGTACACTTGTTCCTGCAGCGAGGCGCTGTAGTCATTTGGAGGTGACAGGTTCGAAGACCGGTTGGTAACTATAGCTTTCAATTTTTTTATGTTGTCTAGTGCATCCTCTAGTCTCCTATTCTTACCCCTACTTCCATGAGCCCTAAAACATTAAAAATTAAAATTAAGTTGCATGTCTTTCACATGACGTATCAGTCAACCCCAGCATATACTCTGTTCATGATTCCTGGGCTAATTTTACGTTCATTAGTTTGCCATTGCTTCCTGAACGACCGGCTCCTATACCTTTTTCGAAAACACCAGCACCGCCATATTTCGAACCCGGGTATATGGGCTCACAAACCGCGTTCGCAAGCCCTTAGCCACAGAAACCGATACTAAAACATTACTTGTGTATTTATTAATCAATTGTCATGAAAAGTGTTCTAGTTTCTTCCTTATTGTTGTATGCAATGTTCTAGCTTCATTTGGTCTCTTTCTTATAGTTGTATGTAATGTTCTAATTTCATTGGTCTCTTTCTTATTATTGTATGTAATGCTCTAGTTTCTTTAGTCTCTTTCTGACTGTTGTATATAATGTTCTAGATTCATTGGTCTCTTTCTTATTGTTGTATGTTATGTTCTAATTTCATTGGTCTCTTTCTTATTGTTGTATGTAATGTTCTAGTTTCATTGGTCTCTTTCTTATTGTTGTATATAATGTTCTAGTTTCATTGGTCTCTTTCTTATTGTTGTATATAATGTTATAGTTTCATTAGTCTCGAATTTTGGGCGGCTCTTACCACACACGACACCCCACAATGTGCCAAGGGCTTCGGGCGGAAGAGCGCAATTGGGAGGGTACAAGCCTTATCCTGATGCGAAGAAATGCAACCTAAAGACAAAATGTCATGGCAGGGCAGAACAGGCCTTAAGCCTTGGTTGGCAGCTGGTCTAGGATCGAAGCTCCGACAGGGGGACAATTAGAGCATTGCTTTGTTGATCCGGCAGCTTCTGCAGCTTGTCTTGTTCCAGATGTATAGGTGTTACCTTTCCTCTGGAGTGAATTATGCAGGCCGAGAGAGGGATCATGCAGCATGGGTAACACATGATCTCTATAGTTTAGCCCATGCTTTGTGGTATGGAGAGGGAATAACTCCATCCCTGGTCTTAACCGGTCTCGGAATCAAAGCGAGAGGTAACTGTTACGGGTTATAAGTCCCTGTCAATTGGCGTAGACATGGGGCGCCACGCGTTGCCTCTGACGGTGGGAGACACCTACAGGTGTCACTGATCAGCTACCGCCCGCCTCAAGCTGGGCAGCCCCTGGCCAATTGTGTTCTGATCCGCCACAGCCTACCTGCTTCAATGGGTGCTTGGGGCTAAGACAAAATCTGAATCGCAGGCTGTGAAACCAATGCACCAGATACACATAATAAGAAAAATAGAAACCTCAAGCTACAGATTGCAACCTGGAACGTAAGAACCATGTGTCCAGAATTGTATACTGACTTGACCAATATTGACGATGTGATAAAAACGGCTGTGATTGATGCTGAACTCAACCGTCTTAACATTGATATTGCTGGCATGCAGGAGACTCACTTCGCTGAGGAAGGATCACTCAGGGAAAACAATTACACCTTTTTTTTAGAAGGCTAGAGGGCAGGCAGATAAAAGGCAACATGGTGTGGCTTTGCAGTGAGGAATTTCCTACTGGGAATGATTGAAATCTCAGCAGGAGGTAATGAAAGACTATTATCCCTGCGCTTGGCAACCTCTTGTGGTTTTGCCACCATTATTACCGCTTATGCACCGGCACTCGATTCATCTGATGATGTGAAGAATTCGTTCTATGAGGAGTTAGACTCCGTGATCAAGGCAGTTCCAAAATTTGACTACATTTATATGCTCGGTGATTTCAATGCTTGTGTGGACAAGGACTCGAGGTCATGGCCAGTGTGCCTTGGAAAATACAACATCGGTCGCATGAATGAAAATGGGCAAAGGCTGCTAGAGCATTGCACCAGAAATGACCTATGTGTTACAAAGTCCTTTAAAAAAAAAAAGAGCTGCATAAGGTCACATGGAAAAATCCAAGATCCGGCCATTGGCACCAGCTGGACTTCATCATCACACGGAGACAACATCTGAACCATACATCATTGACTCGAAGTTACCACAGTGCTGACTGTTATACGGATAACTCTTTGGTTGTTGCAAGGGTTAGACTGTGACCAAACAGAATCTACACAGCTAAACACAAATCTACCCCCAGGATTAATATTAATAACACTCACGATCCTGAAAAGTGCTTTGAGTTTCAACAGCAATTTGAAGACGCTTTCACTGATACACTACGCCATTGTACAGTAAGTGAAAAGTGGGGTAAAATTAAGGAAACTCTTTATAAAACTGCCAATGGGGTTTACGGCACTGTGGATCATAAGAGGCAGGACTGGTTTTCGGGAAACTGCCAGACACTGCAGCCCTTGATTGATAAGAAGAAGATGGCTCTCTTAAGAAACAAGGAAAGAACAACGCGTAACACTCTGAATGAGCTGAAGCAAGCTAGGAATGATGTGCAAAAGGCTGCCAGGTAGTGTGCGAATTACTATTGGATCAAATTATGTGAGTCCATTCAAAAAGAAAGTGATAATGGAAACGTCAGAAGCATGCATGAAGGGATAAAGAAAGCCCGTGGACCAATGACCAAAAGAAGTGCATCATTGAAACCCTTCTTCTTCTTCAGCGTCCCGAGCCATTGAGGTTCTTTGCTGCAGATACAATCCGTCTCCATTAGTCTCTCTGGTGGACCTTCTCTTGCCAGTCGTTGATTCCAAGTGCTTGTAGGTCTGTAAATGTATTATCTCTCCACCGCCTTCTTGGTCTACTTCGGTGTCTACGGTCATTTATTTACTGAGTGTAAGCGAGTTTTGTTTCCCTATTATCTTCGATTCTTTCTATATGCCCCAGCCATTGTACTCTATTAGCCTTCATGATACCAGTGATTAGCGGGGACTTAACAGATCATAAATGTCTTTGTTACTTCTTCTTTTCCACTCTCCACTTTGTGTATCCCTAATGGGTCCAAAGATGCGTCTTAAAACTTTGTTCTCAAAGGTGTGTAGCAAGGCTTCGTCTCCTTTCGTTGTACTTTAGGTTTCAGAGCCATACAGCACCTGTCTGATCAGTGTTTTGTATATTGTGATTTTGGTGTTACGAGACAGCGCATTTGATTTTAGTAGATTTTGTAGTGCATAGTATATCTTATTTCCAGAGTTGATTCTAGTTTGTATTTCTTCCCCTATGATGTTGGAGCAGTTGAAGATTGTACCCAGGTATTTGTATGTTTCCGTTCTTTTAATGGTCATATTATCTATTTGTATGTGGCCAGAGTTTTTAGCCATTCCTTCTCTTGAAATTACTTGAAAATATTTCCAATGTCTTTAGTTCATTTTCCCCTATAATAGCTATATCATCTGCATATCCAAGCAGCTTGGATGTTCCTCCAATATCATATTCTTCTTTCACCTTTCTTACAACTTTCTCTAGAGCCAGATTGAAGAGTAGCGGCGATAGTGCATCAGCCTGTTTCAAGCCAAATGTTATTTGGAAAGGGTCTGATTTCCTGCCTTTATATGTTACTATATTATAAGTACCTTCCATGCATAGTCTGGTCATTTGATTAACTTCCTTGATATTCCAACCTGCATAGCATTCCATAGACCATTCCTATGGACACTATCATAAGCATTTTTTAAATCCACAAACATGTTATGGAGATATCTTTTATATTCCCAATTTTTCTCGGCTATTTGTCGTAAGATAAATAACTGATCTATTGTTGACCTGTTTTGTCTAAAACCCGCCTGGTAGTCGCCTAATGTCTTCTGAATATGGTTTTAGTCTATTTAGTAATACTGCGGATAGTATCTTATAGCTTGTGGACAGTAGTGATTTTCCTCTATAATTTTCACATTGGAACTTGTCTCCTTTCTTAAAGATGGGTATCAATAATGACTCTTTCCAGTCATGGGGTAATTCTTCTGTCCTCCAGATTTTTATTATTAGTTCGTATAGCTTTAGATGTAATGAATGGTCACCTGCCTTTATAAATTCTGCAGCAATTCCATCAGCCCCAGTTGCCTTATTGTTTTAAAGTCGTGTGATTACATATAGGATTTCTTCAAATGTAGGTTCTTCAATTTGTGGTTCACACGTTAGAACCTCTTCCTGTGGGAAAGTGTTACTTGGAGCTTCACAATTTAGTAATTCAGCAAAATATTCTTTCCATGTGTTGCACATTTCCTCATTGGTATTTATCATATTCCCATCATTGTCTTTTAAACCATATGTGTTGTGTTGGTGCCCTCGTTTCATTGACTTCAGTTCTTTAAAAAACTTTCTGGATTCGTTTTTCTGGTGATAAGTTTCCATATATTTGATTATATTACTCATAAATTCTCGCTTCTGCTGTCGAACTATTTGTGTAGCCTCTTTACATTCATTTCTATATTGCTCTTCCTTTTGGATGTTGTTGATGTCATTTAGCCATAGCTGTCTGGCATTCTGTTTCCTAATGACTGCTTCTTCACATATTGGATTGAACCATTTGTTCTTTCTATGCTTGGTTAACACACCGAGACATTCTTCTGCGGTAGATTGAATTGTATTCTTGAAGTTCAACCAAGTTTGGTCAACGCTTTCCTCCAAATGGTTTTGCAGAGCATCAAGTTTACATTTTATTTCATCTGTAAATTTCTCTTTGACTGTAATGTCTTGTAGTTTTTCTCTGTTATATGTTGAGTGTAATCTTTGTAATTTAGCATAGAAAGCTCTCTTAAGTTTTATTTTAAATGTTGCCCCAACGAGGAAGTGGTCTCTGTGGCACTCAGCTCCTCTATAACTTCTAACTTGTTGTATGTTTGATGCATTTCTGTTGTTAATTAAAATGTGATCTATCTGATTATACGTTCTCTTGTCACATAATTTCCAAGTTTGTTTGTGTATATCCTTTCTTTGTAGTCTGGTAGTGCTAATCTGCAGTCCTTTGGCGTCTGCCAGGTTGATGACTCTCCATCCATTATCATTTGAAGTTGTATGTTGGCTTTCCGTACCGGCAACTTTTTTATGAGTCTGCTCTCTACCTATTTTTGCATTGAAGTCTCCCAGCACAATCAGGATGTTCTGTTTGGGGGTTTCTTCTATGACATCTTCCAAATCATTATAAAAGTCTTCTTTAACGTCATCTTCTTTCTCTTCAGTAGGTGCATGTACATTAATCATCGTTATATTTTTCCATTTACCTTTTATTCGTAATTTACTAATTCTATCATTAACAGCTTTAAAGTTTAGAACGTTCCCCCATAAATCATTTTTTGATGTCAAAACCTGTTCCTAATTCATGTTTATGTTGGGTGTTTCCTCCATATATTACAATCATTCCATTTTGCTCTAAAGTACCCTCTCCTGGCCGTCTTATTTCTTTAATTGCTGTTATAACCATTTGATATTCAACCAGCTCCCGGGTTAGTTCTTCAGCCTCTCTAGCTCGATATAGTGTCCGTACATTCCATGTTCCAAATCTCAAGAGTCCTTTAGCGTTCCAAGGTCGTTCCAAAGTCAGTCCGAATTCGAGGCTTCTGTATCTGTTTCATAACAAAATATATTTTACAAAGGTGGGGATGTTAACCCCACGCTTCAACCCCCAACCTGGAGGACCAGGGTGTTTCTCTTTGTCTGTTCTCTACCCTTTGACCTGTCCGGCTTGGGAGGCCCTGCTGGTAGCTACGCTACCGCCGGCATAGCTCTCGGTGTCATTGAGAAACTCAAGCTCCCCCACCACGACAAGGTGGAAACACCATTGGTGGAGCATTGAATACCTTGACTGGAGAAATCATCACTGACAAGAAACAGCAGATGGATAGATGGACAGAGCACTATTTGGAGCTTTACTCAAGTGAGACCAAACTAGCGGTTGATGCCCTCAATGCCATAGAGGCCCTACCAACTCTTGGCCACCTGGACACACTTCCCACCATAACAGAAGTTAAGTGTGCTATAAACGAACTTGCATCTGGCAAGGCTCCAAGTAAGGATGGGATTCCAATAGAGGTTATCAGGAGATGGCAAGAAACACTTACTCTACAGATCCACCAACTAATAGAGCTATACTGGCGAGAAAGACACGTCCCACAGGATTTCATAGATTCAAGCATCATAACACTTACACATATTTCGCGGCATCTATTCAAGTCGCGGAATTCACACAATAAGCAAATCGAAGAATCCTTCCAAAATATGTAATATATATATATACAAGGGGCTTCTCATAAGTCTTTATCCTGACAATGAAGGAGTAAGACGAAGGTGAAAACATAACCTGATTCTAATCATGACGCTAATCCTGATACAGCTTACTGAGCATTATAACATGCAATTTCGATACCTACTAACATACTCTGAATTCAGCCAATAATTAACCTACGTAACCACTTCAATTATATAGTCTCGGGGTCAGTGTCACGTTATGATACTCCATGTTGATGTATAGAAAATCCACGGTGGAGAAAGCAGCAAATGAAATCTCCGGTCGTCAGAAGCAGCACCACCGCCCCTTTTCCGCGACGAGTGCTTCGCTTCCATTACGTTCCTCCCACTACACGGTGGCGGAACTTCCTAAATGTCCTTCTTTTGGCGTGCGCTGATATCCTGATTTCCAGCTTCTAGACGCCTTACTTGCCAGTAGCGTTTCATCTCACAATAAGTTTGTGGGCATAACACGAGAAAGGAAACGCTACAGTATGTCGTCACAGCGGGAAAGTTGGAGTGGAAGAGAGGTAGGCGGAGACCAAGAGAGAAAACGCCGGGCAGTTTGACATAATCAAATGGATGAACTCAAAATCAGAAATGAGTGGCAGCCCACGAGACCGAAGTTTATGGACATACATGATTACCTTTGCCACACGGCATGGGCTATAAGAAGAAGTGAGATAAACGATTAAAACGCCTTAGAATGTACATACCATCAATTGATGCCCATTTCATTTACATGTATCATCGTTGCTCTCCTCCACTTCCCGTCCTGTCATTTTTATATGCCTATATGTGACGTTTTGTGATTGACCCTCTCCAACCCTGCAGCTTCCAATACTGCCTTCGAATAACTTGTTCCTGTCCAGCCCGCGTGTCCGCGTGTTCTCTTCTACCACCACTCGAGGCGTATGCTACACACGTGTCGTGCCCATAACGAGGCACCTCTTCACGACAGATTGATTGCTTGATTGCTTGATTGATTGATTGATTGATTGATTGACTTAGGAACCGACATCACAGCATTCGGGGCATTCCCATAAGCTCTCCGTCCCCATCCTCAGCAGCAAGCGAAGAGTTCCAACACTAATAGAACCAGTAGCAATCTGATTATATGTCTGTCTCGCCTTTCCTCTGAGCGTCGATCGTAGGCTTAATCCCCTCTTCACCCCTCGCTGTCGTATTTTTGCCAGACCATGGTGATCCATTTGCTCCTCCGAGGTGTGCACGTGCTCCCAAAAGGCCGCAACCACGTCTGCCTTTTCATGCATCAATACTCCACCAAGGTTTGCAGAGCCGCCAATCTGTCTGCCTATTCGTTCCCCAGCACCCCAGCATGCCCCGGAGAAAAAATTCAGACGACGCTTGTCACTCGTGACTTCCGAAGCGAAGCAAACCCCTCTGCACGAAGCTTTCCTCACCCTACTCAGCATGCTTTCTGAGTCAGTTACAATCACGATGTTTGTGAGTGTCGTTTTCTCCATCCAGTGGAATGCAGCACTGACAGCCTCCACCTCCATTCTTAAACTAGATGTTGTGGTATCATATGCCAGGCTCTCCTGCACCAAACGTCGACCATTAAGAACCCCCAGGCACTTCTCCTGCCTCTCAACATCGAAGCATCTGTGTATATAATCACATCACCCGGGTGAGCATTATCCTGAATTAGATGATGGATTTCCACTTCCGTGGCCCCTGCTGGCCACTCCATGCACTCACTGCTCAATGTGATTATAACTCTGCACAAGTGTGACTGCTCCGCTGGCACGCTGGTCCACTCCTTTCCTCGCCTAATGTTCTCTAAGATGCACACCTGTCTGATCGTATCCTCCGCAATGATTTCCCTCTTTTCAGTCGCTGAGCCTTAACTGCGTCCTGCGCCTCATGCAACGGGTGATCTGTGTCAGCAACTACTCTGAGGTATGCCTTGGCCTGCATGACCTTGAGCCTACCAGCAACAGTCGGCAAACCAAGGATGTAACGCATACATACAAATGGGGTGTCTCTGGTGCATACCAGAATGACCCGCATAGCTTCGTTCTGTATGCGCTCTTATTTCACCAGCTGACTCTTTGAGACTGTGAGCAGTCCTAGTCCATAATCAATCACTGAGAGGATCAAGTGCTGGTATAGTGTGAAATGAATTCTCTGCTCTGTGTCCATTGCAGCCATAGTTGTAAGTGCATTGTGTCCCTTTTGAGATCTTGTCACAACCGTCTCCACATGGTCACGTGGAATATCATCTGCAAATGTTAGTATCATCCAAATCACACCTTCGTAAAATCAACACCTGCGAGATGAGATGCCTGAGGAGAGCTGCCAACCTAACAATCCGAGACCGAGTAAGGAATACTGTTATCAGACAGACTGTGGGGTCAACACCTTGTGCCACATTTATTGAAAGAGAAGATCAAGTGGTTTTGCCATGTCGTTAGAGTGCAACACCAACAACTACCAACATTGGCCTTACATCAAAGATTATCTGTGACAAGACCGAGAGGACGTTCAAGAAGACAATGGATTAACGACATCAAAGACATTGTACAATCACACGGAATGACACTATCCAGTGCCACCCATCGGGCGCTAGAACGCACATTATTCCTCCCCTCGACGCTTGACGGCAGAAGTGGAAGATGATGATGATGATGATGATGATGATGATGATGATGATGATGATGATGATGATGATGATGATGATGAATATGATGATGATAGTATCCTTCCAACCCCTGGTGCTTCTAGATTTGCAATCTAGCTCGTATACACGTTAAAGAGCACCGGTGAGATTGCAGATCCATGTGGCAGTCCCGGGGTTAAAATATGTGGCTCTGAGGTCCATGCACCCAGACGGAGAGCAACCCGACGAGAATGCAGGACGGCCGCTATCCAGTTCACCAACCAGGGATTGACCCCCTTCTCCATCAGTGCGGTCATCAAAATATCATATCGAACGCTATTGTACTCAACCTCGAGTTTAAGCGCTACCGCCACCGTTTCCTGCTTATTCTTGAAACCCTCATAAACTTAAAAGGCAAAAGTGGCTGCATTAGACCAGGTATATTTTCCTGGCCTGTATCTCCCTAGGCCTCTTGGAAGAAGCTTTCCCCCTTTCCAAAAACGCTTGCACCTTGACAGCGACTATCTTCTCTAAAATCTTCCCAAATGTATTTTGAAGTGTGATTATCCTAAAGCCGCTAAGCTTTGAATGATCCTTGAATGGTTATGGGAGAGGGATGAGATAGGTGTGCACCCAATCCTGCGGTACTGATGCTGTCCTAATGCTCTGGTTAAAGCAGTCGGTCATCTCCTTCAGGTCTACATTGCTCAAAGCCTTCATGTGACCATACCTGACCACATAAGGCCCTGGTGCCGTGTCTTTTGCCTTTTTCAAAATATGTTTAACATCTTCAACCCGTACGATTTCTTCATAATGCATATTCTTTATGGTGCCAGATAACTCCTCTCTAACTGCATCCCTGGTGTCCGCATCATCATGACAGATAAGTAACCTTTATGTATATGTTCGTGTAGATTGTTTTTATATAGTTCATGTTTGAATGTTTGCGTGCTGGTGAAGGTTATAGCTGCCATTTGTGATTGGATTCTACTAAAGCTTTCACATTCTGCTCGTTGATTCATTCATAACTTAGGGGAAGAAAGCCTCACAAATGAATTGTGTATTTTGTTCGTGGATGTTAGCCTGACTTAACACTTTTTCTGTATCGATTAAAAGAGGCGATTATTCTCCTCTACTAATAGTCCATGTCGTCTAGCGTTGGTTACCATGTCTTTCCAGAACATTGTGTCATATGCGCCAGCAAACATTAATGATACTGCTGATCCTGCATACAAACATGTTAAAACACACGGCTACTTCTCTCTTGGTCATTTCCAAGTTTCCCGTTGTGACGACATACTCCAGCTTTCCAATTCTCATGGCATTCTCAAAGAACATAAGCAAATCTTAATTCAAATTTTAGTATCTTCATCAAATGCCAAATCTGTATAAAGGGTTGGATGTAGCGAAGTTACAATACATTGTTCAGCTTCTTCACGGTGCATTCATACATGATTCTTGCACTCCATGTGTTGATATTGTCCACACACTTGTAACAATGTCTTCCTTGATCACAATTCACCTCCGCGTTTTCTTATTTAAAATCCTTTAAAAAGAATCGGTGCTTCCATATAGACCTGGTGTTCTTTAATTATATGACGTTGCTATCATTAAGCTATGTTTCCTTCAATCACAGTTTTACTATAGAGTTTTTGTTCTCATCTTCTCCTGCCATAACCTTCTTTCTATTCCACAAAATTTGCAAATTGTGAAATCGTCAGTTTTATCCTTGGATTGTTTGTTCGATGTCCACATATTTTAACATAAAATAGACGTTAGTCGTGGCACCAGCTACACGACACAGGGTCGTCCCATACTGCTCCGTTGTTCCTGTGTCAGTGAACATCACACACAATTCTCCTCACTGTGAAAAGTAGAACAGACAGCAGTTCCGACAAACCAAAAGCAATCACACGCATACATGCATAAAGCCACTGCCAGAATACCAACACAATAGTCTGCCAATAAAATTAAAGATTGTCATCAATGGAAACAAACATTCATTAGAGAACTTACAGATGTACACACATTATTCATAAGGCAAAACCTGTTAACCGTTGACATATGATTTCGAGAAATATTATTGAGATGTAAAAAAAAAAAGAAAGTGACCTTATATATTACTATCACCCATACTGAAACATTCAAATATACTTACGGCCGAAGAACGACAGATGATGAATAGCATATTCACACCAACCCTATGCTGTCAATGTCAAACTCGGACATGAACTGAATCAAACATATCAATATCTACGAGATGAGGGGCTAGAGCAGAGCTGCCAACTTAACTTTCCGATACCTAGAAATAAATAGACAGACAGTGGGATCAACACCTTGAGCCATATATATTGAAATGCAGAAAATCAATTGATCGGCTATCTCGTTAGAATTCAGTACCACCAGTTACCAGCACTACCGCTACACCAAAGAATATCTGATACGGGATAAAGAGGAAAAGCTTGGAAAAAAACCATGGATTGACGACATCATAGAGATTGTACAGTCACAAGGAATGACACTATCCTGTGCCACACATCGGACGCGAGAACGTCAAATATTTCTCCCAACGACGCTTACTGCAAATGTGGAAGGTAAAGATGATCAAGTTTAAGGTCCTTTACTGAACATCGTCTTTCATCATGTCTACTCACCCCACTCCCCATCCGAAAAGATTGTCGATCTTACGACAGTTTACTATCGTCTCGTATTTTCCTGGTATATGTGTTTTAATATCGACGACACAATGAGTAGACTGCACAGTGTCTGGCATATTTCGCTGCATCTATTCAAGTCACGGAATTCACACAACAAGCAAATCGACGAATCCTTCAAACATACGCTGAAGAAGAAGAAGAAGATATATATATATATATATATATATATATATATATATATATATATATGTATATATATATATATATATATATATATATATATATATATATATATATATATATATATATATATATATATATATACAAGGGGCTTCTTATAAGTCTTTAGCCTGACCATTAAGGGGTAGGTGGAGAAAATTGAAATTTGGCACATGTATGGCTAATTCAATTTGGAATGGACATATGAATTATGAATTTATCTCCTCAAATGGTTTTCCCGATATGGTGCATGGCACAACACACCCTATTGACCAGATCTGCACATCCGACGGTTTGTCAGAACAATGGAGAAATCAGACGCCAGGACTGTGATAAAAATCTTGATGTTACAGGGTAAATCACCCACATAAATACACAGGGAGATGGGGCCAGTGTTCGAGGAAGTCTGTGCTTCGTATGCTTCTATAAACAAATTGGTGTTTGCAGTTTAAGTGTGGCCGTTCTCAAGTTGCAGATCTGTCAAGACCAGGACGACCGTCCTCAGAGTGCAATGATGCATATGCTGCAAAAGTGAAGAAAATCATAGGCCAGGATAGGAAAACGACAATTGCAGAGATATCGGGTTTAGCAAAACTGAGTAAGAGTACAGTTTTTAGAATTTTACACAACAAACTGAACATGAGAAAAATGTGTGCCCCACGCCTGCTGACATGTGAACAGAAACAAACACGAGTTGATTGCTGTGGCCAGATGCTCAACATGTGCCGGTCGAAAAACATGTAAAATACATGGGGACGGTAGATGAGACTTGGATTCACCAAATCGTAAAAAAAACTGCTGAAAGGAAATCGTCTTGACAGTGACGAAGATGTCATATTGGCTTGTGATAACTGGTTTAGTTCGAAAAATAGGTTGTTTTATTCTAAAGGTCTTTTCAAGGTGACTTAGAGATGGTAGAAATGCATAAATTCAGGTCGTGGATACACTGAGAAGGAATAAGCACTGTGCCAAATTTCAATTGTATCCGCCTACTCCTTCATGGTCAGGCTAAAGACTTATTAGAAGCCCCTTGTGTGTGTGTGTGTGTGTGTGTGTGTGTGTGTGTGTGTATATATATATATATATATATATATATATATATATATATATATATATACATATACATATACATATATATACATATATATATTGCCACAGTAGTTTAAAGTGTCTACCATATTGGCAATTTTCAACGGAATATCAGAATATCAAGATGTTTTGTTTACACAACAATAGTTTGAGCATACGAATCGCGTCTGCTTCAGCATATGTTTTTGTTTTTTATCAAATCTTAGCAGTACAAACAACAAAATCGAAGAGAACGCAGCCAAAGACAGGTAATGATCCCTGATGATTGCTTTGATAAGGAAAGAGAACAGCAGCCAGACCGTTGCCCACATAAGCAGAGAAATGGGAGTCTCTGCATCGAGGCTATGAAGCTAAGCCTTAATTCTTTCTATGTTAGTTGATTTGTTAGTCATCATCATGTGCCATGTCGATAAGCATGGGTGGTCATGTTTCGCCACCTCATACTATTACCAGTCATGAAACAGGTCTGTGTCCTTGTCTTGATTATGACATGTGATCAAACCATCGATATATGTATCTCTCTGCCTTGCCCTTGTTCCTTTCCCTCAATCTTTCCAACTGTTACTAATTTTGTTAGTTTATTTCCATTAATTAGGTGCCCAAATAATCTTGACTGCCAGCTATTAATTTCTTTAATCAGTTCACGTTTTTCATTTGTTCCTTGCAGGACATGCTCATTGGTTTTTCTGTCTTTCCATTATATTCTGTGCATCTTCCTCAGAACTACGTCTCCACTGCCATCACATGTTTGCCAGCTTTTCTGTTTACTGTACATGATTCATGCCCATATCATTTTATGTATCTATGTAGCATTTCAACACTCTTTGATGTCGTTTTATTGGTCAGCATCTTTTCCATCAGACATCTTTGCCACAGCGATGCTTGATCTAATGCCTTTAATTCCCAGCCGCCCCCCCCCCCCCCGCCCCCAACCAGCAGATACTATCGCAGTTCTGAAATAAATGCACCGATTCACTCTATGAATCGACAAGAGAAAGCTGTACCGATTCACTTAAGGAATTGACGAGAAATAGTTGTACCCATTCACTCTAGGAGGTGGTAAAACATGGTGTCCTGTGCATTTGATGTCTCTTTGGGTGGGGGGGATGGTGGCGGGCGGTTTTTGAGGGGAGGTTTGGTTGGGGTGGGGTAGAACTTTAGCACTTAAAAGATTTTACTGTAGTTTCTGTCATGTGATTTATATCCTTTTGCAAAAGCTACACATCATTTACCAGTTGTTATTGCCGGTCTCTCTGGCTGTGGGGTTACAACACTTTCTCTCTGTAATCCCGTTTATCACGCAGAGTCTCGTAGCGGAGCGAGAGCTGAGGCGGTTCGACCCCCGCTCGTGACTTGCGGGATACTGAGCCGGCCGCTCAGAAAGCAATGGCAAACTACTGAGCGTAATCTTGCCAAGAGATCAACATGACAGCTAAGTCCTGTAAAGGATATGCAAAAAAAAAAAAAAAAAAAAAACAGTGTTTATTAGGTACAATATTACTTTTTCATTATATTCTCTAGATCCGATTGCTGCTATAACTATGGTTATCATAATTAAAACCAAATGTTACGCACATGATAAGAAATCACGAAACGGTGCTTCATATATGTATTTTCGTCTCATTTATTTAAAATTTAAAGCATGCCCAGATTATGGTAACAACAAGATAGCATAATTGTTGAGCAGACACCGAATTTATTAACAATTCTCTTCAAACAACTTCCAGAGAGACCACATAAACAAAATAATTAAAGAAGGGGACATAACGACTTAACATATTACGGCACATAACTTCATCTAAAATATTACACTTATAATTCTGGCAATTACGTGTTAATATCTTTAATTTTGTTTTGCAAATTAACCTTTGCTCTCATTAATTAGTATTGTAAGTAACATGTTAGAAAAATAACAGCTTCTTAGCACAGATAATTACAATATTTAGCAAATTTTTTGCACAATATACTTTTATAATCTGCTTTTGTGGCTATTTAAGATCATATATATTATTTTAAATATTCTGCTTTAATACACATTCTGTAAGAGTGATTATTGTATTTATGGCAGGCCATTGAAAGGCCAATGATGCAACCAATATGGCGGTATAAACATTTGTAACAATTTATTATGTGTTCATGCTGTTGTTTTCATGTAATATTATTATCATGTAATATTATTGAGTGACCTGTTTCAGGTGCTAAAATATTTCTTTTGTGTGTCTTTTCACTGGATCATCGAGTGAATTTATTGTGTTAGCAGAAAGTTTGTGAAATTCAAACTGGACTCTACTCAGGTGAGCCGTGTTATCGAGGGAAGACAATTCAGTCAAGTGTCCGCGTCTACCCCCGGTACTAAACCTAACCAAGTTTCTGAGGTAAGCGTCGGCCTAGACTCTTTAGAGGAGGATGCCATGCACCTACCCGAACCGCTGGTGGTCTCGTTGAAAGGCCCAGGAGCGGCCAGATCATCCGCCAAACTGGTGGGAGGTGCATTGGTCGGTCACGGAGGTGTACCGATAACCGAACTCGATGAGCTATATAGGTATAAGAACCCAACAAAATGGTTCTTTACTGTTGTATCAGAGGCACTTGACGAGCGTCTTCACGGGAAAACCATAACTTTAAAAAACCCGGAAATGACAATAGAAATCCAGCAGGCAGAGAAAGAGAAGAAGCTATTAACCTTACACTGGATGTTAGCAACAATGAAAGAAGAAAGCGTGAAGACAATAGTGAAAGAAATAACAGGCGACCCCGAGCCCGTGGTTTTCAGAATTAAAAACTCAGCAGGGAAATGGTGAGCCTTGGTACATCATAAAGAATGACAAACCATTCCTACTATGTCAATATAACAGCAAAAAGAGGGGAGAACATTCGGAATCATAGAATCCTGGTGACCATGCCAGGGCGGAGGACAGTCTGCCTGACATGCGGACAAGATTCACATCTTCTTCTTCTTCTTCTTCAGCGTTCCGAGCCATTGAGGTTCTTTGCTGCAAATACAATCCGTCTCCATTCGTCTCTCTGGTGGACCTTCTCTTGCCAGTCGTTGATTCCAAGTGCTTGTAGGTCTGTACATGTATTATCTCTCCACCGCCTTCTTGGTCTACCTCGGGGTCTACGGTCATTTATTTCCATTTATTTATTTTTTTTTTAAGATTCACATTGGTCTAATAAATGTCCAACTAAGTCAACAAAGCCAACACCAACCATAAACAACCAAGATGAGCTTCCAGCTCTGCCAGGACTGTTAAAAAGACAATCCATCCAGCCTGCCCCGCCCACCCAGGCAAAATCAAAACAAGATACGACCCCAACCCCAGAACCACAAACGACCTCGACCAAGGAGAAAGACCAAAAGGAGGAGGCGGAGTCCTTAACAAACGACAAAGAGGCAGATAGGACAGAGAGTTTTAAGGAAGTCACACATAACAAGCGCAATAGAAGACGGAAAAACATGGAAATCAGTGATTGCGAGGAAGAGTCTCCCATAGCGACATCAAAGAAAGTAAACAATCAAGGCATCCCCACAGGAAAAAACAAGGACAAAGGCAGACCACAAAGGAATACGACAACATATCTTTAAGAAAATGTTAACGCGCTTGCGCTTACATTTCCGGTGCCCTGACTGCGGTTCAGTCCTTACACCGGTCAGTTGGACTTAGAAGTTGACTTCTAGTTCAGAAAGTAATGGCAAAAAAATAAAAACAAGTTAGTTGCATATCATTTAATGGGCGTTGCAGTCAACCCCAGCATTTTTTGGCTGTTCGTGATGTCATAGCAAATTTACGCTCAGTAGTTTGTCATTGCTTTCTGAGTGACCGGCACTCAAACCAATGTAGAGAAACCAACGCAAGGCGTTCTGTTTTCAAATCATCCGCAGCTGTGTTTCGAACACGTTAGGTTGGATTACAAATTGCATCCGTAACCCCTTCGCCACGGAGCGGACATTGGTAAATTAATTAATTGCATGTCCCTTACATGACGTTGCAGTCAACACCAGCATTTTTCAGCCGTTGTTGATGTATTAGGCAAGTTTTTACGTTCAGTAGTTTGCCATTGCTTTCTGAACGACAGGATCACATATCCACCTAAGTTACCAGCGCGGCGTGAACGGCTGCCGATTCTCGCAGCTGGTGTTTTTTCCACGTGAATATACGGGATTACGAACAATATCGCTAACACCTTGGCCACGGAGTCCGGCAAATTACTGAAAGTAAAATTCCCAAAACAATCGACTTATGGTGTGTGGATGTTCACCACGTCATGCAACGCACATGCAACATTTGTAATGTGATTCCAGTCTTCTTTCTACCTGTTTAAATGGTATCACTAAATAAACATTGTGGTTGGATGAAGACTGACTTGCGTGATGAATTGGATTAGAGTGAGGAAGAGTTGCGCAATTCGTCTACCACAATGTTTTGCCAGTCCATTTGAATCCAGTGGCAAGACAAGTCAAGACGACTGGAGACGAATACGGGAGCAATGGGTGACCAGGGCACTCTGCGTGCCTTGCCATGCCCATTAAAATAAACGTTGTACAGACCTGGGGCTAATGCAAACCCTTGTCTCCTATTTGTAAAGCAATACTTCTCGAGCTCTCAGCTGCCATTGTCAACCCGGTACATACGACTAGACGGGTTGGCCGTTGAGTGTGTGACTTCGCTCATACTCTGTTCCTCATGGCGGTACAGGTGTTCTGTATTCGGCGGTCGCTTACTCACAAGGTCCGAAACTCGATGTAGAGTGCGGGATAAAAAAGGAATGCATGGTTTAAAGGCGACAGGGCTGACTTCATTGCAACTTGCTTTATCCCATATGTCTCGGTGTCTTTCCATAGAGCGGCCTGCCGCAAGCGTCGCACAAAGCTTGAACTCCGTATCTCCAGCGACAGCTTCCATAACGTTATCAGTGGGAACACTATAAAGCTAAGCCTTACCACTTTTAATTTCTATAGATTTGTTTGTCATGATCATGCCATGTAGATAATCATGTTCGGCCATGTTTAATCGTCTCACACCATCACCAGAGTCGTGGATCAGCTTTGTGTTCTGGTCTCGATTATGTCACGTGGTCTATCCATCTAGATATTTATCTCTCTGCCTTCCTTTTGTTCTTTCCACCACAATCGTGCAGGTTGTTACTAAATTGTCTAGTTCTTTTTTTTTCCCTAATTAATAACGTGTCCAAATAATCTTGACTGTCTACGCTTAATTTCTCCAATACGTTTATGGTTTTAATCTTTTCTTTGCATCTTCGGGGGAAGCCACATAAACAAAAGCAACAAATTTAAATTAAACCAAGGGACATAACGACTTAACGTATTAGGGGGCATTACCCAATCTAAATATATTTCTAACACTTACAGTTTTAACAATTAGTTGTTTAATTTTTATTTAGTTTCATTCATAAATCAACCATGAATGAAAGTTTATAATATTTAAAATTATATACATTAAAGAAAAGTATACATCATTTTAACACAACTGATAAATTACTTTGTTACATTGCTTTATGTAAAATACATTTTGATAACATGCTTTCGTTGCTTTTGTTAAATCTTATATATAAATTGCGATCTCCGTCTGTCTGTCTGTCTGTCTGTCTGTCTGTCCGTATGTCCTTTATGCGCTCGCGAACGGCCCATCCGATTGAGATGAAATTTTCTACACGTCTTCTTTTCATTCCAGTGCAGCCCACTGTCATATTTTTTTAGTGTGAAATCGGCTGCTTACCCAATATTATTTCATTTTTCATTTTTCATTGTAATTTCATATATCTCAGGGGACTTAACTCTGTAAAAGTTATTTCAAGGGGCATAACTTTTCTGTATAACTTATAGTCATATTGTGGCATCGTTTTCAAAGATTTATAAACTCTTTGTCCATAGTTATGTACCGGCATATGACTTATAATAAATAATGATACAATATGTAAGGCATTTTCAAAGTTTTCATAAAAATAATGCATAATGCATAACATTGTAACTCATCTTTTTTTGCTCAAGAAGTTACTGTAGTCATGCAGGTGATTAGAAAGAGTTTTCATTAAAAATAATGGATGGTGTGTGGAAAGACATTCTTTTAAGTTACTTTTTTTTTGTATGAATTTGATGAGACGCTACCCGCCAGGAGCTGGGCGAAGCCACGCCGGGTCAGATAGATAGACAGACCCACCTTTTCGCTGCAGTTGTCTACTCCTCCTTTTCCTTCTTCTGCTGATGCTGCTGCCGCCGCTCCATTTACCCAAGTTAATTGTTGGGGGAAGATGTAAAGATCTTTCAAGTGATCTTTCTAATGCTTTTTGTAAGTTGGTCTTCGTTTATCTAAGGTTGTTCTAACTGCAACCAATAAATGATTAGACAGACAGGCAGACAGACAGACAGACAGACAGACAGAGAGGGAGGGACGGACAGACAGACAGACAGACAGACAGACAGACAGACAGACAGACAGACCGACCGACCGACAGACAGACAGACAGTCGGAAACGGGAACTTATATGACTACTTATATGAATTAAATGAGATGCTCGCCATCAGGGGCTGGGCGAAGCCGGGCCGGATCAGACAGACAGACAGACAGACATATAGACAGACAGACAGACAGATAGATAGTCGGGAACGGGAACGGGAGCTTATATGACTACTTATATGAATTAAATGAGATGCTCCACACCAGGAGTTGGGCGATGCCGGGCCGGGTCAGACAGACAGACAGACAGACAGACAGACAGACAGACAGACAGACAGACATATAGACAGACAGACAGACAGATAGATAGTCGGGAACGGGAACGGGAACTTATATGACTACTTATATGAATTAAATGAGATGCTCCACACCAGGAGTTGGGCGATGCCGAGCCGGGTCAGACAGACAGACAGACAGACAGACAGACAGACAGACAGACAGACAGACAGACAGACAGACAGACAGTCGGTAACGGGAACGGGAGCTTATATGACTACTTATATGAATTAAATGAGATGCTCCCCACCAAGGACTGGGCGAAGCCGGGCCGGGTCAGCTAGTATACATATAAATTTACTAACTTTGCGGTGTATGATGTTTTTTTTTATATTTTTGACTGGCCTTTGAAAGGTCAAATAAACTGTGACTGTTTTATTTTATTTCTCGACCTTTTGGCTAATATCAGTGTATTATCTGGACTGGTTCTCGCCAGGGCCACACGCAGAGGCGGTCGTCATAATGACATACAGAGACGTGCGGGTTTGATGGCGAGGTTCTGGCCCCTGTGGAACACTGAGCCTTCATAAAAAACAAAACCACAACAATCGCTTTCAAATAATCAATTTGATTATTACTCACTGGATCGCTTTCAAATAATAAATTTGATTATTGCTCACTGGATTTAGGCGGCCTAGTGTGCCTTGCCAATGAGAAGTCCTGATCGTTCGGGTCCACATCGATTGACGGACGTCAGTCGCTTCGATCGGGCAATCTTGAGCTATAGCCTACGATGGCTGACGTTGTAAAATTCTGTTTTGATAATTTGGCCGTGTCCAGTGTGTGCCGTGTGGTTACACACCTGCTTCACACGCCAATGATCCGGGGCTTGTTTCCGGATCCGGTCAAGGATATGCACTACTGACGAGCTCAAACGAGAGCGAAACTCGAGTATAGTGCTTCCATATTGACGTGGATGGGCCTTGGGTTCATACCAGAATACGATCAGCCATGCCAGTAGGAGATTGTTAGATTTGCCATCATATATTCTGCTGCTGTCTCTGTATTACTATGCTGTATCTGTTTGTCTTTGATTGCTTTCTTCTGTTCGGTTGTAATATAAATGTGGTTTGCACTGGCATAGTGTTCCATTAGTGCATTTGCAGCCTTTATTCCTGTAAGCAAGGCATTTCCTTGTTTAATTGTTATTTGTTTGTTTCTAGGTCCTTCATTGTTCATGGCTTTCACTAGTTTCAATAGTTTGTTTCCATTCCTATCAAAATTCTGGTTTTCTGTTTTTTTCCCTCCAACAATCTCTTGTTGTTTGATTTACTGTTCTTTTCTATTTTGCTGAGATGGCTTTGAGAGAGATGTCGCATCAGTTGTTTGTTCTCTCTCTGTTGTCTTCCTGGCATCTTCAACTTTGTCCTCCAAAATTTGTAGTTCTTCAGTCCAGTATGGTTTGTAATTTTTCCTCGCTCCTCTAGGAATGGACTCAGTGGCTGCCTGTATTATCGCTCTGTTTAGACTTCCACCATTTGCTTCATGTTGCCATATCGTGTATTTATGTTTTCACAATATGTGTCTGTTAGTATGGCAAATCTGTTCCAATCTGCTCGTTTGTAATTCCAGCCGGGCAAAAGGTTTTGATCCTGTGGAACATACACCATATGCATTACAAGCTTGATTGGTCTGTGGTCACTACCTGCTAATTGGTCAAGCACATGGCGATCGATTTTGTGGAGGATGTCTCCTGTGCAGAAAGCTAAGTCTGGAGTAGAAGTGGTAAACCATCTTCTGGAGTAGAAGCTCGGTGTGTCATCCGCTTTGTTGAGTAGATGGAGATTTGAGTCTATTTCCCAGTCTTCATCTTCATCTCCTCTTTTGTCAGTAACTGGGTAACCCCATCTTCCTGAACAGTTATTAAAGTCTCCGACAATAATGCAATTTGTATCAGTTATTTTCATGTTTGAGAGTGTAAGGTCCTTATCTGCTGGGCTATACAGATTGTAAATTCTTATTTTCACGTCCTTTATCATTATATCAACACCTATAATTTCCGTTTGGTTGTCAGAGATCACAGATACTTCGCTGCAATGTATTGTATTTCGTGTAAGTATTAGAACTCCTCCTTTGTGTCCTTCGCGGTCAAAACGTGTGGCCTGGTATCCTCTGACTGATAATTTGCGATTGGCATTGAGGTGTGTCTCTTGAATGCATGCCACATCTATTCTATCTTTATGAAGACGCTGTGTTAGGGAGACTTTCTTGTTATAAACTCCTTCGGCTTTCCACTGTAGTATGTTGAGTGTCCGGGGTGTTTGGTCAATAGCTCTTAAACTACTCCTCTGTGCTTTGACTCCACAGGACAAGGGAAGGTGACCACCAGTAGTCATGGGTGGACCCCTTGAGTCAGGGGGCCCAGCACTATCACCACCTGATGGGACTTCGCGGGATTAGCGCCATAACGATTAATTTTAAATTGTGACATCATGAATCAAGTTACGCTGCACTTCTTTGTCAAGCCTGTGGCTCAGTACATCCGATTTCGACAAGCAGTTTTAGGGGTGCCTTTAACTGTCCCCTGTCTACCTCAACATTCGATTCGTACGGGACGGAAACTCAATCAGCGTTAGCTGCTTGGCTGACGAGGAGCTAAGCACAATGTCAGGCAGCAAGCCAAACCTTTGGATCACCTCAAGGTAATTGCCACAATCCTTTAGGTCTACAGTCAGTTGCCAGTCCCTTGCACAGTCGAAGATTGTAGAAAGCGGCAAGTCGTCAGCTTTACCATCTAGTTCTACTAACAGAATAGCATCTGCTTCAGCAAATCTTACTATTCGTTCTTTATGTGTGCTAAACAGGAAATAAATTATGCATTCTTTTGGGGTTTCATAAGTGTTAACAACAGAATTAAAAGGAGGTTCAAGGGTCAACACAAGATGCCAAACATTGATTATGGCATTTGGAAGAAGTGCCCCGTCTGCACCGATGGCTTCAAAAATGCATCGTTCACTATGTCCAGGAACTGGAAGTGCCTGATGTAGACCCGCACATCCTTGTTAGTGACTGCACTCAATGTCTCCAGCAGAAAGAGGACAGAATTTCTTGAGCGTGCCCAGCACTTGGCCGACAAGGTGACGAACCCCAGTGCTCGCCTCCGATCCACAATCTTTTTACTCATTGCAATTGATATTGCTGTACTGGACAGCTTTTTTCAGCTTTGAAATGGCTACCTTTGTCGTAGGGGTTCTTGTTCTAATCTCTTCAATGCAATTCCCGTACGATGGTATGACAGGTCCAATATAGTCGTACTGATTCACTCTATGAAATGACGAGAGATAGATTACCGATTCACTCTATGAAATGACGAGAGATAGTTGTACCGATTCACGCTATTAATTGACTAGATACAGTTGTACCGATTCACGCTATTAATTGACTAGAGATAGTTGCACCGATTCCCGCTATTAATTGACTAGAGATAGTTGTATCGATTCACTGTATGTAATGACGAGAGATAGTTGTACCGATTCACGCTATTAATTGACGAGAGATAGTTGTACCGATTCACGCTATTAATTGACGAGAGATAGTTGTGCCAATTCACGCTATTAATTGACAAAAGATAGCTGTATCGATTCACGCTATTAATTGACCAGAGATAGACTACCGATTGACTGTATGAAATGACGAGAGATAGCTGTACCGATTCACGCTGTTAATTGACTAGAGATAGTTGTACCGATTAACGCTATTATTTGACGAAAGTTAGTTGTACCGATTCACGATATTAATTGACTAGAGACAGTTGTACCGATTCACGCTATTAATTGACTAGAGATAGTTGCACCGATTCACGCTATTAATTGACGAGAGATAGTTGCACAATTCACGCTATTAAATGATCGAGAGATAATTGTACCGATTCACTGTATGAATTGACCAACAAAAAATGATTTATTATATCCTTGTAATTAAGAAGAAATTAGAAGCAACAGAGATGTGGTTCCTGAGACGAATGTTGCGAATTCCTTGGACTGCCAGAGTAACTAACGACGACTGCCTGAAACAGGCTAATGAAACTAGAACATTATATACAACAATAAGACAGAGACAAACATCTTTCTTCGGTCACGTGATGAGAAGAGAGGCATTGGAGAACATCGTAACAACTGGAAAGATCGAGGGGAAGAGAGGCAGAGGTAGACCAAGAGAAGTGATGCTGGATGGATTGAGACGGTGGCATGGAGGAATATCAGCACCAGAGTTGATCCAGAAAACCAAAGACCGAGATCTATGGAGAGCCATGAACGCCTACGCCAGCCGGCACGGCACTTGATGATGATGATATCCTTGTACAAAAGCTAAACGTGATTTTTAACAATATGTCTCTAGCAGTGTTTATTAGGTACACTATTCCTGTTTCTGTATATTTTCTACCGATCTTACTGCTACAACTGACTCTAATTATCATAATCAAAACCAAACATTATGCACATAATAAGAAATCATAAAATGGCCCTTCGCTTGTTTATTTTCTTATTTTTCATTTAGAGCACGCCCAGATTATCATAACATTAGGCTAGCATAATTGTTGAGTGGTGATAGAATTTATAAACAATTCTGTTCAAACAACTCCCGGAGATACCATATAAACAAATGTAACACACATTAAATAAATTAAGACATGGGACATAACGCTTTATATTCTTAAGGGAGGTTATTCGATCTAATAATATTTCAAATCTATACAGTTTTCTAATTATTTTTAAATTAGATTTGCACATCAAAGTTTGCTGTCATTCCATAATACTTTGCTTTATATGTTTTCAGGAAAAATAAACAGCATGTTTTTACAATTAATTATATTATTTGGTTATTCTTCTAACCGCCATCAGCGATTAAAGCGGCTTTAAGCTGAAGGTACTCGTCGAGGGAGAGGGGATGGGGCGTTTGGGGGGGGGGGGTGTTGCTTATTCTAACGACTGCATACGTGTTGTGAGCTCGCTCAGCAGTAGGTTTTTATAGCAGTGAACATGGATGACGAATATCCGGTATAAAAACTTCCACGTCAGCGTGTCATTCAGATGACCACCTCTGCTGAGGACCCTGGTCAGATCAAGTGCAGATGACTATACTTTCATCTTAGCGCAAAGGTCAATCGTTTGAAGGCGATCGTTTTTTTTGTTAATTTCTGAAGGTGCCAGTGCCGCCCCATCAGTTCCTCACGTTCCTGTGTATTATTCGGATGACCGCCTCTTTATATGTCCCTGACCAGATAAAGCGCATATGCTACACTTTGATATTAGCTGAAAGGCTGAGAAATAAAATAACTGAAGATTATTTGGCCGTTCAAAGGCCTGCCAAAAACATATAAATAAACCACACCTCGAACATATCAAGATGGGGTACTAAAGTAATATATGTTATTCCAGAAAAGACAGGAAAGCAGATTATGAAAAATGTATTATGCACAAACAGTGCAACTATATAATATAATTACTTACATTAAGACGCCGATTATTTTTCTTTAACATTAATAACTTAAAATATTGGGGAATAGCAGTAAACATTAATTTCAAATGAAATTATCGAAAAATTAACAAAGTAATTGCCAGAACTGTAAATGTCAGAAATATTTATAAATTAGGTAATGCCCCTTAAAATGTTAAGTCGTTGTGTTCCATGCCCTAATTTAATTGTGTTTTTCCTTTTGTTTAGTTGGTCTCTCCCGAATTTGTTTGAACAGAATTGTGTATAAATTCCGTCATCACTTAGCAATTATGCTAGAATGTTGTTATGATAATTTGGATATGCTCTAAATAAAATAAATAAATAAATAAATAAATTACAAATAAACAAGCGAAGAACCATTTTGTGATTTCTTATAATGTGCATAGTATTTGGTAATGGTTATGCTAATTAGCGTTAGTAGTAGCAGTCGTTTACCTTGTGCATGATGGAAACCATGATGACCAATAAAAAAGATGTCAATTGCAACGAGAAAATGATTGTTCAACCGCTACATAGATCATATACATTTATATGGATATGAATCGTGTACAGTAAGCAGAGAAGCTGGCAAACATCTTATGGTAGTGGAGATGTAGTTTCTGAGAAATGTGCAAAAATACCATGGACAGACAGAAAAGCCAATGACCAAGTCTTAAAAGAAACAAATGATAATTGTAAACTGATTAGAGAATATAGACGTAGAATGTAAAAATAAAATTGGTCATGTTATGAGAAGAAATAAATAGGAGAACTTGGTGACAACTGGCAAGATCGAGGGGAAGAGAACAAGAAGAACGCAGAGAAGTAAATACCTAGATGGTGAGGCCCTGTGGTATGGTCGACACAAGATCACTGAGCTGATTCTCGACTCTGGTGATCGTGTGAGATGGAAAAACATGATCGCCCACGCTTATCGGCACGGCACGTGATGAATGAATCCATGCGTACAATTAAATCCAAGGATACTAAACGTAGTGTTTATGGGTTACGCTTGAGTTCAAATGATCCCCTTCCACCACCCCCCCCCCCCCCATTCCCCCAAAGAAAAATAAAAGAAAATGCAACAATATGAAACAAATTGTTATATCAAATACATTTAAATTATCAATTAAAATTAATAGCAATCAAGTAGTTATGCTTATTATATAGTATGGTTTAGACTTCGGATTCAGTATCCCAAAATGTGGCTTATGTGATCATGTCTGTGCACATCCTTGTGTCTCGTGTGTTTATGGTATTGATATTCCTCCATGCCATGATCCCAAACCGCCCAGCGTTAGTTAGTTAGTCGCGGTTCCAACTTCACAGCAACGGGTCGTCCCCATTATGCTCCGTTCCTGTGCCAGTGAATATCACACAAAATGCTCCCCACTACCCAGTGTGAAAAGTGAAAAAGACAGGATTCTCGACAAACAATAGCCCGCAGATATACACTGTGCATAATGCCGCTGCCAGAATGTCAACACAATAGTCCCCCATGAAACATCCAGTTCATCTCTGATGCCCAGCGTTTTCTCTCTTTATAATGTTAGACGGACCTGCGCAACCAATACTTAACCCTTTGAAAATAAACTTAGTTTTTTTTTACTCATTCTTTGTTCACCTCTCCCTGCCTCTCATCCACTCCAACGTTTCTGTTGTGACGACATATTGCAATGTTCCCTTTCTCATGACACATCGACAAGCATATTGTGGTATGACCGCCACCAGAGATTAAACCGTCTCCAAGCTGGAAATCAGGAAAGTGAGCGCACGGCAGTAGACGGATACACGGGAAGAGCCTCCTCCGGGAAGTGTGAGGAACCTAAAGGACGAGAGGTATACTCGTCGAGGGGGATGGGATTTGAGGGTGGGGGGGGGGGGGCAGGTGGATTTAATTGTGTTTTAACGACAACAGTCCTGCTGTGAACTCGATCAGCGGTATATTTTCTAGCAGTGAACATGGATTACATATGTCCGTGTATCAAATCTATTTTCTTTTATTATAAGGGCTCGCGGTTCCCCAGGGGCCACAGCTGCCTCACGAGGTTCCACGTCCCTGTGTGTCATTCAGATGACCGCCTCTACTGGTGGCCCTGACTAAATCAAGTGCAAATATTGCACTTTGATCTATGCCAAAACGCAGACAATTATAATTTTAAGGTGATTCTTTTGTTTTTCTTTTTTTAACATCAAACATTTGTTAACTTCTGAATCAACAGAAGTCTTAGTGTTTTGTGCTAGCCTCTTGTGTCTTGAGAACTCTTTCTACAATCTTCTGCTCCTAAATGAGGAAAGCACGAATGATTCTTTCTCTGACAGCCTTGTGGCATAGAGATCCTCCATAAGCACGAGTAACCGTCTTCTCTCGCTTCCTCAAAGCACTGAGCTTGTGTGGACGCATAGATCTTACCCATCTGAGCTTGGTCTTGTAGTCACCACATAGCTGTGTCTCTGCAACCTTCTTCTGGTACAAATATAGTAGCTTTCCACCGGCTGTCTTGGAGACTTTTCTGGTACAAATACACCGACTTTTCTCCGGGTGTCTTGGAGACTTTTCTGGTACACATATGCCAACTTTCCACCGGCTGTCTTGGAGACTTTTCTGACACAAATATTCCCACTTTCCACCGGCTGTCTTGGAGACTTTTCTGACACAAATATGCCAACTTTCCAACTGGCGTCTTGGCGACTTTTCTGGTACAAATACACCGACTTTTCTCCGGGTGTCTTGGAGACTTGTCTGGTACAAATACACCAACTTTCCACCGGGTGTCTTGGAGACTTTTCAGAGGCTAGAAATTGTGTTGTAAGAGAGACAACGTCTGAAAGTAAGTCGCTGAACAATCTTGTTTACATTTTTGACCAATCAAAACTGGCACAAATAATAGATGTTTCCGGATTACTGCTTGAAATTGATTGTTTTGGCCTTCCAGAGGCCTGACAAAAATATAATAATGTATCTGAAATGTGGCTAATCACGGTTGGGAAACTAAGTTATACATTTATATTATTCTAGAAAAGCCAGGAAAGCAGATTATAAAATTGTATTATGCATAATAAAATAACATAACTTGTGTAACTTACAATATTATTGAATGGCAGCGAAGGCTGATTTGCAAGTAAAATGAAAGAAAAATTAACAAAGTAATTGCTACAACTGTAAATACTAAGAATATTATAGAATAAGTAATTATCCTTAATCTGTTAAGTTGTTATGTCCCATGCTTTAATTTAAGTGTGTTTGTTCCGTTTGTTTATGTGGTCTGTCACGATGTTGTTTGAACAGAATTGTTTATACATTCGGTGGCCACGCAAGAATTATGCTAGCCTGTTGTTATACTAATCTGGACAGGCTCTAGAAAATAAGGAAATAAACAAGGGAGGTACCATTTTATTATTTTCTATATTATGAATGCCGTTTCCGTGGCGAAGTAGTTACGGACGCAGTTCGTAATCAGAGTTCATAACGCTTTCAAAACATGGCTGCGGGCCATTTGACAGCAAACCACCTTGCGTTTGGTTGTTTATCAAATGGTATGAGTGCCGGCCATTCAGAAAGCAAGGGCAAACTATTGAACAAAAACTTGCCCAGGATTTAAGAACAGCCAAACATTCTGGGTTTGACTACTTTTTGACTATTTTGATTACGATCATTAGTTTTAGTGGTAGAAGTCAGATCGTAAGAAAATGTAAAGCAAAAAGAATATTGTCCCGAATAAACACTGCTGAAGACATACACAAACTCAAGTTTAGCGTTTGTTTAATGATATAATCAAATGACGGCAGCTGCAGTAAATTCTATAATGCTAAATTTCAAACATAAACATGCCAGAAAAACATGTTTCGTCAATTCATGAATCGGTACAACTAACTCTCGTCCATTGTAAGATTTAATCGGTACAACTATCTCTCGTCCATTGTAAGATTTAATCGGTACAACTATCTCTCGTCCATTGTAAGATTTAATCGGTACAACTATCTCTCGTCCATTGTAAGATTTAATCGGTACAACTATCTCTCGTCCATTGTAAGATTTAATCGGTGCGGCTATCTCTCGTCCATTGTAAGATTTAATAGGTACAACTATCTCTGGTCCATTGTAAGATTTAATCGGTACAACTATCTATGGTCCATTTGTCGGATTTAATCAGTACAACTATCTCTGGTCCATTGTAAGATTTAATCGGTACAACTATCTCTCGTCCATTGTAAGATTTAATCGGTACAACTATCTCTGCTCCATTGTAAGATTTAATCGGTACAACTATCTCACGTCCATTGTAAGATTTAATCGGTACAACTAACTACCGTCAATTCATAGAGCCAATCTGTGCAACTATTCCGGAATTATAAAACCATCTTACGGGAAATACCTTAAAGAGAATAGAACAAGAATCATTATGGCACAGGTTGCCTTTTCGAAGCTGGAAAGCATGCTGTCCAATAAAGCAGTATCAATTGCAAAGAGTAAAAAACTGTTGAAGTGCTACTTATATCATGTTACGTTATATAGATGTGAATCGTGGATATAAAGTTGATAACCATCTGATAGTAGTGAAGATCTGGTTTCTGGGGGAAATGCAATGAATACCATGGAGAGACAGAAAAACCAATGAGTAAAACCTGAAGTTGTCTTGTCAACAGGGGTGGCCGAGAAAGGTGCGAACCTTTCTGGAGGACAGAAGCAAAGGGTGGCCATCGCAAGGGCGTTGATTCGAAACCCAAAGATTCTCCTGTTAGACGAGGCCATGTCTGCACTGGATACAGAGAGTGAGAAGGTCAGGCTATGGTCCTTCATCGTGTACCCTTGCAGTAGAGGCACATTGCTGTTGTGTTATCCAGTATCAGCATATTGACACATAGTATCCAGTAACCTGCACAACGTCGCTCTCATCACGGCCCGTCGCAGAGATTCGCCATCTGTTGCCAGTTCCCCTTCCTCATTTATGTCCATGCCCAAGGCGTCCCCAATGTCCCGTGTTCAATGTTGTATTAGTCAACCCCTGGCCCTTCTCCCAGGAACTATGCCTTCTAACCCGGTTCTGACCAAACCACGTGACTTTTAACATGGCCACAATATTTCAGCTTCCGGGACATCACGCGATTAATGAGCCAGTTTTATTCCGTGGTTAAGTAATGAAGAAATAAAGGCATCAATAAATATACAATTCTCTTTATTTAACAAGTAACAGCATAGTCGGGGAAAGTTTGTTTTGTTCTTGTGATATTTGTTTTTAAATTAGATTTACTAAATCAGTTTATGTTATTCTTCTTTTTCTGTTTTCCTGTTTATCTCTCAGAACCAGGACACAAACAGCGTTTTGGATTGAGTCCTGGTACATTCCTCATTATCCCTGTGCCATCACCATCATGTTACATATGTAAATAAGCGAAATGGTTCGCCTTCTCAAACGATTACCAGAGTCTGGGATCAATGATGTGTTATTTTTGCCTCTCAGAGTCAGGGCACAATCATTGGATTGAGTTCTGGTTTGTTCCTCATAATCCCTGGTACTTACTATATGGAACTTCCGATCCAACATCCCACAGTCTGGCGAAGGTTAACATGTCTGCGCACAGCATTGTGTCTCGAGTGCTGCCACTTCTTACACATGTTGATATTCCTCCATCCTATGATGCCGAACCGCCCAGCATCGTCTCTCTTTAAACGGGCCTTTGTGTCCATTTCTTATCCCCATGAAAATAAAGCTTGTTCGCTCGTTCGTTCGTACGTTCGTTCGTTTGTTCGTTAGTCCTGCCTTTCTTCTGCTCCAACTTTACCGTTGTGACGTCATACTGCAGTGTTCCCTTTGTCTGACACGTCCACAAACTTATTGTGGGATAACTGCCACCAGCGATTAAACCGTCTCCAAGCTGGAGATCAGGATGTGAACGCACGACAGGAGACGGACAAACGGGAAGTCCCTCCCCCGAGAAGTGTGAGGAACCTAATAGACACGAGGTACTAGTCGGGGGTGTGGGGGGAGGGGAGAAATGTGGCTGCTTCTGACGACTACAGACCTGCTGTGAGCTGGTTCAACAGTGTGTTTTCTAGCAGTGAACATTGATTAACCTTTGCCAGTGTATAAAAACCCTGGCCTGCCGGTCTCCCTGGATTTAACGTCTTTCTCCATAATCCCGTATATTCTCATGAGTAACATAACCTGCGCGAGAATCGGTAGCGGTTCACGCCGTGTTAGTAACTTACGGGGTATGTTAGCCAGTCGCTCAGAAAGCAATGGCAAACTACTGAGCGTAATCTTGCTTAGTACATCAACAGCAACTGAAATATGCTGATGTTGACTGCTATGTCCTGTAAGGGATATGCAAGAAAAAGAAAGGGCGTTCTATTCTCCAGGAGTAGACGTCCCACGAGGTTTCTCGTCCCTGTATGTCAATCGGATGAATGCCTCTGCTGCTGACCCTGGCCAGATGAAGTGCAAATACTACACTTTCAATTAGCCAAAATGCCGAGGGAAAAAATAAGCCAACGATTATTTGGCCTTTCAAAGGCCTGCCAAAAATACAAGAATGGATTCCACTTAGGAAGTTACGATAGGATGCTAAAGTTAAATATATATTATTCCAGAATAGCCATGAAAGCAGATTATTGATTGATTGATTGATTGATTTAGGAACCGACATCACAGCATTCGGGACATTCCCATAAGCGCTCCGTCCCCATCCTCAGCAGCCAGCGAATTATAAGTCAGCAGATTATAAAAGTGTATAGTGCAAAAAGTAACTAAATAATATACTTACTTGAGTTAATATGCTACTTAATTTTCCTTAACATATGTAATTTAAAGTATTGGAGAATAGCATTAATGCTTGATATGCAAATGAAATTAACAAACTATTAACACAGTAATTGTCAGAAATGTAAATGTTAGAAATATCTTTAGATTCGGTAATGTCCCTTAGTATGTTAAGTTGTTGTGTCCCATTGCTTTAATTTAATTTTGTTTATTACTTTTGTTGACGTGGTCTCTTCAGAAGTTGTTTGAACAGAATTGTGTATACATTCGGTGACCACTCAAGGATTATGCTAGCCGGTTGTTATGATAATCTCGATATGGAGATGTAAGTTCTGAGAAAAATGCAAAGGATACCAACGACAGAGAAAAAAAAAAAAAAAAAACAACGAGAAAGTCCTGCAAGGAAAACATAAAAACCATAAACTGATCAGAGAAATTAAACGTAGATAGTCACTATTATTTTGGCACGTTATTAATAGGGGAAAAAAGAACTAGACAATTTAGTAAAAACCTGCAAGATTGTGGTGGAAAGAACAAAAGGAACGCATAGAGATAAATATCTGGATGGTTAGACCACGTGATGCAATCGAGACCAGAACACAAAGCTTATCCACGACTCTGGTGATGGCGTGAGACGGCGAAACTTTGCCGATCGTGATTATCTACATGATATGATCATAAACAACAAATCTATAGAAATGAAACGTGGTAAGTCTTAGCTTTCAAGTGTTCCCACTGATAACGCCACGGAAGTCGTCGCTGGAGCTACTGAGTTCATGCATTGTGTGACGTTTATGGCAGGCCTCTCTATGGAAAGACAACGAGATATATGGGATAAAACCTGTTGCAATGAAGTCCACCCTCTCGCCTTTAAACCATTCGTTCCCTTTTTATCACATTATTTTTTGTATTTCGGACCTTGTGTATAACCCACTGCCGAATACAGAACCACCTGTACCGCCATAAGGAGCAGCAGTATGAGAGAAGTCGTACACTCAACGACCAACCCGTCTAGTCGTGTGTACCAGGTTGACAAAAGCAGATGAGAGCTCGAGAAGTATTGCTTTACAAATGTGAGACAAGGGTGTGCATTACCCCGAGGTCTGTACAATGTTTATTTAGTAAGCACATTTAAACAGGTAGAAAGAAGACTGGAATCACATTAAATATGTTACATGTCGTCGCGAACAACCCCAACATCACAGGTCGATTTTCTCGGGAATTTTACGTTCAGTAATTTGCCATTGGAAGCTCCGTGGCGATTGCGTTACAAGGCAATTCGTAATCCCGCATACCGCGTTAGAAACAAAGCTGCGTGCGATTTGGAAGCAGACCGTCTAGCGTTGGTTTCCCATACAAAGATATGAGTGCTGGTAGTACAGAAAGCAATGGCAAACTACTAAACGTAAATTAATAAGACATCACAAACAGACAAAAAGTGCTGGGGTTGACTGAAAGGCCATGTAAAGGATATGCAACTATTTTATTTTACGTTTACCATTGCTTTCTGAACTAGAAGTCAACATTCAAGTCCAACTGACCAGATCAGGGATTTAACCGCAGACAGGTCACCGGAAATTTATGCGCAAGCGCATTAACCCACGAAGACCTCTTAACTCCATATTGGAGGAGCAGCAATAAACAATAAAAGATACACTGACCATTATTTTATTAACCGAACCATAGCGGAGTTAATTGTAAACATTAGGCGATCAACATGACTGGAAATCAAAATAAAGTAAACAAAACAATGGTTATCGACACTGACAGCACCAAGTCACTTTTGAATATTATTGTGAATGGAAAGCAACTTGTACAGGTCAACAGTTTATCATACCTATATTAATTAACAACAGACGATGAAATGAGAGAGGTTGAAATAAGTCAGAGAATGTAGACAACGTAGCATGCAACAATATACAAGGGCTAGTCAATAAGTAAAGTATCAAATGGCTGTAGAAAAAATAACTAAATATGATAACAACTTGAAACTAGTTTATTTTTATACATACATTGTCCCTTTATTTCTCAACATAATTTCCACTAACATTGATGCACTTATCCCATCGTTTTATCAGTCCTCCCAAACCAGCTGCATATAACTGCGTGCTCTGTTTTCTAAACCATATTTTCACTTCACATTCAACTTCGGCGTCATTCACGAAATGTCTCCAGCCAAGGTGGGTTTCAGGGGACTAAAAATGTGAAAATCGCTAGGGGCTATACCGGGGCTGTAAGGTGGATATTCCAGATCTTCCCACCTTAGTAGGTTACATTTCTTCTTATTAATCGAGCCATATGTGGTCTGGCATTGTCATGAAGAAGCAACACTACTCTAGTCAGCAGTCCTGAACACTTTCTTCGAATTGCATCATGAAGCATCGATAGATCTTCACAGTACGATTCAGAATTCACATTGTCACCTTTCTTCTTGAAATTGGTTGAAATTGGCCTGAGACACCTTAAGAACAAGTGTGCATAAGAGAGGAGTCACCTGTATGGTGAGTGGTCTCAGATAGATTTCCTCTGTGTAACCTTCACTGTATCTTATTCAGAGCAAAGATGGCTCTGTCTTCAACGTTAGGGACCTCCCGTTTGGTGCCCCTGACATCACAGGGCCCACTGGTGAAGTCAGGTACATAGTTGCACCTGTGAAGATAGAGGTACCTTGTTTTGGCCAACGAGGTGGGCCAACTGTTGAGGAGTATGTGAGTAAGGTGAGATCTGCATGGAGGGCCGGTGCAGTGTGTGATGAGAATAGAGTTGACATAATCTGGGAGAGTGTTGCTCCCAATGTGTGGGAGGAGCTTGAACTTAGGTCCGTTTTTAATGACCCTGAGAAGATGCTGCAGACTATTCAGCAGGTGTATGGAGAGCGGCGCAGCATGGTGGAGCTGGCTGCAGTTTTTTTTGAAGACCAAACAAGATGCCGAGGAATGCATCATGGATTTCTCTCACCGGGTCCACACAGCCTTTTGTTTGGCGCTGGAGGCACAGAGAAAGAGGGACATTGTTGGCTGGGATCCAATGATCCTGAGAGACTGGTTTGTTTCACAGTTACATAATGTCCTCAGCAGGAAAATGGCAGAACAGAAGATATTGGAAGATCCTTCAGTTACTTTCCTCTGTGTTAGAGACTTAGCTATCCGATGGGCTGGTGTGTCATTAGCTCCAGCAGTCTGTGCATGTCAATATGTAAAACTACCAGATAATGACAGTCTCAAAGTGTGGCCTAGTCGCAGCGATGATGATAATATCGTTCGGCATGATGATGTGGTGGTGGAGGAGCTTCGAGCTGAGCTACATCGGATGAGAGACTTAGCTGATTCGTTGTTGCAGCCCAAGGTGAGACGCAAGAGGTGCACTGTTTGTAGAAGCCGGATCCACCTTAAGAACAAGTGTCCGAAGAGAGGGGTTAGTGCTTTTCAGAACCCCTCTGGTGTGGATTATGTGAAAATGCCTACGAGTGTAAGCCACCAAGACCAGCAGGGCCTTAAGCGCCAACAGAGTACGCCCCAGGTTGAACCTTCTAAAGGATCAGCTCCAGCAGTCCAGGTGGGTGCAGTATCAACTTCTGGTAGCCAGATGGTTATTCGTGGCAACCTGGGAAATTTCTTTCGAAAGAGGAGGCGGAGGAAGAGGAGACAATGGAAGTCCCCTTGTGTCAGTGAGGTCAACCAGTTAGAGGGTGCTAGACTTGTGACAAATGATCAGCGTGATGTGGCTGGTGTCAGTGTGGTGTGACGGGTGTGAGACACAATTTCCTGCATACGAATATGTCGACTCGTGACTTTGTGCAAAAAGAGATTGTGAAAGACCACCAGCAAGAACTTATGCCCATTAGACATTGGGAAAAATAGAGACAGTTTTCAGCTACTTAGGAATTCCAGTCAGCTGGATTGACAGCCTTAGTTTAGTTAATTAATTAGCAGTTATATTTTGCTGTTTTTGTGTATTATAATTGCAGGTAGATGGTGTCATGTGATGACATGTTTTCCTTTTAGAGTGTAGAACACCACGAAGACCAGATGGAAAGGGTGGCTCTGTAGGTGATGTGGTGCTGCCATTACCATCATATCCAGTTGGGAATCAAACTGCAGGTTTCATGTATGGTGTAGACATATTTGATTTTAGGTTATGTTCTTACAGGAAACCCCAATTGACTGGATGCTGATGTGGGATATGATTGAGATAACAATGTTTTATTGACTTTCCTTTGTGTTTATATCCAAGTTATAGGTGACACAGGATGAAATGTTCTTTTTAGTTTAAGGGTACAGGGTGTTAGAAGCACAAACCACCCAGGTATTCCAGTAGCTGCAAGATACTTATATTTGATCAGAAGAGACAAATAGTATTATTTTTAAATACATTTTGTTTTAAATGTTCAGCGTTTAGGCAAGCGGTAACCTGTATAAAGTTCACTGGTTTATTGTTTGAGTAACTTTTATGTTTGTTTAATTATTTTTATGTAAAAAGTGAGGGTTGTATTCATTTTGTTATGATTGTTCGTGTAGCAGAGGGGCTATTTCTCCTCACTGATGTTAATTTGATCATTGAGTATTAATTTGTACTGGTATAAGGATATCTTATGCTTATGTGTTATTAATGTTATTTTGGACTTATTGATGACTGGTGATGAACATGTATACCATTTCACATTATAAATAATTGGATAGAACAAGTCTATTTTTTATAATGGCACTGTTTAGGGATATGCCCAGCAGTTTAGGTTTTGGAGGCAAGGTCCCCAAAAGTGAACAAAAGTTTTGTTGTTGATGAGGGTTGTGCTCCCTGAGTAGGGAATTGTTAGGGCATAGAAGTCTGATGTGACTACTTGTTTGCTAAGTGTACCAGGCGTGTATGGTTCGGTTGTCGAAACAAAAACGGTTAAAGAGGGAGAATTATTCCTTGTTTTTGTACTTGTTCGTATAATGTTGTGGACACCAAGGTGGCGGGAGACTTTCTCCCTGTTGATTTCATTATTTTTTTACTGTTGATATTAGTTTAGTCATGAATATTGACTGTTATCAATGTAAATGTACCTTGTATTTGCGTGTGACCATTATTCTTGTTGGTACCTGATGTACAATTTTGGGGTGTTTTGCATGATAGGTAATGTCTGATTAGGATAGGACAATTTGTTTTTGAGTCTCATCAATAGTGGAGGATTATAAGGTAGGGATCAGAATTTATCCCTCCTTTACCCAGGGCACTAGGGGTGTAAGGTTCAGTTTTCGGGACGACAACAGTTAAAGAAGGGAAATAATGTACTCGGTTCGAGATAATGGTGGAATTTTGCCAGAGGGCACGGACTGTCTGATTGGTCTGGAACTCTGGGAGTCGGAACGACCCCAGTATAAAAGGCGCCTGCGCAGGTAGAATCGGCCTTTCCGTAGTCCACCACACCAAGTGACGAGACGCCAATGCTTATTGCAAATGTGTGTTTAGTTAGACCCTGAAGTTTTGCAGTGGAGCGGCTGACTAGTTAGTGTCAGCAGGCCTGGGTTCTTGGTGGGGTAGTAAATTGTCACAACTCTTTTGTTTATGTCGCGTCTTAGGGTTTATGTTGTGTAACATATGTTTTTGTAGTGCCTTATTGTCTGTGCAGTGTTGCTTGTGTCAAAGTTCTTTATTGTGTCAGTCTAACCAGCTATTGTTTGGAACACCTGTGTTGTGGTACTTGGTGTACCCTGTTGTCTTAAGTGCTGCTGATTGGTTAGAGGTTACCCACTGTTGTTATTTGATATATACAGTTGTCTGTTGTATCTGTTATTGACATGCAATGTTCTGTTAGAAGAAATAAATAAAGAGCTTGTTTATTTGTCCTTGATTTGTTTGATTAATCTCTTAGTTTTTACAACCACTATTTCAACCACAGTCTAACACCTTAATTCATCGCTTGGGCTCTAACATGGTGTTTCCTGTGTGAACATCTATAACATAGTTTCTTCCTCTCTCCAAGACCTCGTACATCTTCTTATCTAATTACTATCATTTTTTTTTGTCAGTTGAGGGCGGTGTGAAGTTCTCTCTCTCTCTTACTACTTCTCTTTTTTGGCCGTAACGAAGTCAGAACTATTCTCTACCTTTTAGCACCGTAGCAAAGGAAGCATCAGTCTCCCTTTGTTCTTTTGCCTCGACTACATATATATAGTCTCACACCTCTCTTAATATATATATATATATTAACAGATGTGTGAGACAGGGATGTGTAATGTCTACAGATCTGTTTTCCCCGTACAGTGAAAGTATTTTCAGACATATTGAAGATATGGAAGGAATCAACATTGGAGGACGATGCATCAATAACATTAGATATGCAGATGATACAGTCTTGATTGCAAACAATGAACATGTCCTGCAACAAGTTTATACGTCCGTGTCCCCTTCCATTTTCATCTGTGGAGCTCTATAGAAAACAAGTCACCCAATCTGTTCAAGAAATCTGAGAAAATGACACGATCCAAGAAAAACACGAGAAGACAGTAGACACAAAATTGAGCAAGCGTGGAGGCCACCAAGACGGTAAAGAATGCGAGAGGGGAGAACCTGCCTGCGAGCTGCAGCAAAGAGCCAGAACCTACAGTAAACTCAAATGAAGCTACCATGAGGAAGGCCGACGACAACCCACCACAGACAAGAGCCAACACAGCTGAGAAGAAGAGTGTGGAGAAGGACACCAGAGTCGGAAACACCGACTCACAGTCGATCAGATGGGTTGTCAAAAGTATCCAAGTGGAACTGATAGATGAACAGATCCTGAAGCAGCTACAACAGGAACATATCCACATTCAAATCTTGAGGGCGGAGCGACTTCTGACCTACTCCAAGATTCCTACAACTTTAGCGGTGGTGACAACATAAGGCAGCGAGATATCAAGCCAAGTTTCGATAAACAAGAAAGTACAACAGCCTGAAAGATTCATCCCGAGAATCACCCAATGCTCAATGTGCTCAAGGTGCTAGAAGGCCAGCCACAGCAGAACTATATGTCACAGTAAGACAGAGGTCTGATGATACTGCGCCGAACACCACGCCTTCAAGGAATGTCCGCTGGCCAAACAGGACAAGGACTTCCGAGAGCCCAATGGCAAGAGAAAGTGCGCCAAATGTCTTGGCAAGCATGGAGCAAGATACCTGTGCTGTCTGTTCCTCCGAAGACACGGATACGTCTTAAAGATCGTCATATCCATAAAGACACCATACAAGAAAGCAATACTGAGGTGCGAGACAGCACTGGACTTCTCACAACAGAAAAACCCCAGCTACAAAAGTAGATTGATGAGCTGAACAAGCAAGTCAAGGCACCGTTGACAGAAAAACTGCTGGCTGACATAAAGGAAATCTAGCACAGCATCAAGCAAGAGGTGGAACGCATGGCACAGATTAAAAAGGATAATGAAGAAATTCTACAAACAATCAAGACCGAAAGAGAACTGCTAAAAGCCGAAAGGGAACTAACCCAGAAGAAACCAGCAGAAGCCACGCGTAAGACCGTCGAGAAGCCACAAGCCGAAACCAAACCAAAGACCAATTGGAAACCGCAAGCTAAAGCCAGCAGTCCAACGGCAAAGTTCAAACAGCTCAAGAAATCAATATCCTGCCAGACATCTGAAGAAAGCCTAGAGAAGTATTCCGACTTATCTGAAATTGAATGGAACGTAGGGGATGAGGAATTCCTCGAATGGAAAAACAAATCTGGGAAAAAGACGAAGACGAAAGAGAGCGAAAATTGGAAGAGGAACTTGAAGCAAAGATTGTAGCTGCAATTATGGCAGAGAAAGCCAACAAACAAATAAAGAAACAGTCCCTATACTGGCGGTATCATATCAAAGACTTCGAATGAGAAGCCAAATTGACACCCCCCCCCCCCCCCCCAAAAAAAAAAAAAAAAAGACAGAGGAGACGGACAAAGGGGAACCTGTCGGTCAAATCCCCAGCCTACTTCACAGACACAAACTCTTCAAGATCGTAAAGCCAGCTAACACTGGCTCAGAAAACGAGACAACTTACCCGCACCATGAACCACTGCAAACATTAACAACGCCAAAGAGGCTGGTTGAACGGGTGGACAGTTTTTTTATATTTATTTTTTTTTCTACAAATTGGAATCGGGATCGGTCAAAAGTCATCCTGCCTCCCCTCTGCTCCAACTTTACTGCTGTGACGACATACCGCAGTGTTCCTTTTCTCATTACGCGTCCAATAACTGATTGTGGAATAACCACCATCAGCGATTAAAGCGTGCTTAAGCTGGAAATCAGCAGTGGGTTTTCTAGCAGTGAACGTGGATGACGTATGTCTGTGTAAAAAAATTAAAGCTAATATTTTTTTTATTTTGTTTTAAATAAGAGTGCAATGTTCCACATGGGCCAGAGTCGCCACTTCTCCTTGTATAGTTAGATGACCACCCCTGCTACTGACCCTGGCCAGATCAAGTGCATATACTACACTTTGGTCTAAGCCCAAAGCTCGATAATTTGAAGGCGATTTTTGTTGTTTTGTTTTTAATAAATGGTCCGGGGTTCCCATAGGGACCAGAGTCTCTCCATCAGACCCTCACGTCCCTGTGCATCATTCGGGTGACCGCCTCTGTATGTGGCCCTGGCCAGATCAAGTGTAGATACTACACTTTGATATTAGCCAAGAGGCTGCGAAATAAAACAACCACTATTTATTTGGCCTTTCAAAGACCAGTCAAAAATAGAAATACACGATGACTTGCTGTGAAGTTAGTATACTTATATGTATAATTCCTCAAAAGCTATGAAGGCATATTATAAAAATGTGTTATGCAAAATGTAATGTAACTAAGTAATATATTTGTTGTGTTAACAAGCTTTTATTTTTCTTTTACGTATATAACTTGAAATATTGAGTTGTAGCAGTAAAGGTTGATTTACAAATAAATTTAACGAAAACTTAACAAAGTAATTGCTACATCTGTAAATGTTAGGAATATGTCTAGGTTAAGTAATGTCCCTTAATATGTTAACTTGTTATCTCCCATGGTTTAATTTAATTTTGTTTACTACTTTTGTTTATGTGGTTTCTCCCGAAGTTGTTTGAACAGTATTGCTTATTAATTCGGTCACCATTCAACAATTATACTAGCCTGTTGTTACGATAATCTGGACATGACATTAATAATTAAAAAATAAATTAGAAATAAACAAGTAAAGTACAATTTTATGATTTCTGATCATTTGCATTGTATTTGGTTTCAATTATGAAAATTAGTGTAAACAGTAGAAGTCTTTTACATTTTGTATGATGTGAAACATACTGACCAATAAAAAGATGTCAATTGCAAAGAGGAAGTGATTGTTGAACTGCTACATAAATCGTGTACAATTATATTGATGTGAAAAGTGTACAGTAAACAGAAAAGCTGGAAGACGTCTGATTGCAGTGGAGATGTCGTTTCTTAGGAAAATGCAAAGAATACCACGAACAACCAGGGGGAAAAAAAAAAACGAGCAAGTTCTGCAATGAAGAAATTAAAACCATAAACTGGTGTGAGATAGGCCCTATTAAACGTAGGCAGTCAACAGTCAAGTTAATTGGACATTATTTAAAAAAAAAAAAAAAAAAAAAAAAAAAAAAAAAAAACCAAAAACCAAAAACTAGGCAAGTTAGTAACAACCTGCAAAATTGTGGTGGAAAAAACAAAAGAAAGACAGAGAGATAACTATATGGATGGTTAGACCACGTGAGTGACTTAAGTGAGACCAGAATACGAATCTGATCCACGACTCTGATCATGGTATGACATGGGGAAACATGGCCGAACATGATTATCTATATGACACATAATAATGACAAACAAATCTACAGAAATAAAAAGTAGTAAGGTTTAGCTTTATATAGTTCCCTCTGACATACTCCTTGGGAGTCGTTGCTGGAGCTACGGAGTCCGTGATTTATGCGACGCTTGCGACAGATCGCTCTATGGAATGACACCGAGCCACATGGGATGGAACCAGTTTCAATGAACTCGACCCTCTCGCCTTTAAACCATGCGTTCCTGGTTTATCCTTGAATTTCGGACATTGTGTATAATCGAACGCCGAATATAGAAATACCAGTACCGCCATGAGGAGCAGTATGAGTGAAGTCGTACACTCAACGACCAACCCGTCTAGTCGTGAGTGCCGGCTTGACAAACGCAGTTGAGAGCTGGAGAAATATTGCTTTACAGTTGTGAGACATCATCTCCAGGTCTGTACAATGTTTATTTAGTGAACACATTCAAACAGGTAGAAAGAAAACTGGAATCACATTACATGTTGCATGTGCTTTGCATGACGTCGCGATCAACCCCAAATCACAGGTCTATTTTCTAGGGATTTTTACGTTCAGTAGTTTGCCATTGCGTTCTGAACGAGAAGTCATCCTTCAAGTCCAACTGACCGGTGTGGGGATTGAACCGCCGACAGGGTACCGGAAATTTCAGCGCAAGCGCATTAACCTAGCGGCCACGAAGACCTCTCAACTCCGTATCGAAGGAGTAGCAATAAACATTAAAATATACACAGACGATTGTTTTATTAACCGAACCAGAGCGGAGTTAATTGTATGCGATCAAAATGACTGGATATAAACGTAAAGTAAACAAAAACAATGGTTATCAACACTGACAGCATCAAGCCACGTTTGAAAATTAATGTGTATGGAAAGCCACTTGTGCAGTTTTTCTTACCTATATCAATTAACAACAGACTATGAAATGTGAGAGGCTGAAAGAAGTATCAGATTGTAGACAAAGTAGCATGCAACAATATATGCATGTATACTTGTTTTTTAAATGTCAGAATGGTCGGATGGATAATAGCGCTCGTTCTGAAATTACGGGCGTGCTGATTCTGAGTTAAGGGGCTCAACCCCTACATCGGAAAGTTGTAATAAAATGTTGAATTCTCGTCCTTGACTTGGGGACTGAAGTTACAAGTACTTCTGATATCGGAATGGGTTCGCCTAATGGAGGGGGACAATGGTAACAAGGGAATGCAAATCAACGCCCAAATTTCAGTCCTGTGATATTAACAGTAGTGTTTATGGAGTACGCTTGAGTTCAAAGTGTGCGAGAGCAACAACAACAACAACAACAACAACAACAACAACAACAACAACAAACACAAACATCATGCAACAATATGAAATATATTCTTATATTAAATGCATTTAATTTAACAATAAAATTTAATAGTGATCAAGCGTGATGTTTACTATATATTATGGTTTGGACTTCCGATTCAGTGTCCCAAAATATGATCGTGTCTGTGCGCAGCCTTGGGTCTCGTGTGCTGACACTGTTTTCTGATATTGATATGCCTCCATGCCATGATGACAAACCGTCCAGTATCGTCTATCTTTAGACGGGCCTAAGTGTCCAATTCTTAACCCTTTGAAAATAATGTTTGTTCGTTCATTGGTTCGTCTCCCCCTGCCTCTCCTCTGCTCCTTATTTATCGTTGTGACGACATACTGTAGCGTTCCCTTTCTTATGGCGCGTCCAAACACTAATTGTGGAATAAATGCCATCAGAGTTTAAAGCATCTCAAAGCTGGAAATCATAATGTGAGCGCACGGCAGGAGAATGACAAACGGGAAGATCCTTCTCCGGGAAGTGTGAGGGAAGTAATGGACGCGAGGTACTCGTCGAGGGAAACCGAATGAAGGGTCAGGGGAAAATGTGGCTACTTCTGACGACTGCAGACCTGCTGTAATCTCGCTCAGCGATGGGTTTTGTAGCAGTGAACATGGATTACGTATGTATGTGTAGAAATACTTCATGTTTTGTTTGTTTGTTTGTTTGTTTTTAAATAAGAGCGCGCTGTCCCCCAGGGGTCAGAGTGGTTTATGAGATTCCATATCGCTGTGTGTCATTCTCCTCTGCATGTGGCCTTTGTGAGGTCAAGTGCAGATACAACACTTTCTTAGCCAAACGGCTGAGAAATAAAACAGCCACAGATTAGTTGGCCTTTCAAAGGCCAGCCAAAAATACAACAATGCTGATCGTATTGAGAGAGTCTAGTAAAGATATATACATTATTCAAGAAAAGCCAGGAAAGCAGATTTTGAAAATGTGCAAACAAAATGTCACTATATCAAACAAGTATATATATAACTGTAATACGCTGTTACTGTTCCTTAGGATTTTAGTTGATATATTGGGAAATGACACTTAAAGATTAAATACAGACGAAATTAACGAAATATCTACAAAGTATTGCCACAACTGTAAAAGTTAGAAATATTTTTTTTTAAAATAGGTAATGTCCCTTAATATGCTAAGTTGTTATGTCCCGTGCCTTAATTTAATTTTATTTGTTCATTTTGTTAATGTGGCCACTCCCGAAGTTGTTTGAACAGAATTGTTTATAATCTACAAATGGTAAAATTTGCTGGAGAAGATGCTATTCGTATGTCCAATCCATTGGTATGGAATCAAAAAGAGATGACATATTTTTTGTGTTTTTCTTTAACAACCATGGAAGACAGTATATAGGACTGGGTGTATGTGTGTTCTATAGTTCAGCTTTACTGGAGAATTTTGACCAGCATAGACAATGACTTTAGGAAGGGAAAATCCCACCTGCACCTGCCAGTGGTAGAGGATGGGAAACCCACAATGGTGTGACAAAGGCAGCCCAGAAACATGGAATATTCAGACATGAAATGAGCTGGGACAGTTCAACAATGTGATAAGCGAAATGAAAAGCATGAAAACGAATAATATTCTAGGTATAGGTGATATGAGATGGAAGGGGTCGTGCAAAATCACCACCGACAAACACACAATAATGTATTCTGGAGGGAATACACACGAGAAAGGAGTAGAACTACTATTTGATTAAAAATAACAGCCAAGTCAATTAAAGGTTACTGGTGTATTTCAGATAGTGTTATTATAGTCAAAATGAAAGTCAAACCAATAGATATAAATATTATACAAGTATACGCAACAACAACAAGTAGCAGTACTAAATTTCTCCTTGCATTATCTAAGGGAGGATGCTGGTGCACTTATGGAGAATTTCTTGTTTTTAAATGTTCCCTTACAGGACGTTGCAGTCAACACCACCATTTTTCAGCTGCTGTTGATGAACTAGGCGAGTTTTTACGTTCCGTAGTATGTCATTGATTTTTGAGCGACCGTCTCACATACCCCGTAAGTTACCAACGCAGCTAGAACCGCTACCGATTCTCGAGCAGGTTACGTTACTCACGAGATTATAAGTGAATACGGAGAAAGAAGTTAACCCCTAGGCAAGGGAGACCGGCTCTCACATACTGCGTTCAAAACACAGCTTCGGGCGATTTGGAAGCAGACCGCCTTGTGTTGGTGTTTATACAATGGTATGAGTGCTGGTCATTCAGGAAGCAATGGCAAACTTCTGAACGTAAGCTTGCCAAAAAATCACAAATAGCCACACACAAAAATGGGGGGGGGGGGGGGGGGTGACCTTGATGTCATGTAAGTAAATGTGCCTAACCTGTTTTTATGCGTCTAATTCACTTCTTCGTTTTGTTTTCCATCTCCATCTATGTCGTTGTTCCTGTGGGTTATTCACACAACCATCTATCGACTCTATGCTTGATAAAGTCACTAGCCGATATTCTTCTTAGCAGGTTTATCAACTCATCCAGCATTGTCTTCCTCTGTCAAGCTCTGTCTCTAATCTCTTTTGTCTCCTATGTTGTCACAAGATTCTCCGTGAAAGGTTAAGGCAATTTTTAGGGCCATACCTGAACATGCAAACTACTGAACGTAAACTTGCCAAGACTTCAACAACAGTAGTAAAATGCTGGTGTTGAGAGCGATGTCCTGTAAAAAGGATATTCATTCTTTCATTCATTCAGTAGCATGCCTTTTGCAGAACCTAGCTCCCACAACAACGTTCCGGAAAACCTCTCGATCATAAGCAAGATGTGCCTTGTCCGATACACCCATCTGGAGATCATTCGCCACATCCTGCACCCATCTTCTCTTTGGCCTTCCTCTTCCTCTCTTCCCAAGCATATACCCCTCCATTATTGTTCTCTTCAAATTTTTGTGACGTTTCAAGTGACCAGAATATTTGAATTTGTTTTTTGTCTTTTGTTTTTGTTTTATCTTCTCTAAGAGCGCCTGGCCGAGTGTCTAGAACACCGGACTCTCAATCGGAAGACCCGGGTTCGAATCCTCGGTAAGGTGTGGGATTTTTTTCTGTCGGGGGCAAACAAATAATTCTAACCTGCACAGTTCGCGGCGACTGCACTAGCCAGGCGGCCTTCATTACTCAGGCTCAAAGGCCCCTCTGCCATACACCGCAAGGTACTATACTGGCAGTCAATGACTGCACTAGCCAGGCGGCCTTAATTACTCAGGCTCAAAGGCCCCTCTGTCATACACCGCAAGGTACTATACTGGCAGTAAATGACAGTTTTGACAGTCTTCAATAGCCAACCTTCTTCAATATTCAGCTCTTGATGTGTGGATGCATTTGTTCTTTTATTTAAATAGGATATGTAAACAAAAACACCTGAACACATACTTAACTAGCAACTAGGTAAGGGAAATTATCATCACCATGTATCGTGTCTCACCTGGCCTAGGGGTGTAACGTCTTTCTCCGTGATCCCGTGTACTCGTGATTGGCGTGACGTACGGCGAGAATCTGTAGGGGTTCTGGCCGCGGCGGTGACTTGCGGGGTACGTGAGCCGGTCGCTCAGAAAGCAATGGCAAAGAGCGTAACCTTGCCAAGAAATCAACAATCAGCTGAAAGATGCTGATGTTGACAGCGATGTCCTGTAAAGGATATGAGGAAAGAAATGTATCATGTATCGTGGAAGACGTCGCTCTCATCACGGCCCATCGCAGAGGTTCACCATCTGTTGACAGTTCCCCTTCCTCATTTATTCCCATGCCAAAGGTGTCCACAATGTTCCATGTTCACTGTCGTGTTGGGAACCCCTGGTCCTTCTCTCCGGAACTATACCTTCTAACCCGGTTCTGACCAAACCACGTGACACTTAACATGGCCACAATATTTCAGCTTCCGAGTGTAGAAATAAAGACATCAATAAATATACAATTCTCTTTATTTAATAAGCAATAAAATAATCGGGAAAAGTCAGTTTTGTTCTTGTGTTATTTGTTTTTAAATTTGATTTACCAAATCACTTTCTGTTCTTCTTCTTCTTCTGTTTTCCTGTTTGTCTCTCAGAACCAGGACACGAATAGCGTTCTGGATTGAGTCCTAGTACATTCCACATAATCCTTTTACCATCTTCATCATGTGGCATATGTAGATAAGCGGCATGATTCGCCTTCCCAAACGCTCACCAGAGTCTGGGATCAGGGTTGTGTTCCTTTTGACTCTCAGAGTCAGGGCACAACCATTGGATTAAGTTCTGGTTTGTTCATCATAATTCCTGGTATTTACTATATATTATGGTTTGGATTTCTGATCCAATATCCCAAGGTCTGGCGAAGGTGATTGTGGGGTGTGTATTTTAATTTATGAGAATATTTCGTTAAAGGTCTAGGGGATTTGTTTTGATTCTCTATTATTTTAGCCACTTGAGGTGATCATGGAATTCTACCAGAAACCCAAGAAGGAAAAGACTTCACTCCTGTCCATAGCTGTATTTCTGAGTACTTCTCCATTCCCACTTATCACCCTCTAAAGTTTATCTAGTGCTAGAAAACATTGATTGTTCACAACATATAAACAACCACTGGTGAACACCACATTTACTTGATGTACACATCACAAATTTTGGACAAATAGTTCAAGTAATGAATCAAGATATGCAGTTACATATATATGTGTAATGAATGTCAGCAACTTACTTGCGACAGGTATTTCAGGACTCCCCTACTTTTGCACCACACGAAATAATATCTCGTGTCATTTGCAAAAGGGATACAATTTATTTAGAGCTGATTACAAACAAGCTCCGCGAGCGGAATACTTCATTGACAATAAACATCATAGTACGTTACACAGATGCAATGAAGAGGTGATAATGATACTATTAATCACTGAATGGAATCTAAAGCCTAACAATCACTATTGTCTATAAACTTATAGTATTCATAAGGAACACGTCTACTCTCTAGCCGTCTCAGTCGCTGTCTGAGCCACGCTTCTAGTTGCGTGTTCAAACACGGACGTTGGATCCTCCGTGCGCTGGCGAGTCTTGCGTGCGTGGGGTCCCAGCACGCTGGTCAGTTAACTAGAGTAACCTGTACTCCATGGTTACTCGTCGAGGCGAGTTTCCTAGTGTCTTGGGAAACCCTCGCTCACTTACACTAAATGCCCTCTTGGTTGACACAAGTGTGTCCCGTTGTAAAGCTATTTATAGCGTTGGTGTCTCTTCTGTCTGGTGTTCTCTAATGGTCTCTGTCTGAGCTCTATTTCTTATATTCTTAACTCTGTAAACCCTTATCCAGATCTTTGACAGGCTCCTCTCCTCTCCGTGTAGTGTTACAACCTTTTAACTCATGCTTGTAACACGTTGTATGGTCACTGAAAAATTGGCTGTCCAATTTTGTCAAAGATCTCATAAGTTGTAAATTTCTCTTCTGGGGATAGAACAAACTCTCTCCTGTCCTTACTCACACTGTTCTATTAATTCACTCGGCTAATTGCGTAGCTCATCGTATCAGTACAGTTGGCTATAGATCTTCTTGGGAATTGTTTTGATCCGGAAATGTTGTCTTATGACTTATGTCCTGACTTCCGTCTTATGACCCATGTCTTCTGACTTCTGTCCTTTGACTTATGTCTTTTGACCTGTCCTCATATTGCCCAAAATGACAACCCAATACAAGTTGACTCTGTTATGAGTACAACACATGAGCATCGAATGTTCATGTTCCCAATAATATCAGCCCCAACTCGTATACATTAAGTTTACTCTTCACCTTCTAGCTTCCGCTTGTGAAGAAATATTTTCAATGTTACATCAAGGTTTTTAAGAGGTTATTGTGTCCCCTGATTTGAGTTACTGTTCTTTGAAGCAAATGGTGTATGCAACTTGTATGTGTACGTTTTCCTGATTGTTTGCGGGTTTCTAATAAACTACAGTGTACCTAATTTGCTAACTTGTGTATGCGTTTCTATCCTACATGTGTGTATTCCTTCGAGCGCGGTAAATCGGTTTATTGCGGCTACAAATGTCTGTTATTCTTATTTATGACCACAATTCCGTTTCAAGATGCTCAAAGTATTTTCTGTATTTACTACTACTAAAGTATTGCAGTAACACACTTAAACCTGACAACACATTGGTTACACAGATTGACACAGACAAGTCACAACAAGACGCATCAAGCGGTGAACAAAAACCCTGCCGCTACCCCTCTCTCTCTCTCTCTCTCGCTCTCTCTCTCTCTCTCTCTCTCTCTCTCTCTCTCTTTCAATGTTTACTACTCTATTCATTCTCTCCTCTCTTTACACATCTCTCATTCCCTTTCATAGCATCGTTATGTTAAAACATTTATTCGTCATTAAAATATGTTTCATCATATCAAGTAAATGAACATTACATATTTACACTAAATGATTGGCTGAATTGTACAAGTTTTCACGCAAAATGACTGTGCGGTTTCTTTGCACGTGTCTTGCCTATACAAAACATACAAGTTTGTGAGGATGGTTTGTTACCGATCCTATAATACTAACTAATCTAACTAACTGATGTAATTTGGTGTGCTGTTCTAAATTTATTCTAAGGGAAATAATCTAACTAATTAATTACATTTAAGCAAAATGGGTTACTTACCTTTAAGTGTTATTGGTACATGAAGTGATGTTACATCCTAAATGGTTGGGTTAGTTTAGAAATGATATTTTAAATAAATGAATTTATTAATGAATATGTTTATGAGGTGATAAGGTAAAGTAATATCCAATAATTACATTTCTAATATATGTGTTGACTTCAATGGGTTCTTAACTCAATGTAGGTGACTTATTACTATCGAATGAGATAAATAAAGTTATATATGTACTTGAACATTTTGCAATTCAATTATTAATCCAAAATGAAGTTATGCGTACTGTTTATACACCACTGCTATATACATATCACAATTACTTTTATATATAATTACACTAAACTAATGTCGTCCTTTCAGGTGTGATGATGGAGCATTGTTCTTTGTAGACTATTTTCATAACATAGTTCATTTAGACACAGTCTTATATGCTCTCCTTCCTGGATAGTGTTTATATATATAGTTCCTTACTAATCTATGTAGGTTCACATCTAACACTTCAATGTAAATATGGCTTATATATGTGTTAGCGATGTAGACATACTACTTATGCGTCTGTTCGTTTCACTCATAACTGCAATGTTACTCTTACACAGTTTAAACGCTTGGCGATGATAACGCACTTACAGTGTAACTTTATCACCACATCCGGCACTGATCTAAAAAGCAATTACAGTGTCACTGTTTCTGGTGATCTCTGGTCGATCTCTCCCTGTACCTCAGGTATTTCAATGTTTGACGGTCGACTCAAAGTGTCTGCCAAAGAGTTCAAACTCCCCTTCAAATGCTGGATGGTAAAGGTATAGTTCTGCAGTATCAAGGCCCATCTGTAGACCCTATTGTTCTGGGGAATGCCAGACTGCATAACAGAAAGCGGAGAATTGTCGGTTTCGATCACAAACTGTGCTCCTGCCAGAAACCTATGAAGTTTTCTAACACAATAGATTAAGCTAAGGCCCTCCAATTCAGATGATGAGTATTGTCACAAAATAAAACCGTGGGTTTAACCGGTTGATTATTATAGAGGATTTTCTGATTAAACGGACTATCTGCCAGCGACAACTATTTTACTAACAGTAAAAACAAATCGGATGTCAAAATCCCAGGACAATATTTGTAGTTGCACGTGTACATCTCTAACGGATTGGGAACATTCGGTGGTGATGAAGACAGGTCCCGGCATCGCTTGACAGTTTGTCAACAGTCAGAGACAAACCGGAATTGGCAGCGAGAGACAGGAAACAGTACATCTGTCAAGTCTTGTTTCCGGAACATCGAGAAGATTGACAGCGTGTTGGGAAAAACTCTTTGTTGGAACTGTACAGTAACTCTCTAGATTGTTTTGGATGTCAAAACCAGTGATGACAAATCTAACATTAATGGAGCCAGGGAGGATGGATCCCTGACAGGGGATGATCTGCCACTGTGCCACCTGTGTGGGGGCATAAAGGATAACGTCACGTGGCCAACTTTAGGAGTTGCCATATAAACCCGAGTTGGGGCCAACTAGGGGGACTTGAAAATGTGGCTCTAGTCGGAGTGAAATGTCACTGCAGTGCTTAGTGGAAATAATATCTACCGTGTGTTAATTAGTGACTTAATTTTACACGTGCCTATCATGGCAGATGTAGATATGATTGATAGGACTGCAGTAGTGCCATTTAAGGTTCCCTACCAGATCCAAGGAAACTCAACAAGTTTTTGGGAAAGATACAAATCCCATTCGGAAGAACACCAGTTCAACAATCAATAAAGTTGCATACAGAACGTAACTAAAGCTAGAAGGAAGTTAATTCACCAAAGAGAGTGATGATTACTGATGCACCACACAGCATCAGACAGTAGTAACTAACTGAGAACATTACTGATAATAGTTGCCTAGTGTGATATAATCTCGTGTAATAGAACACAAGACATGATACTTGAGGCTAGATAGACACGAGTGAGGATCCAGTACAGTAACAATTAACATTAGTAACTGTGTACACACTACAAAGGACTTGTGCAGTTTTTTTTAAGGAACGATAGGAACGGACATTGTGTAGAGTGCAACCGGTCCAGGATTAACTGTTAATACCACCGGTGTCTATTTCGGATGTTCATGAAATGGGATTACCAGAGGTCTACAGAGGCAAAGCAGTATCCGGCAAGATGGTTTCGGCACGGGGTGAGATGTACATGTTCTGACATAACGTGCTGTGGTCTATCCTTGCTGGGATCAGCTGACTGGGTTGTTGTCTGAGAGTCCGATTCTACACACTTTATAGAACACGTCACACATTTTCTTCACATACACGTCTCATATACGTTACACTTTTCTTTTAATAAATTAATCTTTATTAATTTTTAGAAGCAAGAGTTGTTGAGTATGTTGCGTTGGGGAAGTATGAGAAGGGGGCATAGTACGACAGTGAGAGAGAGCGATAGGAAAAGGTGTCCATAGGCTGATGGAGTGTGTTGGACGGAAGCTGGTGGATTCTCCAGAATATTAAGAGAAAAAAAAATATTATAATGTGGGTGTCGAATCTCCTCACTCCAGGGACGACACTTTAAAGGAGGACACGACATTATTGGGGGCTCGATAACGGGATCTTTGGACAGCGGGATCTCTCGTAAACGGGATCTTTGGACAGCGGGATCTCTCGTAAACGGGATCTTTGGACAGCGGGATCTCTCGTAAACGGGATCTTTGGACAGCGGGATCTCTCGTAAACGGAATCCTTGGACAGCGGGATCTCCCGTAAACGGAATCCTTGGACAGCGAGATCTCCTGCAAGCAGGAACCTTTGACAGTGGGATCTTCTGACAACGGGGTCTTTGGACACGGGATCCTTAGTTATAAGAGGGAGATATCATTTTGGAGAATCCAGCTAGAGTGAATGTGGATAGGGGTTAGGACTAATTAATATCTTACCTGTTCACACTTCACACGTCTGCATAGGGCTGTGGTCCTGATTCTACTCTTGTCACTGAGTGAATGTGCGGTTTGTAGTAATATCTAGATTTATAGTACTTGTTCATATAGTAATTTGCAGTTATATTGTACTCGACCTGCTAGCTTACCTCTCTTTATAATGGCCACCCCTAAACTTACCACGTTAGAATTAAGGGCAAAGGGGGAAGACATGGGACTGTCGGGATCTGCTCTAACGGTTTACATACAGGAAGTAGAGAGAGAGAGTATTGTCAAGCAGAAAGGGAAGATCGAAAGGCCGAGTTGGAATTGAGAAGGATGGAATTGGAAGCTGAGCAAGCAGCTAAGAAATTGGAAGCTGAGCAAGCAGCTAAGAAATTTGAAGCTGAGCAAGCAGCTAGGAAATTTGAAGCTGAGCAAGCAACTAGGAAATTAGAAGCTGAACAGGAAGCACAGAAAAGGGAGCACGAGTACCGGATGAGGGAACTCGAGTTGAAGAGTCAATCTAATGGAGAAACTGAGGGAGCAGTTGGAGGTTCCTCCATCCCAGGGTCAACACCAGTAGGTGGACATGGGTACCATGCCATGAAGTTTCCTTTGGCGGTCTACGAGGAGGACAAAGAGAAGATTGACCAATACCTTCAACGCTTCGAGGCTATGTCAGTTGCTATGGGTCTGGAGCGTAACAAATGGAATCTTAAGCTATCCCAGGGTTTACGCGGGACCGGATACGAGGTTTATACTCGCCTGCCACCAGGACATGAGAACAATTATGACGAGTTAAAGACGGCTCTGCTGAAACGATTCGAGGTTACGTCACATACCTACCGGAAAAAATTTCGAGCAGCGAAACGAGAACCGGGGGAGTTGTTTGCCGCCTACAGTTTGCGTCTAAAATCTTATCTCCATAAGTGGATGGATTTGGCTGGGTTCGCACATGACTATGAGAGTCTGGAAGAGCTCATGGTGGTCGACCAGCTGAAGAAGCAAATGTCTAAACCTCTCAGGACGTTCCTGGGAGAACAAGGAGCGGAACGTATTGACCTCGTGACTAAATTAGCAGAACGGTTCGTCGAAGTACATGGGGAGGCAGGGGAAAACCTTTCCACCAACTCCAAAAGTCAAGAGAAACATGACAAGAAGAAAACCAAAAACTCAGGAACAAAAAAGTGGGAACCTTATGTGCAAAAATCAGAGGATAGTTCAGAGAAGAAGAAGGAGGGAAGCAAGAGCACTTCAAGCTCTACACCAAAACGACCGTGGTCGGAGAAGTGGCGTTCAATTTGTAAGTCACCCTCTCACAATACGAGGGACTGCAAATCGAAGGCTAAGAACCCTCACTTCGCAGCATGTCAAGTGACTTCCAAGGAGGTTGTCACGGAAAATGCCAAGGTCAACAAGGAAGCTCGCCACCAGGAGAGCTCACTCAAGTCTGGCAATAGAAAATCTAGGACAGGGAAATGGTGCAACCAATGCAAGTCAAACACGCACAATGCTATTGACTGCAGGGGAAAGTCAGGAGACACTCAATTCGTCGTGTGCCCGGGGAAACCTAAGGTGGAGCCCACCGAACAGGTCGAGGCCGAGGAAGAGACTCCAGACCAGGAAAAACCACCTGTAGTGGAATTGGTAGAGGTTAACTGTCGTCAAGTTGAGTGTTTATACGACACAGGACTGGACGGGGAGGCCGTGATTTCTGCGGATCTGGTACATCCAGAACAATTCACAGGTGAGACATTGGATATACAGCCTGCACAGAAGAGTGCTGTAACCATGAAGTTGCCTATTGCTAATGTGGAGATTCGGTCAAGGTACGTCACCGGCACCATCAAGGCCGCTGTATTGACCGATCCCATTTTCCCAGTCATCCTAGGCTGCCGGTATGTCTTTCTGGGAATGCCCAGGGAGCCAATCCATATGGCAGCAATGCAGACTCGCTCTCAGACAAAAACGGAAGAGGCAGATGCAATTGTGACTAACCCAATGCCGGGGGAGCTACGAACTGCCCAGAGTGAGGATGATACTTTACGTCCTTGCTACAGAAAGCTGCAGAAAAGTGCTGATCCACCAGGACGGGGGCAGTACTACATGAAGAATAGGATACTCTACAGGAGAGCAGGAAGGGGAGACAACCTATACGGTCAGTTGGTCGTCCCGAAAGCTCACCGGTCCCAGATTCTTCATATGGGGCATACCATCTCCTTTAGTGGACACATGGGTATTGCCGCCACCATGCAGCGGATTTCCTGCCACTACTATTGGCCGGGAATGACAGATGATGTGCGTCGGTATGTGAAGTCATGCCCTGAGTGCCAGAGGGTGGCACCGAAACACTGGACAGCACCGGTGATGTTGGGTGAGATGCCCATCATGAACTCTCCTTTCGAGAGGGTAGCCATCGATATCGTGGGTCCACTTCCCAGGACTAGGAAGAGGAACATGTATATACTCACAATGGTGGATTGCTGTACAATGTGGGGTGAAGCCATACCGTTGACCACGATTGACTCGAAAAGAGTGGCGGACGCACTGATGGAGGCCTTTACCAGATTAGGCTTTCCGGATCAAATTCTGACGGACAATGGATCTAGTTTTGTGGAAAACTCATGGAGGAGGTATTTAGGGTGTTTCACTCTAACCACATACATACCAGCCCTTACCACCCTCAAGCCAATGGACAAGTAGAGCGTTTCAACGGCACGTTGATGACAATGCTCAGGAAACTAGCGCAGGAAAAACCTGATAGGTGGGATGAATATATCCCAGCAGCACTCTTTGCCTATCGGGAAGTTCCTCATGGCTCAACAGGACTACCACCCGCTACGTTGCTGTTTGGTCGTCCAATCAAAGGACCGTTGGAAGCCATGTTGAGGAGTTGGACTGAAGAGGGGACGTCAGAAGAAGTGATCTCATCCTATCAATACGTGGAGAAACTGAAAGAAAAACTCCACAAGGGATGGACTCTGGCAAATCAAAACTTGAAAAAGGCCAGGAAAAGACATGCGGCTTACTACAACCGTAGGTCTAAAGAAAGATCTCTAGAGGTGGGAGATAAAGTCTTGTTGCTACTCCCAACGGGAAACAACAAACTGGAGATAGGTTGGAAAGGACCATTTCCCGTGGAAAGGGTGATATCCAGAACCAACTATCAGATCCGGATCCGGGAAAAGTCGAAGATTTTCCATATCAATCTCTTGCGGAAATACGAAGAGAGACCCGGAGACAAGGCAGCTCACCTCATGGCCATGGCAGTTGCAGTGGAGACAGAAGTGGGAACCAGCGAGGGCAGGGAATATCCCTTGGAACACCAGGAAACCTATAGGGATGTGCACGTGAACCCTGATCTGACCTCCCAGGAGAGGGAAAGGATAACCCAGGTTCTCAAGTCTCATAAGGAGATACTGACTGATAAACCAGGACGAACGAGGTTGGTTGAGTTCGAGATGACTTTGACCACACAGGAGCCGGTTTCCCAAAAGATTTACCCAGTGCCATTCTCTAAAGAAAAGGCCCTGGAGGAGGAAATAAAAAAACTGCTGGAGGATGACGTGATTGCACCATCCACATCCCCATACAATGCGGGGGTAGTTTTGTTACGCAAACCAAGTGGAGAACACAGGTTGTGTATAGATTACCGACTTCTGAACAGTCACACACAATTTCAGGTGGAACCTTTGCCGAATCCAACTCAGTTATTCGCTAGGCTCCATAAGGCTCGGTACTTTTCGAAGGTGGATCTGAGTCGGGGGTACTATCAGATACCAGTCAAACCGGAGATTCGACCACTGTTAACTTTCAGTACACCCAGTGGACACTACGAATTCAAAGTCATGCCCTTTGGACTCAGCAATGCACCTAGTGTGTTTACACGCGTGATGAGGACTTTACTAGATCCGTTACAGGATCCGTCCATCATCTCATTCATGGATGATATTCTGATTTCCAGTGACAGCTTGGATGACCACTTACAATCCTTGGAGAGAGTGTTTAATAGGCTCAAGGAAGCAGGGCTTACTGCTCGTCCAACCAAGTGCATGATTGGTTACCAGACTCTGGAATTTCTAGGTCACACCATCACTCCAGGACACATAGTCCCGGAAGAAAAGAACCTGGAGAAAATCAGAAATGCACCAAGGCCAAAAACGAAGAAGAATGTGCGATCTTTTCTCTCGTTGTGTGGGTTCTACCACAAATTTATCCCACATTTCACTGAACTGGGAGCTCCGTTGACGGAAACCTTGAAAAAGGGATTCCCGGACCAAATCATTTGGACACCAGAATGTGAGAATGCCTATAGTCAGTTAAAGGAGGCCTTGGTCAGCAAACCTGTATTACAGCTCCCTGACCTTTCCAAACAATTTGTGTTGAGAACAGATGCGAGTGCGATTGGAATTGGAGCCGCTTTGTTACAGGAAGGAAAAGACGATGCTTCGGTTTTGAAACCTGTGGCATACGCAAGCAAGAAATTACTACAGGCGGAGAGGAATTATTCAACCGTCGAGAGAGAGTGCTTGTCCCTCGTATGGGCAGTGCAAAAATTTCAGCCATATTTGTATGGAGTTAAGTTTCGAGTCCAGTCGGATCATCAACCTCTGATGTTCCTGGCTACTTCTCAGAAGCTCAATGCACGTTTGATGCGGTGGTCGTTGTTACTTCAACCGTATAATTTCACAGTAGAGTACATTCCTGGGAAGGAAAACGTTGGAGCGGATTTCTTGTCAAGACACCCAGCTCCTGAAGTAGAAGAATGAATCATCTGGATTAAACTCACGATGGAGAAGAGTGAGATGGACTACTCTCTTAGGAGGGGGCCTATGTCACAAAATAAAACCGTGTGTTTAACCGGTTGATTATTATAGAGGATTTTCTGATTAAACGGACTATCTGCCAGCGACAACTATTTTACTAACAGTAAAAACAAATCGGATGTCAAAATCCCAGGACAATATTTGTAGTTGCACGTGTACATCTCTAACGGATTGGGAACATTCGGTGGTGATGAAGACAGGTCCCGGCATCGCTTGACAGTTTGTCAACAGTCAGAGACAAACCGGAATTGGCAGCGAGAGACAGGAAACAGTACATCTGTCAAGTCTTGTTTCCGGAACATCGAGAAGATTGACAGCGTGTTGGGAAAAACTCTTTGTTGGAACTGTACAGTAACTCTCTAGATTGTTTTGGATGTCAAAACCAGTGATGACAAATCTAACATTAATGGAGCCAGGGAGGATGGATCCCTGACAGGGGATGATCTGCCACTGTGCCACCTGTGTGGGGGAATAAAGGATAACGTCACGTGGCCAACTTTAGGAGTTGCCATATAAACCCGAGTTGGGGCCAACTAGGGGGACTTGAAAATGTGGCTCTAGTCGGAGTGAAATGTCACTGCAGTGCTTAGTGGAAATAATATCTACCGTGTGTTAATTTTACACGTGCCTATCATGGCAGATGTAGATATGATTGATAGGACTGCAGTAGTGCCATTTAAGGTTCCCTACCAGATCCAAGGAAACTCAACAAGTTTTTGGGAAAGATACAAATCCCATTCGGAAGAACACCAGTTCAACAATCAATAAAGTTGCATACAGAACGTAACTAAAGCTAGAAGGAAGTTGATTCACCAAAGAGAGTGATGATTACTGATGCACCACACAGCATCAGACAGTAGTAACTAACTGAGAACATTACTGATAATAGTTGCCTAGTGTGATATAATCTCGTGTAATAGAACACAAGACATGATACTTGAGGCTAGATAGACACGAGTGAGGATCCAGTACAGTAACAATTAACATTAGTAACTGTGTACACACTACAAAGGACTTGTGCAGTTTTTTTAAGGAACGATAGGAACGGACATTGTGTAGAGTGCAACCGGTCCAGGATTAACTGTTAATACCACCGGTGTCTATTTCGGATGTTCATGAAATGGGATTACCAGAGGTCTACAGAGGCAAAGCAGTATCCGGCAAGATGGTTTCGGCACGGGGTGAGATGTACATGTTCCGACATAACGTGCTGTGGTCTATCCTTGCTGGGATCAGCTGACTGGGTTGTTGTCTGAGAGTCCGATTCTACACACTTTATAGAACACGTCACACATTTTCTTCACATACACGTCTCATATACGTTACACTTTTCTTTTAATAAATTAATCTTTATTAATTTTTAGAAGCAAGAGTTGTTGAGTATGTTGCGTTGGGGAAGTATGAGAAGGGGGCATAGTACGACAGTGAGAGAGAGTGATAGGAAAAGGTGTCCATAGGCTGATGGAGTGTGTTGGACGGAAGCTGGTGGATTCTCCAGAATATTAAGAGAAAAAAAAAATATTATAATGTGGGTGTCGAATCTCCTCACTCCAGGGACGACACTTTAAAGGAGGACACGACAAGTATCTCGATTCAGCTGGGCTGATCTTACGGCTTACGTACATTACTGGGTGGAACTTCCCTTCGTAAAACTGGCCTAGGACTCCCGATATGGAAATAGCACTTGCGTCTGTACGTAAAAAATAGGTAAGATTTTGGTTAGGCAAACGCAAAATAGGTGGAACGCTGAATAAATACTTCAATTTTGATAAAGCACTAATTAACCGTGCATCTTGAACATTCAATTTTGCCGAAGCTTTCAAAATATTGGAAAAAACACTGGTGATTTCCGCCAGATTGGGAATAAATTTACTATAATAATTAACAAGACCAAGTAGACTTTGGACCTGTTTCTTGGTCGTTGGCATAGTCAAATTGAGAATCTTGGTCACAATTATTTCATCTGTTCTGAGTAGGCCCCTGCAGATGGTATGGCCTAGGAAGTCAATTTCTTCCATGCCCAACTCTACTTTAGTTGGTTAGACTGTAAGCCCGAATACTCGCAACCTATCGAAGACATGTCGCAGTTTCTGTAGGTGTGATGTCCAGTCTACAGTATGGACACATATGTCATCTATGTATGTAGAAGATCCCTAGTTAGACGGACGAAAGTCGCTGGAACATTACGAAGGCTAAAAGGAAGAAATCGCCACTCATAGAGACCTAAAGGTGTGGAAAAAGCTGTTAAAGGAATTGAATTTTCTTGCATCGGGACCTGCCAATATCCTTTCGTGAGGTCGAGTTTGGAAAAAATGCGAGATGTAGACATATCAAGGATCAAATCCTCGCATGCTGGGATTGGCTCAGCATCAATTTTGGTCACTCTGTTTAACCGTCGATAATCGACGCAGAGTCGAATTGTTGAGTCCTTTTTGGCGACAAGGACGATAGGGAAGGAATATTCTGACTGAGATTTCTGAATTATTCCACTCGACTCAAGAGATAGTAATTCTTTGTCGAGATTTGCCCTATAATTTAGTGGGATGGAATAAGGTCGACACTTGATTGGGGTTTTATCAGTCAGAATAATGGAGTGCTCTATTTTGTCTGTCTTTCCTGGGATGTCGGAGAAAATGTCTTTGTACTCCGTCACTAATTCTATCATCTGTAGTCGTTGCTCGTCTGTAAGTTTGGTTTCTATCCGTATGCTCTCGATGGTCCCAGTCGTGTCTACTGTAAGGACTGGTAATTCTATTCCGTCGTCATCTGTCTCGTTCAGTACTGTTGTTGTACTAGCTGTGTGTGCTGTTACCTGGCTAAGTGTGTTTGCAATGTCGTTGTCTTGTGTCGCAATACCTAGTGTAGTTGTGTTGTGTACGTCTGTCTTCCGATTAATTGGTGTGGGTGCATGTTGTTCGTCTGTCGGTAGTTCTTGTCGTGAGAAGTATGGTTTCAGCATGTTGATATGAAATATCTTTAATTTTCCCTTTATCGATATTTCATAATCGACATCTGATATTTTCCGTTCAACGTTGAATGGCCCTTGCCACGATGTTAGTAACAAATAACGTTTATCTGGTAGTAAAAGCAGAACCTTCTGATTAGGTTCAAGGTGTATTGTTTTAGCACCCTTATTTGCATAGTCACGGTACATCTGTCCTTTCCTCTCCAAAGATGATTTGGCTATTATACACGCTTTCATTATTCTATCGCGTGTCTCTGTTACCATCTCATACGGTGTTACTGATGTTGGGATTTCTGGTAAGCTAGTGATTAGCTGATGGTAAATTGTTAGGGGTCCTCGAGGGTTCGCCCCATACACTAATTCAAAAGGTGAGAAACCCGTACTCGAGTGCGGAATTTCTCGATGGGCAAATAGCACTGCTGGCAATAGCGTGTCCCAATCAGATGGGTTTTCTGGTGTTACTTTTGCCAGCATGTGTTTGAGATCCCCGTTAATTTTTTCTATGATCCCGTTGCTCATTGGGTGGTACGGGGTACAGAAATGCTGTTCTATTCCTAACAATTTTGTTAAGGCTTGCGTAGCAGCCGAAATAAACTGCGTTCCACGATCTGATAGAATAGTTCGTGGAAAGCCAAAACGACAAAATAAGTGCAAAAATACATTTGCCACATCTTTGGAGGTGATGTATTTTATTGGAATAGCTTCGATCCACCTGGTACATAGATCCACGATAGTAAGTATGAATCGGTTTCCTTTGCTCGACACCTGATTTAGGGGTCCAACAATATCGACCGCTAAACACTCAAATGGTCTAGATGCTAATAATGACCGTTGAACTTCGGCCGTCACATGCTTTTCCTTTCTTACAAGATGTTGACAAATAGTACATGAACGACAGAAAATTTTTTATATCAGTACTGAATTAAGGCCAGTAGAAGTGTGACAAAATTCTGGCTCTGGTTTTGTCATAGGCCAAATGTCCAGCAAACGGTGACTCATGTGCGATATTTAGCACATTTTGTCGGTATGTTACCGGTAACACCGTTTGCTGAATTTCATGGTTATTATTTGTGTAATAACGCATGAGAATTCCGTTGTGTATTCTAAAATACCAAGATGCATTTTTAGTCACTTTCGCTCGCTCACCTAACAATTTAAAATAAGGTGCGATAGTTTGATCGGTGCGTTGTGTCTCGATAAATTCTTGTCGAGTAGTGTTGTTATTGGCACAGCTGGGTGTTAATAGCTGTAACATCTCATTTTGTAGGTCAGTATAGTGTGTTTGAGTATCTGACCTTGTTACAGCATTAGCCATGTTTGTTTATTTCCAGGCTAATATGTCGTCGTCAGTACATTGCTTCAATGAAGCTAAAAAGCCTAAAATCAGATCCGTGCAGGGATCTTGCAGGATTGCGCATGTAAATGTGCCGGAAAGGAACGGGGTATTAATATGTGCTTTTGCCAGTGGTTATTTCTCAATGGTTCCAGAGAAAGTACGGCATTTGACGAATTCACCCGTGTAATCTTCTGGTCTAACCAGCTCTTTTCTTAAACCAAGTAAAGTGCTGCCGCTATCCAGTAAACAATGGCATGGTTGATCATTGACCAGTGCATCGTAGAACTTCAGCTTACCTCTGGAGGCACTAGCTGCATTAGCATCTTCGTTGGAAAATGGTATAACATGACCAAATTTCAATTTCCCATCCGCATGAAACTGGTGACATGTGTCACATCTCTTAAAGTCTAATATATCAGTAACTACTGCCACACTTTCACATTCACTCTCTGGTAATACATTTACAAGTTCGGAGTCAATTACACTATCATCGTCAGATGACGTATCGATGAGCACAGCATTATTTGCCTTCATTCGTTGCCTACCAAGGCACTTAGAGCTATAATGGCCATAGCTAGAACAAAAGTAACATTTAACAGCACGTTTAAATGAATTTCGTCTACTTTCTTGCTTCTTTATCATGGTTTCTAAGTATGAGGGATATGCCGGGTTCTTGTCGCACATAGAGTAGCTAGGATAAAATAATTTACAATATCCACACCGTGGTGGATTCTGGTAAGGTGTGTCTTTCTTATGATACTCTTTCTGATTATAAGATCTACTAGGTACGTTCTTAACAAAAGCAGTGATCTCTGTATCATGTTTGGTGTTCTTAAATATGTCACGATTAGAAGAAAAATATGCTGAACCCCGTTTTTCTAGTTGTTCAATGGATTCGATATCTGCTTGTTGGAGAAACTTCGCAAAAGGGGTAGAGACTGTGGATATCACCTTATCCATTACCATGAGATCTTGTAATCTATCAAAGTTTTTGCCCACTTTAGCTGCTTTAATCCATTTATTAAATGTACTTTGAACGTTTGAGATGTAATCTAGAAAGGTTTCAGTTGGCTTTGGTTTTATTTGGGAAAACTGAATCTGATACCCAGTGGCATCCAGAAGGAAATGCTGCATAATCCTATCGTGAATGTACTGATAATTGCTCCTTAGTTCTGTAGGTATTGATTCTATAACCTTTAATGGCTCCCCACTGAGATTTCTCATGTAGATCATTGCCCAATCTTCTAATGGTATTTTCTGAGTCTTAAGTTGAAACTCTATGTTCTCAGTCCATGCTGAGATTGAATCGCCTAAGCTATATGGTTTGATTAGGCCTTTATATTTACTAAACTTATTTTGTTCTTCCTGGCTCTTTTGTTTGCTAGAGGCTATCTGGATGTTTGAATCTATCTCCATTTCTTTCATCTTTACTTTAGTGGCTTCCTCTACTTCCTTCATCTCTTTTTGATGTTGCCTTTCCAATGCTCTTTCGTCTCTCTCTAGAGCAGCTTATCTCTCTGTTTCTTCTCTCTGTAGAGCAGTTTTTCTCTCTGTTTCTTCCTTGTATCTTTGATCAGCCCATTTCTCTAATTTCTCTCCAGTATGGCCTAGTTCTTTGCCCGCCTGGATGCACTCACTTAATGATGCCATTATGTGGCTTTATGTTATTTCACAATGATATCGCAGTAGTTTTACACAATGGTTTGTAGTTATATGTTAGTTATTTACATTCTCACTGAAAATAAAGATGCATGGTTAACATAGTGAATATCAAAATAATTCAAAAATATACTCATCTAATTTGTCGGAAAATACGGCCCTTGGGATGTTCCACCGCTGTCTTCCGGACACACACAAATGATCGACTTGACAACCGAACGGATGCTTCTGTTTAGTAGAGCATCAATACTTTAGAAACATGCCTATGATATAAATACATGTTCATATTTCATGCGGCTGATGAATCATAATGTGATCTAGATAATGATAAATGATGTTAATGAATGAATGTTATGATAGTATACATGATCGTCATGATTAGTAAGATGATTCGTCATATGAATGTCAATGTCGCCTTGTCTTCACTTTCTATCTTGTTTGGTATAACTACTTTCTATGGCTTCCGTTTAGTAGCTAATTTACTTTCTTTGTGCAAAAAGAACTTATTTTGCACAACTATCTGAATGAATGTGATGAATGGTGACATTAATGGCTGTATCACAGAAAATGAAATGTACACGATGGTTTGCTTGACAATTTAAATACATATTTGTATACATTTTCATTACCACAAATTCATACACATTTGCTACTAATTTTCGTAGAATAACACAACTTGTAAATTACTCTTTCTTCATTGTGGTTCAAGCTCCACGAATGGTAACATAATAAATATCAAGTAGTACTGGTGTTTATCACTACCGTTCACTCGCAAAACACAATTATTTCTGACATTGTATGGTTATTAATTCACGTTAGTTTTAGGTACTTTTAACACAAAATAATGCCAAATGGTGCCTGTTGACGTTGGTTCAGGCAATTCTGACACCAAATGGGGTCCTGCCTGTCAGCAACTTACTTGCGAGGTATTTCAGGACTCCCCTACTTTTGCACCACACGAAATAATAACTCGTGTCATTTGCAAAAGGGATACAATTTATTTAGAGCTGATTACAAACAAGCTCCGCGAGCGGAATACTTCATTGACAACAAACATCATAGTACGTTACACAGATGCAATGAAGAGGTGATAATGATACTATTAATCACTGAATGGAATCTAAAGCCTAACAATCACTATTGTCTATAAACTTATAGTATTCATAAGGAACACGTCAACTCTCTAGCCGTCTCAGTCGCAGTCTGAGCCACGCTTCTAGTTGCGTGTTCAAACACGGACGTTGGATCCTCCGTGCGCTGGCGATTCTTGCGTGCGTGGTGTCCCAGCACGCTGGTCAGTTAACTAGAGTAACCTGTACTCCATGGTTACTCGTCGAGGCGAGTTTCCTAGTGTCTTGGGAAACCCTCGCTCACTTACACTCAATGCCCTCTTGGTTGACACAAGTGTGTCCCGTTGTAAAGCTATTTATAGCGCTGGTGTCTCTTCTGTCTGGTGTTCTCTAATGGTCTCTGTCTGAGCTCTATTTCTTATATTCTTAACTCTGTAAACTCTTATCCAGATCTTTGACAATGAACACTATGCATTTTCAGACAGGCATGGGAATGATTTGCATTATCACAACATAGTACCCAATGTCCCAAGAAAGAACAAGATTATTACAAACAACACAACAACCACAAATTGGGTCTATTCCTTGACCCACCTTACATAATTCTCATATGTAAAAATAATGAGTTGGTGTCAAAATACTATATAAATATATATATCATAACCACCCTTTAGTTATACCTCGTTACCAAATAAAAACACTACTGACCTTGTATCATGGCATAAAAGAAAAAAAAATATAAAAAGCAAATGGGTACTCAATTAACTAATTAATAGAGTCCTTTATCTCCTGGTGTGCGGTTAAGTGTTCATCTCTTCTGTAGATTAGATCCTATTCCCATTATCTGGGTACCGAAATAATGTGCTCAGTTATGTTCCTAATATTTATCCACTGGTAATTGGCTGGTGCAAATCATACTCCATAATCCAAGAATAGAAATTACACACAATCACGTATCCCTCCGACTGCTAGAATTTTCGACTACTCTGTTGCAGTAGGTTCGGTGTCTTTTTGTGAAATGTGGGGCCTTGGTTGGTCTCTCTTTCCGGAATTTCCACTTAAGCTCTGCAGAAGGTACTTTCCCATCTCACCATACACGGTGCTAAGTAGACGGCCATTCAGCTGCTCTGCTTCTAAAATCAGAATCCCAATGTTCACAAAGATGTTACACCCATCAAGTCGCGAGTCTATAACTCATGGCATTTAGCTTGACATTGGACCAGCAAGGAATTAGTCGTTGTTATCTAGTCCAGTGTAGAAACTTATAAGACTGAGAGGCATCTCATGGTATTATCTGTGACTAGGGCCACAATTGATCTATACCTACATATATCCAAAGATAAATAAATCCAGCACAGTAACAGGGATGCAAACAATTAGATGATTCCTCTTGTTGCTGATGTAGAGGCATTTAGCTGCTTTCATATGGTCTTTTATCTGATGGTGTTCAGGTTTTGGATCCTTGAGGTAATCTGGAGTAGTTATTCTTAAGTTTGTACCTTGGTTGTATTGGCTTATGTGATTTCAGTGTCTCTTCCCATTTGTTTGAGTTGGTGTTCATAGCTAGAACTTGGTGTTGAGTGGCTGAACCTTTATGTTTGACTGTTGCAGCTGTGAAACGTTCTTTCGAAGACTTATCCATTGTTGGATATTAACTTGGTAATTCAACCAACGGTTGAAGGTTACTCACTGTTGTTAGTTTTATTAAACTTGTAGTAGGATTGTCCCATAGTTTCACTGATTTTGTTGAATGATGAGGCCACGGTGGTACTTCTCAGAAGTAAAGCAGACGTTACACTGTTGTCAGTTACTCTGTTGATCTTCATCTTTGTAGATTTTTAGATCTCGAAGTCCATCCTGGATTTTCCTGCTAAAACAGGACTTCCTCAATCACGCAGTCAGTTGTCTTCAAATTTGTTTGTTGCTGTCGTTTGCAGCTTATGATTGCAGCAGTAAACATTGAGGTATTGGTCCAGACTTTGTTTAGGACTGTTGCCATGTTCACTCTCGCCTGGCTTTTTACCCAGTTTCCAGTTGATAGTGATACAATGCAGTCCCACAAAATCCACCACTTGCTTCTCTTCATTGGCTTGCAGAGAATGATGTATTTTTAGGGCAAAATTGCCCTATCCCCGAAGGGAAAACTTTTACATGTCTGCTCTTTGTGTTGCACTGACCAAAAATGGACACTGTAGTGCTTTTTCGATTACGATAATTAGCTTTCGTAGTAGAAGTCAGATCGTAAGAAAATGTAAAGTAAAAAGATTATTGTACCTAATAAACACTGCTGGAGACATATAGAAAAACTCAAGTTTAGCGTTTGTATAATGATAAAATCAAATGAAGGCAGATGCAGTAAATTCTACAATGCTAAATTTTAAATATAAACATGCCAGAAAATCATGTTTCGTCAATTCACGAATCGGTACAACTATCTCTGGTCCATTCATAGATTTAATCGGTACAACGAGCTCTCTTCAATTCATAGAGCGAATCTGTGCAACTATTCCGGAATTGTCAAGCTATCTTACGGGAAGTATCTTAAAGAGGATAGAACAAGAACCATTATGGCACAGGTAGCTTTTTCGAAGCTGGAAATCATGCTGTCCAATACAGCACAAAGGCTTTCGACAGAGTAAGACATGTCAATATGATAGATATGCTTGCAGATAAATTGATGGGAAAGACATTAGACTTATTTTAAAAAAACAACAACACATATATTGAAAACACAAAGCTGCCATAAGGATTAATAATGAAGTGGGACAATATCAGCCTATTAAGAGAGCTGTTAGGCAGGGACGTGTAATGTCTCCATTTCTTTTTTTCCCTGTACGGTTAAAATATTTTTACAAATGTAGAAGATATAAATGGAATCAGCATTGGAAGAAGAAACATCAATAACATTAGATATGCAGATGATACAGTATTGATTGCAGACAATGAGCAGTATATGATACAATTATTAGATGCGGTTGTTGCACACAGTGAACAACTGGGGTTAGAATTAAATTGTAGAAAGACACAGATTATGGTCGTCACTAGGAAGAACGAAATACCACAATGTAATATACAAGGAAATGGGAATACTATTCAACAAGTGAGTCGGCACAATTATCTCGAAACAGTCATAACATCTGATGTGAGATGCCTTGGAGAGATTAGAACAAAAATCGTTATGGCGAAAGTAGCCTTTAGCAAGATGAAAAGCATACTGACCAATAAAATGATGTTAAATGAAACGAGAAAAAGATTGTTGAGGTGCTACATAGAGCCTGTTCTGTTTTATGGATGTGAAACCTGGACAATGACCAAGGGGAAGACCGAGAAGTAAATCTCTGGATGGCTTGGCCACATGGCATGGTCGAGACAGGAACACGGAGTTGATCCACAACTCTGGTGATGTAGTGAAAGTTCAAGTCATGACCGCCCCCTCTTTCCGGCATGGCACATGAGTGATTAAATAAAGCATTATCAATCGCAACGAGTAAAAAACTGTTCAAGTGATATGTATATCCAGTAACGTTGTATAGATGTGAATCGTGGATAAAAGTTGACAACCATCTGATAGTAGTGGAGATGTGGTTTCTGAGGGAAATGCAAAGAATGCAATGGAGAGACAGAAAAACCAATGAGTAAGAGATGAAGTTGTCTTGTCAACAGGGGTGTGCTAGAAAGGGGCGCAACTCTTTTGAGAACGAAGCAAAGGATGGCTATCGCAATGGCGTTGATTAGAAACCGAAAGATCCTCCTGTTAGACGAGGCCACGTCTGCACTGGATACAGAGAGCGAGGAGGTCAGCCTGTGTCTTCTACCCCTGAAGTAGAGGTACATTGATATCATGGTATCCAGTATTAGCATATTGACACACAGTATCCAATAACCTGCACAACGTCTCTCTCATCATCGGCCCGTCGCAGAGATTCAAAATCTGTTGCCAGTTCCCGTCCTCATTTATGTCCATGCCCAAGGCGTCCCGAATGTCACGTGTTCAATGTCGTGTTGGTCAACCCCCGGCCCTTCTCTCAGGAACTACGCCTTCTAACCCGGTTCTGACCAAACCACGTGACACTTAACATGGCCACAATATTTCAGCTTACGAAACATCACGCTATTAGTGAGCCAGTTTTATTCTGTGGTTAAGTTACGTAGAAATAAAGGATATGGTTCGCCTTCTCACACGATCACCAGAGTCTGGAATCAACGTTGTGTTCCTTTTGCCTCTTAGAGTCAGGGCACCAGAATTGGATTGAGTTCTGGTTTGTTCCGCATAATCCTAATATTTACTATATATTATGGTTTGGACTTGCGATCCAATATCCCAAAGTCTGGCGAAGATGATCATGTCTGCGCACAACCTTGTGTCTCGTGTGCTGCTACTCCTTTCTGATGTTGATATTCCTCCATGATATGATGCCAAACAGCACAGCTTAGTCTCTCTTCAGACGGGTCTGCGTGCCCACTTCTTAACGCTTTAAAAATAAAGCTTGTTTATTCGTTCGTTCGTTCATCCGCCCTGCCATTCTTCTGCTCAAAATTTACCGTTCTGACGACATACTGCAGTGTTCCCTTTCTCTGACACGTCCATAAACTTATCGTGGGATAACCGCCACGAGCGATTAAAGCGTCTCCAAGTTGGAGATCAGGATGTGAGCGCACGGCAGGAGAAGGACAAACGCGAGGACCCTCCCCCGGGAAGTGTGAGGGACCTAATGGACTCGAGGTACTCGTCGAGAGGATGGGGGGGGGGAGGGGAGCAAAGTGGCTGCTTCTGACGACTGCAGACCTGCTGTGACCTCGCCCAGTCGTGTGTTTCTAGCAGTGGACATTGATTAACGTTTGACAGTATATAATTTTTGTTTAAATTTAAATTTTAACATAAGGGCGTTCTGTACACCAGGGGTGGACGCCCCACGAGTTTCTTCGTCCCTGTGTGTCATTCGGTTGACCACCTCTGCTGCTGACCCTGGCCAGATGAATTGCAGATACTACACTTTGATCTTAGCCAAAAAGCAGAGGGGGAAAAAACGAAGATTATTTGGCCTTTCAAAGACCTGCCAAAATATAACACTAAGCCTGCCGTTGTTGCATCGCGATTAAATGTTAAAGTTATACATATATTATTCAAGGAAAGCCAAGAAAGCAGATTATAAAAATGTATTGTGCAAAACAGTAAATACTATAAGTACTTGTGTTAAAATGTTGTTTATTTTTCTTTACATATATATGCATAAAATATTTGGGCGGAGCAGTAAAGATTAATTTACAAATGAAATTAAACGAAAAATTAATAAGTAATTGCCAGAAATGTAAATGTTAGAAATATCTTTAGATTAGATAATGTCCCTTAATATCTTAAATTATGTCCAATACTTTAATTTAATTTGGTTTGTTCCGTTTGTTAAGGTGGTTTCTTCAGAACATAATTATTTATACATTCGGTCACCACTCAACAATTATGCTAACCTGTTGTTATGATAATCTGGACATGCTCTAAATAAATAATAAAACAATAAACACGCGTAGTACCATTTTATGATTTCTTATCATGTTCATGGTATTTGGTTTTCATTATGATGTTTTTTGCATATCCTTTACAGGACATCGCTGTCAACATTAGCATCTTTCAGCTGTATGTTGATTTCTTGGCAAGATTTCGCTCAGTAGTTTGCCATTGCTTTCTGAGCGGCCGGCTCAGTTATCCCGCAAGTCACCAGCGGGGATCGAACCGCTCCCAGCTCTCGCCCCGCTACGAGACTCTGCGTGATAAACGGGATTACGGAGAAAGTGTTGTAACCCCTCGGCCAGAGAGACCGGCTTCATTATGATAATTAGAGTAAATAGTGGCAGTCTTTTACCTTTTGCATGATGGGACACATACTGACCAATAAACAGATGTCAACTGCAACAAGAAAAAGATTGTTGAACTGCTACATATATCGTGTACAATAATCAGAAAAGCTGACAAACATATGTTGGCAGTGGAAATGTAATTTGTTAGGAAAATGCAATGAATACCATGAAGAGACAAAACACAACAATGAGAAAGTCCTGCAAGGAAAAAATTAAAACAATAAACTGATGAGAGGAATTAAACATAGACAGACACGATTATTTAGGGACACTGTTAATCAAGAAAGAAAAAAAAAACAGGACAATTTAGTAACAACCTATAAGATTATGGTGGAAATAACAAAAGGAAGACAGAGAGATACATATTTGGATGGTTAGACCACGTGACATAATCGAGACCAGAAAACAAAGCTGATCCAAGACTCTGATGATGGTGGGGGTGGCGAAACATGGCCGAACATGATTATCTACATGTCACATGATGATGACTAACAATTCAATAGAAATGAAAAGTAGCAAGGCTTAGCTTTATTGAGTTCCTACTGATAACGCCATGGAGTCGTCGCTGGTGATACGGAGTTCTTGCTTTGTGCGACGCTTGTGGCAGGTCTCTCTATGGAAAGATATGGGATAAAACCTGCTGCAATGAAGTTGACACTTTCATCTTTAAACCATGCATTCCTGTTTTATCGGATATCTGAGTTTCGGATATTGTGTGTAACCGATCACCGAATACAGAACCCCCTGTATCGCCATGAGAAGCAGTAGCAGATAAGTCGTACACTCGACGGCCAGTCCGTTTAGTACTGCGTGCTTACATACTTATCTGACAAACTCTTTTGAGAGCTGGAGATGTATTGATTTACAGTTATGAGACAAGGGTGTGCATCACCACTAGGTCTATACATTGTTTATTTAGTAATCACATTCAAACAGGTAGAACAAAGACTGGAATCACATTAAAAATCTTTCATGGGCTTTGTATGACTTCGCGAACAACCCCAAATCACATGTCGATTATCTTGGGAATTTTACGTTCAGTAGTTTGCCATTTCTCGTTCCCTTGCGAAAGGGCTTACGGGTGCAATTCATAATCCCGAAATCCGCGCTGTAAACACAGCTGTGGGCGATTTGGAAGCAGACCGCTTTGCGTTGGTTTCCCATACAAATGTACGAGTACTGGTCGTCAAGAAAGCAATGGCAAACTACTGAACATAAATTAGTCAAGGCATCTCGGGGTTGACTGCAACGTCATTTAAAGGATATGCAACTAACATTTTAAAGTTTGCCATTGTTTTTCTGAATGAAAAGTCAACCTCCAAGTGACCGGTGTAGGGAGTGAAACACCGCCAGGGCACCGGATATTTAACCGCAAGCGCATTAACCTAGCGGCCACGAAGACCTCTTAACCCCATATTGGAGGAGTAGCAATAAACAGTAACAGATACACAGAGGATTGTTTTATTAACCGAACCATCAATCAATAGGTGTGCCGTCTCCACAATGAAGGTTGGCTGCAATGGATCTCCAACACTGTCTGTCTCTCACCCTGACTGTACATTCTGTCAAACTGATGTTCGTCAAACTCTAGATGTTATCCTCCCACTTGTATCGTTGTCTACCTCTTGCTCGCTTACCCCCAGCCTTGCCCTCCAGTATGATTTTTATAAGAGTATTATCGCTTTTAACGTGGCCGAAATATTTCACTTGCTTTTTTTTGTTTCTTTCATCAACTCTGTTTTCATTCCCAGATTTTCTAGAACCTCTGTATTTGATTGTTTTTGTTTCCATGAAATATGTATATCCAAATATGCAGGGCCTCTATTCGACTTCCTAGTTGCTTGTTCAATGTCTAGGCTTCCGCGCCATACAATAGTGTTGAATATACGTAACATTTGACAATTCGCATTTTAATGCATTAGTAATCTCTCTAGATGTTAATGCTGATTTCATGCTTTTGAAAACATTTTTGGCCATTCCTATTCTCTTTTTGATTTCTATTTCAATTCTGCCATCGTCTGTTATTATATGTCCAAGACAGGAGAAAAGTGTTACTTGTTCTAGTATCTCCTCGTTTACTGTGATGTTCATTGATGATCTTTCTTTTCCACTGCTAATTATCATAATTCTCGTGTTTTTTTTTAAATGTTAATCTCTAAGCCACATTCTTCACAATGTCTGTGTACTTGTTCCACTAGGTTTTGTAACTCTTGCTCGCATTCTGCTAGTAACCGAACCATAGCGGACTTAATTGTAAACATCGGGAGATTAAAATGACTGGATAAAACAATACAATTAACAAAAACAATGATTATCAACACTGACAGCATCATGCCACTTTTGAAAATTAATGTGAAGGGAAAGCCACTTGTGGCGGTCAACAGTTTTTCTTACCTGTATCAATAACATTTTAAACTACAACCAAGAGGACTAAACGTGCAAGTCCCCGGACAGTACTACCGAAACCCAGATAGATTATATTTTAATATAAAGAAGATGGAGATCAAGCATAATATCGGACAAAACCTTACGAAGTGCAGGCCGTGATACAGATCATCAGTTATTAATAGCAGATGTGAAAGTAAAACTGAAAAAGCTTTCCCGAGGACCAAAGCCACTTCGTTTTGATCTCACAAAATTACCAGAAGCATACAATGTAGAAGTTAGGAATCGTTTTGGGGTCTAGATGTCTGTACAAGAGGAAATGACACCTGGTGATCTGGCAGTAAAAGCTAGAGATATCTTGATGTCTGTACAAGAGGAAATGACACCTGGTGATCTGGCAGTAAAAGCTAGAGATATCTTGATGTCTATACAAGAGGAAATGACACCTGGTGATCTGGCAGTAAAAGCTAGAGATATCTTGATGTCTGTACAAGATGAAATGACACCTGGTGATTTGGCAGTAAAAGCTAGAGATATCTTGATGTCTGTACAAGAGGAAATGACACCTGGTGATTTGGCAGTAAAAGCTAGAGATATCTTGATGTCTGTACAAGAGGAAATGACACCTGGTGATTTGGCAGTAAAAGCTAGAGATATCTTGATAATAGCAGCTAAAGATTTAATACCGACCAGGACTAAGTAACATAATCCATGGATTAAATCAGACACATTAGAATTAATAAAACAACGAAGGGAATTGAAATAGAAAGGATGTGAATATGATAACAGTAGATGCTGTATACATCTGTAACTCTAGAAATAAGAAAGAACACAAGAAAGGACAACAACCAATATATACAAGATTGTTGTACCAGAATAAAGCAATACCGTAAGACTGGAAGAGATTACGAAATGTTCAACCTCAATTGATTGTTATCTGTTATAAGTTGGGAAATACCTTAACAGAATCTACACAAATTCTAGAGAGATGGCAGAAATACTGCAGTGGAATGTATGATATGATTTGAGTTGAGTTGAGTTGAGTTAAGAACCGACATCACTGCACTCAGGACATTCCCATTCGTGCTCAGTCCCCTCGTTCAACAGCCAGCGAAGAGTCATACTACTAATCGTTCCCACCGTTATCTGATGAAATGTTCTCCTGGTCTTCCCTCTCAGTTTTGAGATTCTTCAAGAACCCCTGCCGCTCCCCCGCAATGTATGATATGAATGACAGTGAAGTGGCTTAGAACTACACAAATTAGATTTTTAAGAGCATGCATCTTTCCCATTGCAAGATACGCATGTGAACCTGGACACTTACTAAACAATCCGAACAGCGCATAAATGCCTTTGAATATAAATGTCATAGACGAGTTCTAAGAATATCTTGGATATAGAAAAGAACAAATGCATCCATACTTCAAGAGCTGAATTTGAAGGAAGTTGGCTAATAAAGACGATAAAACAAAGAAAACTGAAATATTTTGGTCACTTGAAACTTCACGAAAGTTTGGAGAGAACAATACTGGAGGGGTATATGCCTGGGAAGAGAGGAAGAGGAAGGCCAAAGAGATGATGTGTGCACGATGTGGCGGATGATCTCCAGATGGGTGTATCGAACACTGGTCATCTTGCTTATGATCGAGAGGATCTTCGGAAGGTTGCTATGCGAACGAGGTTCTGAAAAGGACTTTTACTGAATGAATGAACCTATGTAGTATGTCTATAATTTATTTTGTTAGTGATTGCCACATTTCTGTGTGTTTTTCTGGGATCTCATGGAAATGTGCCGTGTGAGGAAGGTAATCATGTCAGTGCATAAACTGTGGTCTTGTGTGCTACCACTCATTTCTAATGTGATGTTTCTCCATGTGATGATGTCAAACTGCCAGGCATCTTCCCTCTTGGTCTCCCCCTGCCTCTCCTCTACTCCAGCTTCCCCGCTGTGACGGCATACTGTAGCGTTCCCTCACTCATGTCACGCCCACAATCTTATTGTGAAATAAAACGCCACTGGCCAGTAAGGCGTCTAGAAGCTGGACATCAGGATGTCAGCGTACGCCGACAGAAGGACACTCGGGAAGTTCCGCCACCGTGTAGTGTGAGAAACGTAACGGAAGCGAAGTTCTCGCCGCAGAAAAGGGGCAGGGTTGCTGCTTCTGGGGAGCGGAGATTTCCTGTGCTGCTTTCACTGCCGTGGATTGTCTAAGTCAACATGGAATATCATAACACAAATCTTATTGGCCTTTCAACACCCTGCCAATTTTTTTTTTTTCACGGGAACATAATATTCATTTTATTTTTTGCAAGGGAAATAACTCGCAAACGTTATTCTAAAGAAGCAATTAGTTACATTAATTGTTAAATGTTCAATATGATGACACCATCTATTCATGGTTAACTCAACAATTTGAATCCTAAAGTTGAAATACTGCTAACAATGAATAAAGTGTACTTGTTAATGCAATATATACAATGTTTCAACACTGCAATCTCCGTGCACGGTGTTAACGACGGTCCCCCCAATGGACGCTCTGACATTTTTACTCTGGTTTCTCTTCACAACGTACAAATCTTTCGCACAACTAATTTGTAGTAAGGACTTTGTTGTACATGTGATTAATATATAACATACCCCTTTTGTGGCGTTCACTTCACGGATTATTTAAAAATATAAGTGATTTTAATTTTGTGGAAGTGAATTCGATAGTTTATCACCACGTGTAGATCTGGATTAAAATTTCACCTGTCACGGATTATTCAAATATATCAGTGATTTCAAATTTGTGGATGTGTTTTCGATTGTTTTCACCACGTGTATCTGTATCTGTGATCCGGATTGAAGATTTCCTCTGTCACGGATTATCGAAGATGGAAAACCAAATTGTTAAACGTGTCAAAGTCAACACAAGTGAAGGTTTCGAAGGAGGAGCGTTCCATCAAGCGAACACACTTGTGTTTTCTATATCAGGACCTCATGTATTCCGGTTCAACTACTCGCTGATGGCGAGCGTCTTGAGGGGTCTTGTGGGATCGGTAGGGAAGGGATAAAATCCATCTACCGTTTTGAGGACCCTAAAAGATGGTAGGCTACGCTGACACCGGAAGCAAAGGCGGCTCATTATGAATGGCTTCACGGGATGAAGCATGAACTGCAGGATCCAAAAGTAACGATCGTAATTGAAAACATAGAGAAGGAAAAGACCAAGGCTATGATTCACTGGATGCCTACAACCGCAAAGATTGAGACAGTGAAGCAAATAGCCGCGGATATTTCGGGAGATATAAACGCGGAAGTGCATAAGCTGGAAAACAGCACGGACAAGTGGTTACTTCTGTGCAACCCGAAAGAACCCCTGCCACATAACGTAGACATGGAGTTGGACGGGGTAGAAGACAAGCTACACCGTCTCTTGATCACAGTTCCGGGGCGCCGTACGGTGTGTACAGTCTGTGGGGAAGACTCCCACTGGAGTAATAAATGTCCGGCCAAAGTACAAACCCAGAGGGACCTAGACTGGCACAAAAAGTCACCTCGAACTCCCAGATAGTTCAACATAGTAAGGATAAAGGGAATGAAGATGGTTTCCAGCTGGTCAGTCGGAAAAGGGGACGCTCAACCAAGAGCCTGTCTGACGGCGAGAGCTCGACACCTCCAGCCTGCCAAACACCTGTTACCACGCTGCCGCCCCTCAACAACCACGACCACCCTACACCGCCTGAAGGTCAAACAAAAAGAAATGTGTAAGTAATTATACTGAACAGATAACGACCAGCGCCGTGACCGAAATAGACAGTGATAATGTTAACACACAACCACGACAAAGAAACCTGTCAGATTATTCACCACGCCTCGTTATTGACTTAGAGATTTCAAGCCCGGCGAAGGAATCTACTGACTATCTCCAGAAATGATAACATGAATACAGACAGTTTGAAACAAGAAACATAATTATGCTCAACCTTTTCTTATTTTACAACAAAAATGGCAGCGGAAATTAAAATAATGAGTATTAACATTCGAGGTATACGATCCAAAATTAATCATCTTATACCACTCATACACAAATATAAACCTGATTTTATACTCATTCAGGAAACTAACGTTAAAACCGACGAAAACGCATCATATATCACAACATGCTTAGGTCTAAGACACTCATGTTTTAGTCTTAGTACTCAACATATCGGATTGGGTACAACAATAATACAGACATCGGACAGGTGGCAGATTATAGAGAAGGACAGGGACTGCCAGGGTAGGATAGCTATAGTACAGGTGAGAAATATCGTAAATAAATACACAATTGTCAACATACACGCACCGCCTGTCTACAGAAATCAGCCGCTCTTCTACCAAACACTGGAAAATTTATTATCACGCTCATATCGGGGTCACAACATCATTCTAAGGGGTGATTTTAATTGCGGACTTTCGGCGCACGACGTTATAATTGGAGATGTAAGAATGCAAATTAGAAACACAACGGGGGAGGAGGAACATCAATTAGACACATTGCAAACAATTTTAGATATCCATGGGCTAACAGACGCATACAGGCAGATGCATTCCCATGGAATAGATACAACACACACAAACAATGCGCATAATAGAGCAGCGCGAATAGATAGAATTTATGCACCCATAACACATCATATAACACAAGTCAAGCATTTACAGGAGACACTGAACTTCACAGACCATAAGGCTGTAGTTGCAACAATAAACACAGTACAAGCAACACCACATCTTAGAAGATCTCCCCACTGGAAACTTAACTGCACACTTTTACATAATCAGGACTATGTAGATTGCATAACAAAACTGATCCTCACATACACAAGCAATATACCAGAGGGTAATGCGCGAGAACTCTGGGAAACACTTAAACAAACTATACGAGAGAGAACACAAACACTAGCAGCAGTAATACACAAACAAAAACTACAACAAGAAAAAGTATTGGAAAACGCAATTAAGCTTATACTACAGACAGGCAAAAATTCACCACGCATCATAGCATTACAGGAAGAATTAGATCTCCACAGACATCATCGATTTCAGGGGGATTTACTGCGAACAAAGTTACAAACTATAACACAAGAGATACCGAGTAAAAAATACCTATCTTTAGAACAAAACATACAGCGCAGCAGACAGATAGGCCAGACAATTGACAGGGAAAGAAATATACAAGTCGAGCCACAACAAATAGCCTTAGCCTTTGAAGATTATTACAAGAACCTTTATACAGAGGAAAACACACAGGAACACGTGCAAGAACACTTTATGAAATTCACAAAAGAACTCACAGAGGAACAGAAACTAACACTAGATACTGAATTAACACTAACAGATATAGCACAAGCGGTTCATGGAATGCAGAAGGGCAAATCACCTGGCCCTGACGGTATTACCGCTGAATTCTATCAGTTTTTCTTTCCTCTTCTAGGTCCCCTTTTACTAACAGTATTCTCTGAATCTTTCCACAAACAAGAACTTCCATCCAGTTTCAACACGTCTTACATCACTCTTATTCCGAAGGAGAACACCGACAAGACACTTTTAAAGAGTTACAGACCGATCTCGCTTTTAAATGTAGACTACAAGATTTTAACAAAGGCTTTGGCGAATAAATTGAAACCAGCAATGTAATGTGCAACACCGAAATATCCAGCAACACACACACTTCATAAGGGACATCATCAACTACACACATCTGAAAAACTGTCAGTCCTCAATTCTCTCTTTAGATCAAGAAAAAGCATTCGACAGAATATCTCACTCATACCTCCACAAAACTCTCTCACACTGCAAAGTGGGAAATTATTTTCGGACATGGGTCAAAATTTTATATATGAAACCGGAAAGTCGGATTCTATTAATCCATACCCTAACCAATTCTTTCAGGTTGACTAGGTCAGTGAGACAGGGATGTCCCTTGTCCCCATTACTGTACGTTGTCGCTATAGAGCCACTTCTAGAAAAGATATGACGGGACGACAATGTCAGGGGCACGATCATACCAGGGAAGGGTGAACAAAAGCTGCGTGCTTATGCGGACGATACCATTTTCTTTCCGACAACTGAAAAATCTGTACGGATCATTTTGGAATCGTTCTCGTTTTTCGACAAAGGGAGTGGGGCAAAATTAAACGTCCAAAAATCTACTATAATGGGCTTAGGCAAATGGAAAAATAAGGCGGATTTTCCATTTGACTTAACATCAAACAATCTTATAAAAGTGTACGGAATAGTCTTCCCATGTCAACCAAATCAGACACACAAAGACATTTGGCAAAATCTAGAGAAGAAAATAACAGATATGTTACAGAGGTACAAATACAAAACAACTACCATATTTGGTAGAAGTACCATTGTTAATACATATATAATTCCAAAAATACTATATCTGTGCACAGTCCTAGATCCTCCACGTCAGACTGTCACAGTCATAAACAAAGAGATTAGACGCTTTGTGTTTGGCAGCACCATCTAAAGTATCAAACATACTACACTCATGCAAGACAAAAAAGATGTAGGTATCCCCCTTCAAGACATAACAACCAAAATACAAGCACTTAGGATCAAACACGTAGGTGAAATCCCACAACACCCAGAAAAAAAACACCCTTTAGCACACTATTACATTGGAATTAGGCTATCTTACTTAAAACCTATTAGGAATACATCCTCACATTACTTTGGCACTCTCCCAACGTTCTACAAAACATGTATTTGAGCCATTAAAGGACACGAAAAATTACTACACAAGAAAACACATACAATCTACGGGCATTTAGTTAAATTACAAGCAACTCCGGTACATCTCAGAATTAAAAGAGGACATAGATATTTCATAAAAGATTATACCGAAATTTTCTTTAATATTCACAACAAGCAGATTACCCCAAAAGCAAAGGAAATTACATATAGGCTTGTTTACAGCATGACCCCAACAACAGAGAGAACAGCAAAAATAACTAAACAAATACTACAGTGTCAGCTTTGTAGACGGAACGTCCAAGAATCAGAAGAGCACATCTATTACGAATGCAACACAATCATGCCAACAAGAAATCTAATACAAAACATCCTAAACACTCATACCAAACAAAGAACAGATGTTTACAAAGCAATAATGATAAATTCCATTCCTTACTCCACACAAGACATCCACACGAAGCTACTTGTGCTATTGGCAGAGTACAGAAATCTTATATGGACATTAAGAAACATAGCACTATACAATTACAGAACAATCAACAAAGAAATTGTCCAACAAATTTATCAACAAAAAGTCGCAAACATTCTAATCTTAGCCCCACAAGCGCAAATCTCGTAAAAGATTTGGCTGAAGACAGCACATATTACAGAAGAAGCAAAGAATTTGTTTTAAACAAAGGATACTACAACTATAAATGTGTTTATTGATGGTATTAATAATCTTACAATTATATTATTATTATTAAAAATACTATTATTATTACTGATACTATTATTATTAATTTTCCCATTATTATATTTGAATGCCGGCTCCGTGGCCGAGGGGTTAGCAGCTTTCTTTGCTAACTCCGAATACTCTCGTCACGTGACGCGACGAGAATTAGCAGTGGTTCGAATCGCAAAAGTGACTTATGAGAGTATGGAGCTTGTCGCTCAGAAAGTCGTGGCGTGCTGATGAGCGTAATCTAGCCTAGGAATCAACATACAGCTGAAAGATGCTGGTGTTGACCGCAATATCCTGAAACAGGATGGAAACGCGGGAAAAAAAAATATTTGAATGTGCAACATGAAATATATTGTGGATGGGTATCTATGAGTGTGTGTGCGCGCGCGTGCGTGCGTGTAGCAGCCTTTAAACCAAGTCGGTATCTCAAGTATTAAAATGATGTTATATGGTAATGATATGTTTCAAAAGAAAAATATGCACCACCATGTATAAACAAATTGAATGAGCCCTTTAAGTACCCAGTAAGCTAAGGTGGCTTTTAGTGTCCAGGTTTTAATTCCTTCCCATTGTATATGAAACCCAGACACTATCACAACTTTGGACCAATTATCTCCCTGGTGACAGGCCATGGACTCTAATTACTAGTAGTAAATCCCTGATTCTTGTTCCCCAAACAAAAGGTACCATGGACTAGAGCGTCACCCTGTAATTTGTCGTCAGGCAACAACACCAACGACCTTCGCCTCAGTAGCTAAGTGACCCAGAAATTACAAAGAAGCCACATTTTAATGGAAATGATAGTTTAAAGTTTATTGTCCAAGCGCGGGGCATTTAAATGTACTGCGGTCTCCAGAAAGCACAAGATTTTGTGTGTGTGTGTGTGTGCGTGCGTGCGTGCGTGCGTGCGTTGGTGCGTGCGTGCGTGCGTGCGTGCGTGCGTGTGTGTGTGTGTGTGTGTGTGTGTGTGTGTGGGAAAAAGAAGAAGACGAAAGAGAGCGAAAATTGGAAGAGGAACTTGAAGCAAAGATTGTAGCTGTGATTGTGGCAGAGAAAGCCAACAAACAAATAAAGAAACAGTCCCTATAGGGACTATATATATATAGTCCCCTGTATCATATCAAAGGCCGGCTTCGTGACTTAGAGGTTGGCGACTTTTCTCCGTAATCTCCGTATACTCTCGTGGGTAACGTGATGACGGTGAGAATCAGCAGTGGTTCGAATCACATCGGTAACTTACGGGGTATGTGAGCCGGCCGCTCAGAAAGCAATGGCAAACTACTGAGCGTAATCTTGCCAAGAAATCAACAAACAACTGAAAGATGCTGGTGTTGACAGCGATGTCCTGTAAAGGATATGCACACACAAAAAAATCATATCAATGACGACTAATCAGAAGCCAAATAAATTGACCCCCCGCCTCCCCAACCCCCAATGTGCGCAATGTTCCACAGGGGCCAGAGACGCCACTTCCCCGTGTATAGTTAGATGACCACCCCTGCTACTGACCCTGGCCAGATCAAGTGCATATAATACACTTTGAACTAAGCCCAAAACTCGATAAATTGAAGGCGATTGTTGTTGTTTTGTTTTTAATAAATGTTCGGGGGTTCCCATAGGGACCAGAGTCTCTCCATCAGGCCCTCACGTCCCTGTGCATCATTCGGATGACCGACTCTGTATGTAGCCCTGGCGAGATCAAGTGTAGATACTACACTTTGATATTAGCCAAGAGGCTGCGAAATAAAACAACCACTATTTATTTGGCCTTTCAAAGACCAGTCAAAAATAAAACATATACGAACATTGCAAAAGATTAGTAGTTATATGTATAATTCAAGAAAAGCTATGAAGACGTATTATAAAAATGGGTTGTGCAAAAAAGTTACAATAAATAAGTAATATACTTTTTGTGTTAATAATCTATTATTTCTCTTTTACATATTAACTTTAAATATTCAGATGTAGTAGTAAAGGTTGATTTCAAATGAATTTAACGAAAACGTAAAAAAACTAATTGCTAGATCTGTAAATGTTAGAAATATGTCTAGATTTGGTATAGTCCCTTGATATGTTAAGTCGTTATCTCCCATGGTTTAATTTAATTTTGTTTATTACTTTTATTTACGTGATTTCTCCCGAAGTTGTTTAAACAGTATTGTTTATTAATTCGGTCACCATTCAACAATTATACTAGCCTGTTGTTACGATAATCTGGACATGATATTAATAATAAAAAAAAAATTAGAAATAAACAAGCAAAGTACAATTTTATGATTTCTGATCATTTGCATTGTTTTTGGTTTCAATTACGAAAATTAGTGTAAATAGTAGAAGACTTTTACATTTTGTATGATGTGAAACATACTGACCAATAAAAAGATGGCAATTGCAAAGAGGAAGTGATTGTTTAACTGCTACAGAAATCGTGTATAATTATATCGATGTGAAAAGTGTACAGTAAAAAGAAAAGCTGGAAGACGTCTGAAGGCAGTGGAGATGTAGTTTCTTAGGAAAATGCAAAGAATACCACGGACAACCAGAAAAAAAACAAAAAAAAAACGAGCAAGTCCTGCAATGAAGAAGTTAAAACCACAAACTGATGTAAGAAATTAAACGTAGGCAGTCAACAGTCAAGATTAATTGGGCATTTTATTAATAGAAAAAAAAAAAAAGAAAAAAAGAAAAAAAAACTAGACAAGTTAGTAACAACCTGCAAGATTGTGGTGGAAAGAACAAAAGAAAGACACAGAGATAACTATTTGGATGGTTAGACCACGTGAGTGACATAAGTGAGACCAGAACATAAATCTGATCCACGACTCTGGTAATGGTGTGACATGGGGAAACATGGCCGAACATGAATATCTACATGACACATAATAATGACAAACAAATCTACAGAAATGAAAAGTAGTAAGGTTTAGCTTTATATAGTTCCCTCTGATAACGTCATGGGAATAGTTGCTGGAGCTACGGAGTCCGTCATTTATGCGACGCTTACTACAGACCGCTCTATGGAATGACACCGAGCCACATGGGATAAAACTTGTTGCAATGAACTTGACCCTCTCGCCTTTAAACCATGCGTTCCTTGTTTATCCTTGAATTTCGGACATTGTGTATAATCGACCGCCGAATAAGGAACCACCTGTACCGCCATGAGGAGCAGTATGAGCGAAGTCGTACACTCAACGACCAACCCGTCTAGTCGTGAGTGCCGGCTTGACAAACGCAGTTGAGAGCTTGAGAAGTATTGCTTTACATATGTGAGACATCATCTCCAGGTCTGTACACTGCTTATTTAGTGAACACATTCAAACAGGTAGAAAGAAGACTGGAATCAGATTACATGTTGCGTGTGCTTTGCATGACGTCGCGATCAACCCCAAATCACAGGTTCATTTTCTAGGGAATTTTACGTTCAGTAGTTTGCCATTGCGTTCTGAACGAGAAGTTAACCTTCAAGTCCAACTGACCTGTGACGGGATTGAACCGCCGACAGGGCACCTGAAATTTCAGCGAAGCGCATTAACCTAGCGGCCACGAAGACCTCTTAACTCCATATCGAAGGAGTAGCAATAAACAGTGAAAGATACACAGTCGATTGTTTTATTAACCGAACCAGAGAGGAGATAATTGTAGGCGATCAAAATGACTGGATATAAACGAAAAGTATACAAAAACAATGGTTATCAACACTGACAGCATCAAGCCAAATTTGAAAATTAATGTGAATGGAAAGCCATTTGTGCAGTTTTTCTTACCTATATCAATTAATAACAGACTATGAAATGTAAGAGGCTGAAAGAAGTATCAGATTGTAGACAAAGTAGCATGCAACAATATATGCATGTATACATTTTTAAAAATGTCAGAATGCTCGGATGGGTAATAGCGCTCGTTCTGAAATATCGGGCGTGCTGATGCTGAGTTAAGGGGTTCAACCCCTACATCGGACAGTTGTAATAAAATATAGAATTCTCGTCCTTAACTTGGGGACTGAAGTTACAAGTACTTCTGATATCGGAATGGGTTCGCCTAATGGAGAGGGACAATGGTAATAAGGGAAAGCAAATCGACGCCCAGATTTCAGACCTGTGATACTAACAGTAGTGTTTATGGAGTACGTTTGAGTTTAAAGTGTGCTAGAGCAACAATAACAATAACAAACACAACAACAACAACAACAACAAACACAAACATCATGCAACAATATGAAACAGAATCTTATATCAAATACATTTAAATTAACAATAAAAATTAATAGTGATCAAGCGTGACGTTTACTATATATTATGGTTTGGACTTCCGATTCAATATCCCACAGTCTGATCATGTCTGTGCACAGCCTTGTGTCTCGTGTGCTGCCACTGTTTTCTGATATTGATATTCCTCCATGCCATGATGACAAACCGTCCAGTATCGTCTCACTTTAGACAGGCCTGCGTGCCCAATACTTAACCCTTTGAAAAGAAAGTGTGTTCATTCATTGGTTCGTCTCCCCCTGCCTCTCCTCAGCTCCATATTTATCGTTGTGACGACATACTGCAGCGTTCCCTTTCTTATGACGCGTCCAAACACTAATTGTGGAATAACCGCCATCAGAGATTAAAGCGTCTCAAAGCTGGAAATCAGAATGTGAGCGCACGGCAGGAGAAGGATAAACAGGAAGACCCTCCCCCGGGAAGTGTGAGGGAGGTAATGGACGCGAGGTAGTCGTCGAGGGAAACCGGATGAAGGGTCAGGGAGAAATGTGGCTGCTTCTGACAACTGCAGACCTGCTGGAAGCTCTCTTAGCGGTGGGTTTTATAGCAGTATGTCTGTGTAGAAACACTTAATGATTTGTTTTTTGTTTTTTTAAATAATGGCGCGCTGTCCCCCAGGGGTCAGAGTCGCCTATGAGATTCCATGTCGCTGTGTATCATTCGCCTCTGCATATGGCCCTGGCGAGGTCAAGTGCAGATACAACACTTTGATCTTATCAAAACGGCTGAGAAATAAAACAGCCACAGATTATTTGGCCTTTCATAGACCAGCCTAAAATATAACAATGCGGATCGTATCAAGAAAGTTAAGTAAAGATAAATACATTATTCAACAAAAGCCAGGAAAGCAGATTTTGAAAATGTGCGAACAAAATGTCACTATGTCAAATAAGTATATATATATATATAATGTTAATAAGTTAATAAGTTGAAATATTGGAGAATGATACTTAAAGTTTAACTACAAATGAAATTAACGAAAAATCTATAAAGTAATTGCCAGGACTGTAAAAGTTAGAAATATTGTTAAAAAATAGATTATCTCCCTTAATATGCAAAGTCGTTATGTCCCGTGCCTTAATTTAATTTTATTTGTTCATTTTGTTTATGTGGCCACTCCCGAAGTTGTTTGAACAGAATTGTTTATAATCTACAAATGGTAAGATTTGCTGGAGAAGATGCTATTCGTATGCCCAATCCATTGGTATGGAATCAAAAAGAGATGACATATTTTTTTTTTTTTTTAACAACAATGGAAGACAGTTTATAGGACTGGGTGTATGTGTGTTCTATAGTTCAGCTTTACTGGAGAATTTCGACCAGCATAGACAATGACTTTAGGAAGGGAAAATCCCACCTGCACCTCCCAGTGGTAGAGGATGGGAAAGCCACAATGGTGTGACAAACACAGCCCAGAAACATGGAATGTTAGTGGTAGAGGATGGGAAACCCACAATGGTGTGACAAAGGCAGCCCAGAAACATGGAATGTTAGTGGTAGAGGATGGGAAAGCCACAATGGTGTGACAAAGGCAGCCCAGAAACATGGAATGTTCAGACATTAAATGAGCTGGGACAGTTCAACAATGTGATAAGCGAAATGAATTAGCCAAGACTATCATCACATGAACCCACAAAAGTTGAATATGGACAGAATTCTAATCCAACCATTGACATAGCACCATAGGTCTCAGAAATGTATATTACACTAGCATACATCAAATAACAAACACAATAACACATCAAACCGTAATGCTGTGCCAATATAGTAACGAACATTTCATCATCATCATCAAGTGCCGTGCCGGCTGGCGTAGGCGTTCATGGCTCTCCATAGATCTCGGTCTTTGGTTTTCTGGATCAACTCTGGTGCTGACATTCCTCCATGCCACCGTCTCAATCCATCCAGCATCACTTCTCTTGGTCTACCTCTGCCTCTCTTCCCCTCGATCTTTCCAGTTGTTACGATGTTCACCAATGCCTCTCTTCTCATCACGTGACCGAAGAAAGATGTTTGTCTCTGTCTTATTGTTGTATATAATGTTCTAGTTTCATTAGCCTGTTTCAGGCAGTCGTCGTTAGTTACTCTGGCAGTCCAAGCAATTCGCAACATTCGTCTCAGGAACCACATCTCTGTTGCTTCTAATTTCTTCTCAGTTTGTTCATTTACGTTCCAAGATTCACTGCCATACATCAAAACTGGTTCTACATAGCATTTCAGCACTCTCTTTATTACATTCAGTGATAGTGACTTATTGCATAAGATACTCTTCATTTTCTGAAAAGCGGCGTTTGCCTGCCCTATTCTACTCCTAATCTCTGTTGTACATCTTCCATCTGATGTTATAAATGCCCCTAGGTATCTAAAATTATCAACTTGGTTAAGGATTTTCCCTTCTATTTCTATGTCACATTTTGGTGTCACCATTTTCTTTGATATTACCATTGTTACTGTTTTCTTGATATTCAAGGAGAGTCCTTTCCTTGCACTCTCTGTTACTACAACGTCTAATAATTGTTGTAGGTCTGTTGAATTATCCGCCACCAATACTGTGTCATCTGCATAGCGTATATTATTTATATTATAACCTCCAACTAATATTCCTGGCATCTCTTTGATCTCTCTCATTATTACTTCGCTATACAGGGAGAAAAGATCTGGTGACAAGAAACACCCTTGTCGTACTCCTAGCTTTATCTGTTCGTAACTACCCTCTTTATTTCCCATTTTAATTGCTGCTACTTGGTTCCAGTAAACATTCTTTATTATTCTTAAATCTTTTCCATCAATGTTGATATCTTCCAACATTTTAATCAGTTCATCATGTTTTACTTTATCAAATGCCTTAGTATAATCTATGAAGCACAAATATATATCTCTCTGTCTTCATACATTTCATAGCGTCAGCGACTTCTTCTTTCAGAATAGGTGGACCTTCTAAGTTACTATCTTCTGTTAATTCTCCCCTTTCTCCTGCATATAATTCTCTTATATACTCATTCCACCTCTTCATTATAGCATCTTCCTCTAATATTATCTTTCCTGTTTTTGATTTCAAACACACTGTATTTATTCTTATTTTTCTTCCTGTAAGCTCACTGATTTGTCTGTGCATATTTTTTGTATCTTTAATGGAATTTAATTCAATTTTTTTGCATTGCTCGTTTAACCAACTTTCTTTAGCCTTCCCACATTTATCTTTTATTTCTTTATTTACCTTAACGTATTCTTGTTTGTCATTTTTACTCTGTTTTCTTTTGTCCATCAGTTTTAAGATATCTTCATTCATCCATTTTTTCTTAGCTATTTTGCCTCTCTCCGGTAATACTTCTTTGCTAGTTTGATGAATGGAGTCCCTTAACATTTCCCATTGTTCATCTATACTCTGTATTTTAGTTATTGCATTGTACCTATTTTTCACAGTCACTCTGTATTGTTCTTGCATTTCTTTATCTATTTTCAGAACCCCTTTATTAAGTCTCATGATCTTAACCATTTTGTCCCCTCTCTTTAATCTTACTTTTATTTGTCCACATAGTGGTACATGATCACTATTACAGTCAGCACCAGGCATTGTCTTTACATTAATTAAAGCATTTCTAAATCTTTTATTAATTAGTATGTAGTCAATTTGGTTGCGTATTTTCTTATCAGGGCTTATCCATGTGTACAGTCGTCTTTTATGGTGTTTAAACCATGTGTTTCCAATTATCATCTCATTGATATTTGCCCATTCTATTAGCTTTTCCCCTCTTTCATTTCTTGTACCTAAACCATAATTCCCCACTACATCCTCCATTTTTCCCTTTCCTACTTTTGCATTAAAATCACCAAGTATTATCTTTATTTCTTGTGATCCAATTTGAGCCATCGCCATTTCTATTTCGTCATAAAAGTGTTGTATTTCTTCATCACTACTGCTTGCTGTTGGTGCATATACTTGTATAATATTTATGTCTATTGGTTTGCCTTTGATTTTTACCATAATAACTCTATCTGAAATAAACCAGTATCCATTAATTGACTTGGCTGTTTTTTCGTCTAATATTATTCCTACACCTTTTTCATGTGAAACGAACATTTAAAGAAGAGAAATAATTTGTCGATTCCAATGTTGTTCACGCATTACACATAAATTATCATTTAGGGAACCCTTTGAGGCCATCAAGACAATTAATTAATAAATACACGCGTATCGTTTTGGTGCTCATAGAAGTAGGTGTACGAATTAGAGACTAGAGAAACAGCAAGGTGCTATCGTCATTTGGAGGTGACAGGTTCGAAACCCGGTCAGTAACTATAGTTTTCAATATTTCTGTTGTCTAGTGCATCCTCTAGTCTTTAATTTTTCCCCTACTTCCATGAGCGCTAAAATATTACGATGGTGTTTGCTGGTTTGGTTATGATTGATATGATTCTTTGACTTTGCCATTTTATATCTATCTATTGTTATCCACTAAGGCCCGTCTGCAAGTGTTAGGTATTGGTGATATGGATTTAAGTTTGGATGGCCGTCTCTGCGCCCTGGTCAGATCAAGTACAGATATATCTACACTTTAATCTTAAGCAAAATGGTAGGGAAGTGACGTAGACTGAAAAATGTGATCATTGGCTTTTCAACGGCCTGTCAAAAATATAAGAATCGATTTTCTATACATCATATCAAAGGTGAATACTTAAAGTTTTATTTATTACCATAGACAGCCAGGAAAGCAGATTATAAAAATGTATTGTGCGAAAAATAAAATAACTAAATAAAATAATTACTTGTGCTAAAAAGCTGTTTATTTTTATTCAACATATAACTTAAAGTATTAAATAATAGCAGCATAGGTTGATGTGCAAATGACATTAACGATATATTAACCCGTAATTGTCAGAATTGCGTGTATAATATTTTCAGATTAAGTAATGTCCCTTAATATGTTAAGTCGTTATTTCCCTTATCTTATGTTGATTGTTTATGTGGCCTCTCCCGAAGTTGTTTGAAGAGAATTGTTAATAAATTATGTTTCCACTCAACAATTATGCTATCTTGTTATAATAATCTAGGCATACTTTAGATTTAAAAAAAAAAAAATAAGAAAATAAATAAGCGTAGCACCATTTTCAGAACTACCATAGTATCCGCTTGGAGGTGCTTTAAAGACATTAGATCAAGCATCGCTATGTCACAGACGTCTGATGGAAATCATACTGACCAATAAAGTGATGTCAATTGCAACGAGAAAAGGAGTGTTCAAGTACAGTAAAGGAGAATGATCGCATCTTTTAGTCGATACAGAAAAAGTGTTCACTCTTGGCTAAGATCCTCAAACCAAATACACAATTCATTTGTGAGGCTTTCTTCCCCTAAGTTATGAATGAATCCACGAAAACGAGCAGAATGTGAAAGCTCTAGTAGAATCCAATCACAGGCGGCAGCTATAACCATCGTCAGCACGCACACATCAAACATGCACTATATGAAAGCAATCTACACGATCATATACATACAGGTTACTTATCTATCGTGAAGATCTGCCTTGTTATGGGTACAACACGTGTGTAACATGCGCCTCGAATGACAATACGGCAATTCATTTGTGCCTTGTCGAGCGATTTTCCACTTTGTTCGGCGTCATCCGGGACTTTCCCGTCTATAAATAGATCGGGGATAGCCTAGTAGGAATTTTCCATCTGGAAGGTTCGAGAACCACCTGATTTGGAGGTCCAAGGTGGCTCAGTACAACACTAACTTCCCGTGCTGTTAGAACTTAGAATTCCACTGTGGAAAAGAGTTTCACGTGGAGTTGCCACACTTCGTGCAGCACTTCTTTCTCGAGCGCATTCGTCCGCAAGAGGGAGAAATGTGGCTAGCACAGCTCATTCACTCTTCATCTCTTGTGTGAGAAGGTACTGCTTTTTGGGTAGCAGTAAACCCACTTCTTCACCCACAACCAAGTTACAGCGGACTGTCATTTCACGACCTGCTGGCGTAAGATAGTCATTGAAGCTGACTGGAAACAATCAACTGGTTCAGGTATGCATTGTAGTAATTAATTTAACGTTGTAAAGTGAGCATAAAGTGTGATCGTTCATAGCTAATTAAATATGCGGGCGTCTAGCATATCAATGACGTGATCGATCGATAACCTAGTGAGAACGAGGGCAGTGCACAGCGGTGTGTATACTTGTGTTTACAAGCCGTCGTGAACAGCTGTTTTGTCAACTGCTTAGCGCAAGAAGTCCATTAAAATTGGCAACTTGTGTTACAATGTTGGTGATTGGTATAGTTCGTAGTGGCATATACTATGTTTGCTGTACTGTAGTAGGGAACAGTAAACTATGTTATAGTATGAACTTACTTGATGCCAGTCAGTAATTACGTAGCTGAGCGCTGAAAGTAGACAAGGTAAGTTGGTAGCTGAAGAGTGAGCTAGTGAAGCCCTCATGTGATAGGGAAATAGAGCACGTACGTGATTAACTCTAAGAAGTGATGTAGCTATTTTGTGTGTGAACTAAATAGTGAATACATTCGAGGAACTGGGAATTCATACGAAGGTAAGTTCTTCAGTGGTGCTAGAGAGATATACGATGTTGTTATTACGTACATACTAGGTCATGTTGAGTAATACTTCTATGAATAATGTACCGACCGCCGAAGTGGTTCGACGCGAGATAACATGGCATTACCGTCGCGATGTACAGGCGTTCTTCATGCTGTTCTTTCATGTCCCGTTCTATCCATACTTGCGTGGGTACGTCAGTGCTGATGTGTGGAAAGTATGGAGGAACAAATGGGGGACGAATGTTATTCGGGGACGAATGGAATATGAGGGCTGCGTGTGAGTTATTCTTGTATGAGACTGGTATAACCAGGCCAGTGAAGTTCGGCCACGGCCAGGCTAATCCCCTGGGAAAGGCAGAACTGGGGAGAACCTTGAACATGCGGGGAGCATGTTTTCGCCGGAAAGACTTTTTGACTCTAGGGAAGAGTCTAACAAGAAGGGTTTCGCTATAGAGTGGGCAGGAGGTCCCACTAGCGAAATGGAAAATGTAGATATGTTATATGGTCTGGTATTGTTACTATATCCCAAGTGATGGTGCCTTGATCATTGTTGGTTTATGATTAGATGTATAGTGAAAAAAAAGGGGGGGGGGGGTCCAGGGACACCTTACCTTGATGTTTAGTTACAGTTAACTCTTGAACAACTACTGAATAATTTTAGCGACAACCGTTATGTGAATAGGGATAGGTGAAACGTTAGATCAGACTCGCCATTCTTGATTCTCAATCTGTTTGACGGGCGGATCTCTGAAAGGCCAGCTGACATTGGACTGAGCTTGATGCATTAATACTATCAACTTAGAGATGTTGCTCTACTTAGTTGTATAACTAGGTAGCTAGACTGAAGGTTGATTTTTCAGGGTTTAGATGCACATGAGCCAATGTTTAGGCCGAATACTTTCACCGATCGCTCTTACTTTCAGGTGTTGCCTGTTAGAACCAGCCTATGACTAAGTTGCCGGAAACCACTACGTGATCCATGGCGAAGGGTCACAATACCTACTTTACCACGCCTGACTGTGCTACATTATGCAAGAGGGAGAATCACCATGCATGACTCATACTCACCACGTGATTCTAGAACCCTGCAACAGCACTAGTGGAACTAGATGGTTTGTGTTTCCATATTAGAACTGATTAAGACTATTTCAGACTATAGTTCATCTACCAGAGCAATCTTGCCGGTGTATAATGAAGGTTGATTTACTACGGAGCTATGATGGCAGGCTCACTCCAGAGAGACTTACCAAGGTGGGGTAGGCGCAGCTCTGGGAGCTCATCAAGTCCAAATCAATGTGTTTCCGCCTAAACGTGGGACAGACCAGGCAAAGATTGGCCCAAACCAAAGGGGCTGTAACTACGTTGGCACGAGTGTTCGGTCCTGACTAGACCCACACCAGCTTGCGTATTTTCTTACTCGAACTCGAGGTGGTAGACCTTTACGAACTGTGTATGCTGAATATGAAATAGGTCTTGCTCAATCATTCGAACAACCGAGTCATAGAATTAGAGACCATGTGTTTTGTTACCAAGCTCAACCATGTTTCAAGATGTGTGCAGGACTCTGAGGGAGTCTGAACATACTACTGTGTAGTGAATAGTGAACTCAGTTATCGGAACATTGGTGTTTTTCTAGTGACTGTGTTGACTTGTTGCAGTGCTGATTCATTACCCAATCAAGGTTATACAATTCTACTATGGAACCATTAGGTTGGTCATGTGTTACGTCTAGAGAAATCTAGAGATCAACTGGGGTCGCCTCAAGGAAGAGGGTCTCCATATCAGGCTGTACTTTGATAACTGTGAAAGTTGGTCACAGCGATTCAGTGGGACAGAGCAGAGAAGTTCATCAAGCAGTCGGTGATCCGAAGAGGTAGTTCCTCTGACATCTGATCTTAGCTCTGGGTACGGAGTGGTCTCCAAAGGTTCCAGTCATCAGTCTGGAAGAGAGCCGGGTGAGTGTCGGACCGACTGGACGGATCATCTGTCTCAAACCTGCACGTCAGCCTAGTGATGACACACGAAGCATCTCTATCTCTGATTCTGTCTCTAACCTATCTTCTGCTATTGTAAATATTTTATACTATCAGGGTGTTCATATCATACCTATTGTCTTTAGGGTAGAATAAACTTTGTTGATGTTGACTGATTCTTTGTACAGTGATTGAGAGTGGTCTCGGATGATACCTCAGGGTTCATTGTCCCAAGGGAGAAGGTAGAGAGTGGGGGTCTAGAATCTGGAGGGGCTTGTAGACTTAATTATACCATTTGAGGGCAACCACAGGGTAAACAGTGTATCTGCCCATCCAACCCCTGGGGTTAGAATACACGGGAGTTCTAAGGACCCCTTGGGCTTGGTTAACTCTCAATACCCAAGGCAAACCTGTCACAGTAGAAGAGAACATGCGGACACGGGGGCTGGACAGGAGCAAGGTATTCGAAGGCTGTATTGGAAGGTGTAGCAATTATAGTGTTAAAAGGCTGTCAAATTTCCCTTCTTGAGAAAGGGTGCGTCCGTTTCCGTACTAATTCTTAGACTTCTCCTTCTACTTTTCAGGTAGGTATTGCCAGAAAGCACGGTTTCACAAGAGTTTGAGATGCATTCGTCATTATGCACTTCCTTATTGACTAAAGGCGTTGCAACTTCCCTGAGAATATTTACAACAGGCTCATCTGCAGGGGAACAAGAATTACCCATATCGTCGTTTTCTTTTTGTTGTGATCGCATTGCTGTCTTTGGGATACTACGTAGTGAGGTCCCAATCTCTTCCACGATGGCCAGCCATGTCCTGAACACGCCTCATGTGTGCCACATACTCTGACAAGCTGATCTATATATTTAGGTTCATGGTGGCACTCTTTTTGTGTACTAGGAATAGCCATTCCCTTAATAGGATATTACCCCTACGTCACTAATGTTAGTAATGTAGTTTAACCACTCGGCCAAGACTGTTGCCCGTGGTATGGCCACCGCCGTACACAACCGGTATTCGTGGACCCATACATGAGCTACATAAAGAGATGGGAACCAAATAGGATCCTGGTCTATCCCTTGGGATATGGTTGCCACCCACCGTGAGGTACTATCCCTCTCTCTTTATCCTACACAATGTCTAGCAGTAAATATTGGATTACCTCTGTCCGTGTATAAAAACATTTTGTGTGTGTGTGTGGTTAAGTAAGGTCGCGTTGTTCCCCAGGGGCCAGAGTCGCCCCATGAGGCTCGACATCCCCGTGTGTCATTCAGATGACCGCCTCTGCTGCTGACCCTGGCCAGATCAAGTGCATATTTTTTTAATTTTTTTTGGCATATCCTTTACAGGACATAGCTGTCAACAGCAGCATCTTTCAGCTGTCTGTTGATTTCTTGGCAAGATTACGCTCAGTAGTTTGCCATTACTTTCTGAGCGGCCGGCTCAGTATCCCGCAAGTCACCAGCGGGGGTCGAACCGCTCCCAGTTCTCTCCCGCTACGAGACTCTGCGTGATAAACGGGATTACGGAGAAAGTGTTGTAACCCCTCAGCCAGAGAGACCGGCCAAGTGCATATACTACACTTTGATATTAACAAAAAGGATGAGAAATAAAACAGCTGAAGATTATTTGGCCTTTCAACGGCCTGCCAAAAATATAAACATGGGAAAAAGTATTATCATGTCTAGATGGAAGTACTAAAGTCATATACATTATTCTAGGAAAGCCAGGCAAGCAGATTATAAAAATGTATTGAGCAAAGAAAGTGTAACTAAATAATATTATTACTAATGTGAATACGTTGCTTATTTTACTTTAACATTATAACACAAAATATTGGGGAATGGCAGCAAAGTTGATTTACAAATGAAATTAAAGAACTATGAACAAAATAATTGTAAATGCAGTAAATGTTAGCAATATTTTGAGATAAGGTAATGTCCCTTAATATGTTAAGTCGTTATGTCCCATGCCTAATTTAATTTGTTTATTTGTTTGTTTGTTCGTTTATGTGGTCTCTCCCGAAGTTGTTTGAACATAATTGTTTATAAATTATGTGACCATTCAACAATTATGCTAGCTTGTTGTTATGATAATCTGTACATGCCCTAAATGAAAAAAAAAAGAAAAAAAAAAATAAGAAAATAAACAAGCGATGAACCAATTTATTATTTCTTATCATGTGCATAAAATTTTGGTTTGATTATGATAATTAGCGTTCGTAATAACAATCCGATCTGTAGAAACTATACAGAAAAAAGAATATTTTATCTAATGTTTGTTGTTTGTCCATCAAGAATGATGATGACCATTCATTTCATCCATTGGGGTTGAAGGTGTGGAGACGTGGGTTCTAAGATGGCTGATAAGGCCTATTTTGGCTCGAAATGTTCTTTGACAATGTGGGCAAAGAATGCTTGACGTCTCTGGAGGAGGATTTCCTGCAGTGGTTTTTCTGTCCTGCCTTTTCTTCACAGCTCTTGCAGTCCTGGTTGCCTCACATATGACTGCACCTTTGCGCAATGATGCACGCCATGAATTTCGGTCTCTGGCTGCAGCCTCCCAGGTGTCATGACGAATTCCAAAAGCATTCAGTGAAATTTTCAGAGTGTCTTTAAAACGTTTCCTCTGGCCACCTTGGGAGCGTTTACCACAACGCAGTTCGCTGTAGAAAATTCGTTTAGGGAGCCTGTGATCTGGCATGCGGGTCAAGTGACCAGCCCAGCGAATCTGATTCTTCATCAGTAGAGTGTGGATACTGGGCATGGATGCTCTTTCTAGGACTTCAGTGTCTGGAATCTTGTCTTGCCATTTAATCTTCAGTAGCTTTCTTAGGCAGACTGTGTGGAAGTGGTTTAATTTCCTAGCGTGTCGCTGATAAACAGTCCAGGTTTCACAAGCATATAGCAGTGTGGATAATACAACTGCTTTGTAGACTTTTAGCTTTGTTTGCAGGCTTATTCCAGTTCTGTTCCATACATTCTTGTACAGTCTGCCAAAGGCTGCACTGGCCTTGGAGATTCTTGCATTCACTTCGTCATCGATTGTGGCAGCTTGTGACACAGTGCTGCCAAGATAGGTGAATTTGTCCACAACACTTAGTCTATGGTCATTCACTTTGATATTCGGCACAGTGTGATTATTCCCTGGAGCTGGCTGGTACATAACTACAGTCTTCTCCAAGTTGATATTGAGCCCAAAGTTGGCACAGGCATGTGAGAAAGCTGAAACATTATGTTGCATGTCCGCCTCTGAGTTGGCGTATAGAGCGCAATCATCAGCAAACAGGAGCTCTCTGACGGTGCCGCTGTCAATTTTGGTTTTAGCTTTCAGCCTTCTGAGATTGAATAACTTTCCATCCATACGGTAGTTGATGTCTATTCCAATGTCGTCGTTCTCGAAGGCATTCATCAACATGGCTGAAAACATGAGGCTGAACAGTGTTGGTGCCAGGACACATCCTTGCTTCACTCCATTGGTTACAGGAAAGGGTTCAGACAGTTCACCATTTTCCTGTACTCTTGCCTGCATGCCGTCATGAAATAGCCGCACTATTTGGACAAACTTTTATCTAATAAGCACTGACATAGACACATTTTTTTAATTAAATTAAAAAATCACGTTTAGCTTTTATACAATGATATAATCCTATGAAAGGAGCTGAAGTAAAATCTATAATGCTAAATTTCTAACCAAACAATGCCTAACAATCATGTTTTGTCAATTCAAAGAGCCACCACAACTATTTCGGAACTGTCATAACATCTAATGGGAGATGCATTAAATGCATTAGATCAAGCATAGCTATGGCAAAGTTGCCTTTCGTTTGATGGAAAACATGCTGACAAACAAAAAAAGAAGGCAATTGCAATGCGAAAAAGAGTGTTGAAGTGTTAATAAATTGTATTTAATTATATAATCGTTCACTAATTAGAGAAAATAGACGTAGACAGTTAAAATTTTTTGTGGGGCCTCGTTATGAGAATAAATTGGAGAACTTGATAACAACTGGCAAGATTGAGGAGAAGAGAACAATGGGGAGACAGAGAAGTAAATACTTGAATGACTCGGTCACGTGGCATAGTCGAGACAAGAACACTGAGCTGATTCACGTCTTTGGTGATCGAATGAGATGGCGAATCGTAACCGCCCAAGCGTATCAGTATGGCACATGATGAATGAATCATTAGTTAGTTAGTTAGTTAGTTAGTTAGTTAGCTAGTTAGTTAGTTAGTTAGTTAGATAGTTAGTCGACAGGTCATCCTCACTGCACATCGAACCACTCAGTCCATAAGTGCTTGGATCCACCCCCCTCCCCTCAGCAAATCCCGCAGCTTGTAGTGGCTAACGACACCAGTTCTGTGTTCGTTTATCAATATTCTTTGGCTTACTGTGTAGTATTCTTGTTTGGCCACACCTCTTTTAATTTGCTGTTCTCGCAGTCTGGCCATGGTTGTAGACTCACAGTCATCACTTGGTTCTCGGAAAAGTCTTACTTTTCGTAGAGCGTTCTGAATGTCAACCTGATCCATGGCGCGTCCGCCCTCCACAGTAGCCTTACCTGCGAGCTTGTCAGCCCGCTCATGTCCTTGTACTCCCGCATGCCCTGGCACGAAGATGAAACTAATCTTTGCCAGCCAAGACCGCTCCAGAGACAGCAACCACTCTCTTCGGATCCACCCCCATCTCTATCCTCTTGAGTATGCTCATAGAGTCACTAGGGAAACATGCCCTAGTTAATGTCTGTGTCTCAAGCCAAGTTATTGCTTTACTTACTGCCATGACTTCCATAGTCAGCCTACTTGTGGTCTCAAAAATAGCACCAGAGTCCTCCTTCACGATTTCTCCCTCCAGCCTAGGCCGTAAAGCCCGATGAGCTGCGCACATGTCGGACGACCGACCCATCTGTGTAGATAGCATCACCGTCTAACGAATTCTAAAAAATCAACGCTTGTACTTCCGCCTCCACAGCAGCTGAAGTTTCTTTTCTGCATTTTCTGTCTTATTGGATGCAAACAGAAAAGGACTTACAGAAATCTGTTGGCACTTGTACCCACTCCTCGACAGGTTTTAAGTCCTTAAGTGCACATACCTGTTAAGAATGTCTTAGCTTGACTCATCCACGAACTTCCTCTTTTTAAACTGCTGCCCTTCACCTTCCTAATTTCACCATGCAGTGTTTGTTGTGTGTTTGCATTGACTCTGAGGTAGGTACGTGCTCTGCAAATTTGTATTCTGTCTTCAATGGTTGGAAAATCAAGAAGGTAGCGCATCGCCCTGCAAGCTGTATCTCTTGTACATCCAAGAATAATGCGCAAAGGTTCGTTTTATATCCTTTTAATCTTTTCTGTCTGATTACGGCTGAAAGTCAGGATCGCCATCGCATACTCAAAAACAGAGATGACCAGCCCCTCGTGTAGAAGACAAAGATGGCTCTTCCCACAGTTTGCTGCCGCCAAAACCCGCATCGCAGCCAAACCCCGCTTGGCCTTTGTTATCGCCTGGTCTATGTGCTAATTATAAGCAATGCTTCGATCAAAACGAATCCCCAGGTAATTCATTGCCTGCGTTCTTTCCAGTCTCTGAACACAGATTTACCATTGGTGTTGGAGTGTTGACAAAATGGTTATTCAAAGAGAACCATGTCACTGTTGCCTTTGTTGGGTTGACCATTGCCTCAGCTTCAACACACCCAGTACTTATGCGATTGAGCTCGGTTTGTAGTTCCACAGCAACTTTATCTCTATCCTTACCCTGAGGAATACACTAAAATATCGTCGGCATATGACAGTGTCCTCCCCGGTCCAGTGATCTGCTCGCTGATGATTCCCACAGTGTAGATGTTGAACAGCACCGGAGATAATGGTGATCCCTGTGGTACTAGTAGGCCTCTTTCAGTCCTGAAGGACTATAGAGTTGTGCCGCTTGGGAGGTGCCTGGCAGCACCGCTGGTGACTGTATAGTCCAATTCGAGAATGACAATCTCTGTCACAGTTTCCGCATCTGTGAGACGAGGCAAGTCCCGCAGTAAGTGACTGCTCTTTGAGCCTGTGCCGTCTCTCCTCAGTTTTTTGGATCTGATTGCGCTCAAAGAGCACCAGTCCGTTTCGTACATCTCTTCTCCAGGAGCATCTGTCTGTTGCAACTCTCTCCCACGTGTCTGGATCTATTCCAATGGTTTTCATATCTTGTTTACACACATCCCTATATCGCATTTGGGGTCTTCCGGTTGGCCTCTTTCCTGTGGCTAGTTCTCCGTAAAGGAGATCTTTGGGAATACGTTCGTCCTCCATTCGAGATACGTGGCCCAACCACCGGAGGCGTCTCTGCTTGAGGAGGGTGTGCACTGTGGTAATATCTGCTCTTTCAAGCACCTGTTTGTTTGTTATGTGGTCTTTCCATGTTATGCCCAGGATACGTCTCAGACATCTTATGTGGAAGGAATTCAACTTCCTTTCCTGTCTTGAGTACAGGGTCCAGGATTCAGACCCGTAGAGTAGTGTGCTAACAACACAAGCTTTATATACTTGAGCTTTTGTACGCTCTGTTAGTCTATTATTCTCCCAAACTCTTTTAGCTAGCCTGGAAAATGTTGTGGCTGCCTTTCCAATGCGTCTGTCGATTTCTGTCTCTAATGAAAGATTATCTGATATTGTCGATCCCAGATACACAAAATCGTGGACGACTTTCAATTCATAATTAGAGATTTTGATTGACGGAGGCGCATCAGCATCTTGTTCCATCACCTGTGTTTTATTTAGGCTAATGGTGAGCCCAAAGTCTTTGCAGGCGGCTGCAAAACGATCTATGAGCCTTTGGAGATCTTCTGCTGTATGAGTAGTCAGTGCTGCATCATCTGCAAAAAGTAGTTCTCTTACGCATCTTGGTCTTATTTTGGTCTTTGCCTTGAGTCTTGATGGGTTAAAAAGTTTGCCATCAGATCTTGTGTGGAGGTATATGCCTTCAGTGGCAGTCCCAAATGCTTGCCTTAAGAGAACAGCAAAGAAGATACCAAAGAGTGTAGGAGCAAGCACGCATCCCTGCTTTACTCCGCTGCTGATGCTGAATGACTGGGATGTTGAGCCGTCAAATAAAATGGTCCCCTGCATGTTTTCGTGGAATGATTTCACGAGACTAAGAAGGGTGGGTGGACATCCAACCTTTTCAAGGACCTTAAAAAGGCCGCTTCTGCTCACGAGGTCAAATGCCTTTGTGAGGTCGATGAAGGCTATATATAATGGCTTCCTCTGTTCTCTGCACTTCTCTTGGAGCTGCCGGAGTGAGAAAATCATATCGATGGTGGACCTGTTGGGTCTAAATCCGCACTGCGATTCGGGGTAGATTCTTTCAGCAAGAATGTGTAATCTTTTAAGGGTTACTCTGGCAAAAATCTTGCCTGTAATGCTGAGAAGGGAAATGCCGCGATAGTTGTTGCAGTCGCTTCTGTCGCCTTTGTTTTTATAAAGGGTAACGATGTTTGCGTCTTTCATATCTTGTGGTATTGATTTTTCTCTCCAGCAGAGCTGTAATATTGCATACAGTTCTGGGATGATTGTTTCTTTGCTACATTTTAAAATTTCAGGTGGAATACTATCTTTTCCAGGTGCCTTGCCGGATTTGAGAGAGTCTAGTGCTTCGCTGATTTCTGTGAGGCAAGGTTCGTTATCCAAGGCATGCATGGCGGACTGTTGATCGATGGCTTCCAGAGCTTCTTCGCTGACAGTGTTATCCACTGAGTATAGCTCTGAGTAGTGTTCTACCCAGCGATCCATTTGTTTCGCTCGATCTTTTATGATTACCCCCTCAGTTGATCGTAAAGGGGCCATCTTATTTTGTGATGGACCGACAGCTTGCTTGATGCCCTCATACATTCCTCTTATATTTCCAGTGTCTGCACAAGTTTGAATTTGAGCAGAGAGCTGTAGCCAGTACCTGTTCGCACATCTTCTTGCCATCTGTTGTACTCTATTTCTGGCCGTTCGCAATGCCTGCAGTGTTTTCTCTGAAGGTGATGTTTTATACATCGAGAATGCATGTCACTTTATCTCCAGGACTGGGAGCATCTCTTCAGAGTGTGCTTCAAACCAGTCGGTTGACTTAGTTTGCTTCTTGCCAAATGTTGATAGTGCTGTATTGTAGATGGTTTCGCGAAAATGACTCCATCTCTCGGTGGAATCTCCGTCTGTGGGGCCGGGCAGAGTATCCGCTAGAGCCTGCATGAATTTGTTGACCTTCTCTTTATTTTGGGTGCCACTGGTGTCAATGCGTGGTCTTCCTTCTGTTCGGCTTCTGTAGATTCTCTTGGGCTTTATCTTCACCTTGCTGGAGACGAGTGAATGGTCGGTGTCGCAGTCAGCACCATGATAGCTGCGAGTCATCCGTACATTGCGGAGGTTGCTGCGTTTAGTGAGCACCAGGTCGAGTTGGTGCCAATTCTTTGATCTGGGATGCCTCCATGACACCTTGTGTTGAGGTTTCGTGTCAAAGAAGGTGTTGGTCACGCACAGATTATGGTGGCTGCAGAATTCCAAGAGACGTTGTCCATTGTCATTGATCTTCCCAACGCCAAACTGTCCTAGACATGAAGGTCAAGATTCGTGGTCAGAGCCAACCCTGGCATTGAAATCCCCCAGGATAAAAAGATGTTGTTTCTCTGGTGTTTCACTGACTTCTTTGCTAAGGTCATCATAGAACTTGTCTTTAGATTCTGATGCTGCAGTTAGTGTTGGGGCGTAAACGCTTATAATACTAACTGGGCCTGCCTCTGTCTGGAGTTGGAGCTTCAATATTCTTTCAGTGCCATCACTTGGTGGTATGATGGAATTGAGCAGCTTGTTTCTGATAGCGAAGCCAACTCCATGCTCCCTGGTCTCTCCGCACGGCTTGCCATGCCAGTAGAAAGTGAAGTCCCTCTCCTTGATCCTTCCAGATTCTTGGAGTCTGGTCTCTTGCAGGGCGACAATGTCTATCCCCAGTCTTAGCAGTTCGTTGTTTATCACTGCAGTTTTGCGGGCATCCACAATCTCATTTAGATCGTCTGAGATGCCAGGGGTCATGGTTCTTACGTTCCATGTTCCCAGCCTTAGGGCCGGTTGTTTTGTTTTTTCCTTGCTGTTAGGTGTATAGATTGCGGTCCATGTGTCAGGATTTCCCCCTAAGCTCCACACACCCTCAGGAACAGATGAACCGTGGCGAGACAACACCTTATTGACTGGGGGCTGCCCAGCTTAGGCGGGCGGTAGCTGTCTAGTGAGATACGATGATCTCTCCCACCGTCGGAAGTAGCCCCTGGCGCCTTGCTCTACGCCAATCGAGCATTAAGACTTATAACCGGCAAATGCTACTTCCCGTGTTGTGTCACCGCTTTACGCGGTGCTGAAGTGACCTCTTCAGGGCACAAGCCTGGGCAATGGAAATCGGAGAACCAGCTGTTGCCCAGTAGCAGGTTCCCCCTCTCCACGTCGCCGATGTTGACCAAGGGAAAGGCAGTAGCCAATGCAACTTGGCATCGGTGCCGTCGCAGGAGTTGCCAGAACTATGTTGTTTACAACATGGAACTGCCTTAGGGACTCCATCTCCGGATTTGTCCTCAGGGTTTACTCCCGAAGCCTTTCCCATATGGGTATACCCGCAAGGCAGCGGAGGTTTGAGATTTAGAGTTCCCTCTCTTAGAAGAGATACCAACCAAGGCTAACGAGCCTCCTCTGCCCGGGAATCAATAAGGAGGGAAGTCTACCATTCTTCCTTCCTGGCAGTGACCATACTGATCGGATGACCGTAGCCATTGTCTCTACTGAGAGATCCTCTGCCCACCGTCACTGACTTGAAACCATAACCAACAACTATCTGTCGGCTGCTCCCAAGTCCAATCCACCACCTGCTCCCATGGCTTCACGTTACCCTGTTGGGGGGGCTAAACGGGTACTCCACCTTGCCCAAGGGTGTCCCGTAGGCTAGCGGAGGGAAGGAGGCACCTTACTTCTCCTTTGATAGGGTATACCCCTACCCCGCTACCCTGTGGTAGGCCAGGATATATTGTTGTTGGTTCCGAAGTCCAACTGCCACATCTGAAAACTACTTTCAGTTGGAAAAGGGCGCGGGGATCCAACTAAGGAGGAAAGGACTTATCTTTAGCTCAAGATGCTGAAGCATTAAGGAATGCAATGGTACTCTGTTGTACGCATCCTCAAAGTCAATCACTGCAGCAAAGATGTCAATGCCTGAGTGGAAATCTTCATAGACGGCATGTGCAAAAACTGCTGCATTGGTCCATGCATCTCTTTTTGGACGGTACCCTCCTAGGGTAGGTAGGAAAACACCTTGACTCTCTAGCTGGCTTGATATCTTATGCCATCTGGTCCTGGGGCGATGTTTTTTAATCGTCGAAGCACAGCCTTGATTTCTTTCACTGCCACTGTGTCTTCACCCGAAATGTTCTGGGTCTTGTATCTGTCTTACGTGACCTCTTTGGCAAGATTTCAGCCTCTCATGTCTGTCTGGTTGCTTTGATCTAAATCTCGTTCGAAGAGGGCTTCCCTTGTTCTCGTCAGTCCTCTACCAGATGAGGTCAGCACCTTGGAAGTCAGACATTATCTTATTCTTGGCTACCCCACTCATGCTTTTATGTAGTCACCAGAACAATTTTAGTGACTTGTCTGTGCTTACTCTTTGACACACCTCTGCCCATTTTTCACTTTTAACCTCCTTAACCAGTGTTATGAAATATCTTACTTGTGTGTGCATCTCTCTTTTTAAGTGCATGCAGGGACTAGGATGGGCAACACTGTTCATTTTGGCCTTTTGCCATTTCCTTACAGCACTGCGCTTATCCACGCAGGCCTTCTCCACCTCAAAATTCCACCACGGTGGCTGCTCCCAGCTTTTTGTTTCCTGCCCTGAAGCTTTCTGCACTGGTCGCGCCTTATTTTGCTCACTACATCTTGCCCTGTACTGTCATACTGGAAAATCGTTACCATTGACTTGTGCTGCTGGATTATGCCTTTCTCCACCAATATGCTGCAAGGGTGGTGGTCGCTGCCATGGTACCCTAGGACACTCCATCTACACACTGTAGTGAGTGAAGGAGAAACCAGCGCCAGATCAATAGCACTGTCCTCATCACCTTGACGGCTTGCTGTCCTGGTGACACAGCCACTGTTGATACAAACCAGGTCAATGGTATCAAGTGCAGTCTCGAGCTCCTTCCCCTGTGTGTTGGAGGAAATGTTACTCCATGAACTGCTTTTAGCGTTGAAATCATCACAGAAAATACATTTCTCTCGCGACCTAGTATGTCACTTGGACACTGCCACGTCTGGGAATCCACACTCGCGTTGCGGGCATAAACATTAACCACACGAATGGTAAACCGGATTGAACTCTAACAGCATGTATTTGTATGTCGTCATTGTCCCAACTGGACATGTCTAGCTCTGACGCCACCATTCTGTCGCGAATGAGAATCGCCATTCCCAGTTGTCGCCTGTTGTAGAAACAGTTGAAGCCGGCAATTTGCAGTGACAAGAATGAATGATTAATTATATGAATGTGAATCGTGTACAATTATATGGATGTGAATCGTGTACCGTAAGCAGAAAACCTGGCAAACATCTGATAGCAGTGGAGATGTAGTTTGTGAAGAAAATGCAAAGGATACCATGGTCAGACCGAAAGGAATCAACGAGCAAGTCTTGGAAGAAACAAATGATAACAGTAAACTGATAAGAGAAATTTGACGCTGACAGTCAATATTCTTCGGACACTTAATGAGAAGAAATAAATAAACTAGAAATGTTAGTAACAGTTGGAAAGACTGAAGGGACAGGAATAAGACTAAGCGAAGAATATAAGAATACACAAGGAAGGGAGATAAATATCTGGATGGCCAGACCACATGGCATAATCGAGACAATAACACATTGTTTATCTATGATTGGCGATCGTGTGAGATGGAGAAAAAAGATCACCCATGCTTATCGGTATGGCACATGCTGATGACCAACCAAAAAAAATTGTAAAGTGGTAAGGCTTAGCTTTATAGCTTCGATACGGAGACTCAAATTTTCTTGCTTATCTAGGCAATGGTCTGGTTGCTGTGTCCTTTTCTTATCAATGCAATGGTCAGGAATCAATGCCTATCAATGGCTGCATACTCTTCTGTTTTGTTTTCCTTTCTTTCTGTCTTTTGTTGTTGTTGTTGTTGTTGTTGTTGTTGTTGTTTGTTATTGTTTTTGTGTGTGAAATAATTGTTGTTGTTGTTGTTGTTTTTATTTCTCGAAAGAAAAGCTTAACAGTCAGTTCAAAATATAAAAGTAACTCACCATACAGTGACTGTAAATGCCAGTAACATACAATGTGAATAAAATGATTCAATCTTATTTACTGTGACAGTTAATACATTCTCATATCCAACGTGAAACTGGACCTTTCTACAGGACTATCATTCTGAGCTGGTGATGGACCCTACTATAAATTCTCCTTGAGGTTGAACGGGGTAGGGGTAATGGTGAAATCGAATCGAATCGACGTTTCCTTGAGACTGGCTGCAGATGCCATCAGCCATGACTTCAGAAGCACTAACGGTCAAGCAGGAACCACACTCATTGACCACGGATCGCCTCCAGTGTTGGACAGCTTAGGTGCTGTACTCTAGGGACAGGGTTCTCTGGTAGCTAGCTGGTTGTCAGTTTTCTATAAACTCTTGTCTGGGCAAGTGACGAGCCAAAAATTGACATTTTGCCAACCTTGGAAACCCCAAAATTCATTTCACATGCACGTGATCTTCTGGGTAAAAATTACGCCCAGCCATCCATGTAGTTTTTGCAATATTGTTAATGTATTCAATATGATAATCAGAAAGAAGCCCAAAATCTGGCTTCCTTAAGTTTGCATATGAGACTGCACACAGTGCTGTGCTACAATAAGTATGTTCAACGATGTTGTTTTATTTATATTTTATTTTATTTTTATTTTAACAATAATTTTTATTTTTATTTTGAATCAGCAGAAGTCTTAGTGTTTCTTTCTAGTCTCTTGTGCCTTGAGAAGTCTTGCTACAATCTTCTGCTACTCAATGAGGAAAGCACCAATTATTCGTTCCCGGACAGCCTTGCGGCTCTAATCAAAACTGACTAATTATTTAACAAATAATAGATGTTTCTGGATTATTTCATGAAGGTGATTTTTGCATGGCCTATCAACTGCTTGCCAAAAAATATGGTAAAGAATTATAATAAATATATGTATGTATCAAGGTAGGATACTAACTAACTATATATAACTATATCTATATTCTACGAAAGCCAAGAAAGCAGATTATAATCATTTATTGTCAAAATATTTAACTAAATAAAATAATTACTTGCGTTAATATACGATGCTTATTTCTCTTTTAACATATATAACTTAAAGTATTAGGGAATGGCAGCAAATGTCGATGTGCAAATGAAATTAACAAAACCATAAGAAAATAATTGCCATGACTGTAAAGTATTAGAAATAGTTGTAGATTGAGCAATGTCCCTGAAATGTTAAGTCGTTATGTCCCATATTTTAATTAAATTGTGTGTGTTCCTTTTGTTTATGTGTTCTCTCAGTAAGTTATTTGAACATAATTGTTTATAAATTCGAGGACCACTCTACAATTATCATAGTCTGTTGTTATGATAATCTGGGCATGCTCTAAAACCAATCAAACTTAGAAAAATAAATAAGTGAAGTACCATTCCATGATTTCTTATCGTGTTCATAATAATTTGTTTTGATTATGATAATTAGAGTTGGCAGTAGCGGTCACATCGGTATAAAATATAAAGAAAATGGAATATTGTACTTAATATACACTTCTAGACATATTTTGAAAATCTAGGTTAGCTTTTGTACAAGGATATAATCATGTGAAAGAAACTGCATTAAAATCTATAATGCTAAATGTCTAAAAAAAAAAACAGTCCGAGAAATTCATGTTTCGTCAATTCATAGAGTGAATCCATACAACTGTCTCTCGTCAATTCATAGAGTGAATCTGTGTAACTATCTCGGAACTGTCATAACATCTGATGGAATGTGCATTAAAAACATTAGATCAAGCATCGCTATGGAAAAGATGCCTTTTGTTTGAAGGAAAACATACTGACCAATTAAAATATAGCACTGACAAAGAGAAAAAGAGTGTTGAAGTGCTATATATTTCGTGTACAGTTATATGGATGTAAATCGTGCAGAAAATCAGGCAAACATCTGTTGGCAGTGAAGATGTAGTTTCTGAGGAAGATGCAAAGAACATAATGGACATATACAAATAATCAATGAGCAAGTCCTACAAGAAGCAAATCAAAACAGTAAACTGGTTAACGAAATTAAAATAGGCAGTCAAGCTTATATGGGCAAGTAATTAATGGAAATGCACCGAAAGACGAAATCCGGAATTGAACTCACGACCTTCGGAGAGCGAGGCGACGGCTTGACCACTTCTAATTATTGGAAATAAACTAAACAAACATTTAGTAACAGTTGGAACAACTGAGGGGAAAAAGACCCCTCTGCCATACACCGCAAGGTACTATATTGGCAGTAAACGACAATTTTATACTCTGCTTATACTGCTTATATGCAGGGAATAGCAGAATCAATAGGAATATCGATACATGAAGCCCATAAGCGGGCACACTCCCGCTGTTTATACTTCACCTCGATACCGCAAAGTACAAGAGGAACATGGTGAGATGAGATGAATACTCTGCTTATGTTTCTTTAGTAAATATAACTTGAACTATTAGGGATTGACAGTAAATGTTGATTTACAAATGAAATTTGAAAAAATTTTCACAGATATAGCCAGAACTCTAAATGTTAGAAATATTTTCAGATTAGGTAATGCCCCTAAATATGTTAAGTCGTTATTCCCCCTACCTTAATTTAATATTGTTTGTTTATTTTGTTTATGTGGCAACCTTCGAAGTTGTTTAATATAAATATGTTTAAATTACACATGGTAAGATTTGCTGAAGAAGATGCGATTAGTTATGCCCAAACCATTGGTATGTAATCAAATAGAGATGATATCCCCCCCCCCCCCTTTTAAACCATGGAAGACAGTATACATGACTGGGAGTATGCGTGTTCTATAGTTCAGCTTTACTGGAGAGTTTTGGTCATTATAGACCATAACTTTAGCAAGGGAAAATCCCAACTGCACCTCCCAGTGGGAGAGGGTGGGAAACCCACAATGGTGTGACAAACGCAGCCCTGGGGACCGAGTATCCACCGGGATATGTGGACACATTTGCTGCTGAGCAGAGCAGGACACACACTTGTTCTCACAAATGGCTGTCAAAGGCAGAGGTAAAAGGAAAAGGGAAACCACCACATTATCTTCCCAAGATTTCATGAATAGTCGCAAATCAGAGGCACTGAACGGCATTAATGGCTATTTTAGAACACCTTCTTCCGGTAGGGACAGCCATGAGCCACAGGTGACACCAGACTGTCATCCAGCTACTCATGGCAAAATCATAACGAATATATTTAAAATAGGAAATAAATTTCAAATACGAACATGGAACGTTAGGACATTAAATGAGTTGGGACAGTTGAACAATGTGATAAGAAAGATGGAAAGCATGAAAATGAAGAATATTCTAGGTTAGGTGAGATGAAATGGAAGGGATTGTGCAAAATTACAACCGACAAACGCACAATAATTTATCCTGGAGAAGGGTACACACGAGAAAGGAGTAGGATTACTATTTGATTAAAAATAACAGCCAAGTCAATTAATGAGTACCGGTATATTTCAGATAGAGTTATTATGGTCAAAATGAAAGGCAAACAAAAAGATATAAATATTATGCAAGTATACATACCAACAACAAGTAGCAGCACTAAATGTCTCCTTGCATTATCTACGGTAAGATGTTGGAGAACTTATGGAGATAGCCATGTGTAATGAAAGCCATCATTTACAGATCAAAGACTTCTAGGTATGCCGGGGGCAGGGCTCTCTTCTGGTGCCAAGAGGGTAGTGTCGTACATGAAGATCTTCAATGATGATATCCTGTATACGGGGACATCCGTGGCGAAATGGTCAGCCACCTACGTCACGCCCCGGAAGTTGTGGGTTCGACTTTGGATACGTCTTATGGTTAAGCCGGTTCTGTGGCAGAAGGGTTACGGAAGCAATTCGTATTCTAGCATACCGTGGTCAAAACACAGCTGCGGACGATTTGGAAGCAGACCTCCTTGCGTTGATTTTCATACAATGGTATGAGTGCTGGTCGTTCAGAACGCAATGGCAAACTTCTGAACGTAAGCTTGGCAAGATATTACAAACAGCCAACAATGCTGGGGTTGACCGTGACGTCATGTAAAGGAAATGTGACTAACCTTTTTTTATGCCTCTAATTCTCTTCTCCGTTTTGTTTTCGATCTCCCTCTATGTCGTTGTCCCTGTGGGTTATTCACACAACCATCTATCGACTCTGTGTTTGATAAAGTCAATAGACGATATTCTTCTTAGCCGGTTTATCAACTCATCCAGCATTGTCTTCCTCTGTCCAGCTCTATCTCTAATATCTTTAGTCATCAATGTTGTCACAACGTTCTCAGTGAAAGGTTAGGGCTGTTGTTTAGGATCAATGCTGAACACGCAAACTACTGAACGTAAACTTGCCAAGACTTCAACCACAGCAGTAACATGCTGGTGTTGACAGCGATGTTCTGTCAATGGGATATTCATTCATTCATTCATTCAGTATCATGTCTTTTGCAGAACCTCGCTCCCATAACAACTTTCCGGAAAATCTCTCGACCATAAGCAAGATGCCCCGCGTCCGATATACCCACCTAGATATCAACCGCTACATCATGTACCAATCTTCTCTTTGACCTTCCTCTTCCTCTCTTTCAGGAACCCCTCCATTATTGTTCTCTCCAAACTTTCGTGACGTTTCAAGTGACCAAAACATTTCAATGTTCTTTGTTTTATCGCCGTTAGTAACCAACCTTCTTCAATATTCGGCCCTTGATGTATAGGTGCATTTGTTCTTTTCTTTAAATAGTATATGCAAACTTAGAAAAAAAAATATATACGTGAACACACCCTTACCTGGCAACTAGGTCACGGCAATTATCATCATCATGTAGCATATAACCTGCAGAACGTCGCTCTCATCACGTCCTGTCACAGAGGTTTACAACCCGTCGCCAGTTCCCCTTCCTCATTTATGTCCATGCCCAAGGCGTCCCCAATGTCCCGTGTTCAATGTCGTGTTGGTCAACCCCTTGCCCCTCTCTCAGGAACTACGCCTTCTAACCCGGTTCTGACCAAACCACGTGACACTTAACATGGCCACAATATGTCAGCTTCCGAGACATCACGTGATTAGTGAGCCAGTTTTATTCCGTGGTTAAGTTATGTAGAAATAAAGGCATTCATAAATATACAATTCTCTTTATTTAACAAGTAACAATATAGTCGGGAAAAGTCTGTTTTGTTCTTGTGTTATTTGTTTTTAAATTAGATTTACTAAATCAATTTCTGTTATTTTCCGTTTCCGGTTTCTCTCTCAGAACCACGACACGAAGAGTTCTTGATTGATTTCTGGTACATTCCTCATAATCTCTGTGTCATTACCATCATGTGCCATATGTATATAAAAGATATGGTTTGCCGTCTTACACGATCACCAGATTATCGGATGAGGGTTGTGTTCCTAATGCCTCTCAGAGTCAGGGCATCAGCATTGGATTGAGTGTTGGTTTGTTCCTCATAATTCCTGGTATTTACTATATATTAAGGTTTGGACTTCCGATCCAATATCCCAAAGTCTGATGAAGGTGATCATGTCTGCGCACAGCCTGCGTCTCGTGTGTTGTCACTCCTGTCCGATGTTGATATTCCTCCATGCCATGATGCCAAACCGCACAGATTAGTCTCTCCTTAGACGGGTTTGCGTGTCCATTTCTTAACCCTTTGAAAATAAAGCTTGTTCGTTGGTTCGATGGTTCGTTCGCCCGTTCGTTCGTTCGTTCGTTCGTCCTGCCTTTGTTCTGCTCAAACTTTACCGTTGTGACGACATACTGTAGTCTTCCCGTTCTCATGGCACTCCCACAAACTTATTGTGGGATATCCGCCATCAGCGATTTAAGCATCTCCAAGCTGGAGATCAGGATGTGAACGCACGGCAGGAGAAGGACACACGGGAACACCCTCCTCCGGGAAGTGTGAGGGACGTAATGAACGCGAGGTACTCGTCGAGGGAGTGGGGGGAGAGAGAGAGAGAGAGAGAGAGAGAGAGAGAGAGAGAGAGAGAGAGAGAGAGAGAGAGAGAAATGTGTCTGCTTCTGACGACTGCAGACTTGCTGTGAGCTAGCTCAGCAGTGTGTTTTCTAGCAGTGAATATTGATTAACGTTTGTCAGTGTATAAAAACACATTCGTTTTAAAAATAAGGGCGTTCTGTTCTCCAAGGATAGAAGCCCCATGAGGTTCCTCGTTTCTGTGTGTCGTCCGGATGACCGCCTCTGCTGCAGAGCCTGGCCAGATGAAGTGCAGATACTACACTTTGATCTTAGCCAAAATGCAGATAAATTAAAAATAGACGAAGATTATTTGGCCTTTCAGAGGCCTGCCAAAAATTTAAATTATAAGCCAAATATATTATTGATCGAAACGCGATGTTAAGTTAAACATATATTATTCTAGAAAAGCGAAGAATATAGATTATAAAAATGAATTGCTCAAGTACAATGTTTACTTGTGTTAATATGCTGTTAATGTTTCGTTAATGTCTGTAATCTTAAATATTGCGGAGTAAAATTAAGGATTAATTTACAAATGAATTTATCGAAAATTAACAAAGTAATCGCCAGAAATGTAAATGTTAGAAATATCTTTAGATTAGGTAATGTCCCTTAATATATTATTACGTTGTTATGTCCCATGGTTTATTTTAACTTTATTTGTTCCTTTTGTTTACGTGGTTTCTTCAGAAATTGTATGGACAGAATTATTTATACATTCGGTCACCAAACAACAATTATGCTACCTGTTGTTATGATAATCTGGACATGCTCTAAATAAATAATACAACAAATAAACAAGCGAAATACCATTATATGATTTCATGTGCACAGTATTTGGTTTCATTATGATAATTAGCGTAATTAGTGGTAGTCATTTACCGTTCACATGACAGAAAACATACTGACCAATACATAGATGTCATCTGCAACTAGAAAAAGATTGTTGAACATATATATTGGGACGCAGAATTGTTTTCAAGGCGCCAGGTTTTATACTGGCCAAGACCCAATAACACGTCTTAGCCGTGCGTCCTGGCTAACGTAGTAGGATCGCTGATTCTTCCGGAGTCGGAGGGTATCTGCCTGCATGGCGAGGAACCACCAGTCTGCACACCAATAAGCCAGACATGGGGCAACGGATACTCACGCAAAACTCAGTCCGGTATGACATCACACTAATGTTGGACAACAGGATGTCTTCATCCGCGATACAGGACTTCACGCTGGAGTTCACAGCCAGCGAACGCAAGCAAGCAGCAAGCTACATATATTGTGTACAATTATATGGATGTGAATCGTGTACAGGAGTAAGAAAAGCTGGCAAACATCTGTTGGCAGTGGAGATGTAATTTCTGAGGAAAATGCAAAGAATACCACAGAGAGACAAAAACCAACAATGAGAAAGGCCTACAAGGAAAAAAATGAAAACCATACAATGATCAGAGAAATTAAACATAGACAGACATGATTATTTAGGGCACGTTTTTAATCAAGAAAACAAAGTAGAACAAGACAATTTAGTAACAACCTACAAGATTATGGTGGAAAGAACAAAAGAGAGATTAAAATCTGGATGGTTAGGCCACGTGAAATAATGGAGTTCAGAACACAAAGGTGATTCACGACTCTGGTGATGGTGTGAGACGGCGAAACATGGCCGAACATGATTATCTGCAAGACACATGAACATGACAAACAAAGCAACAGAAATGAAAAGTAATAAGGCTTAGCTTCATAAAGTTCCCACTGATAACGTCATTGAAGTCGTCGCTGGAGCTACGGAGTTCGTACTTTGTGCGACGCTTGCGGCAAGCTGCTCTACGGAATGACACCGAACCGTATGGAATAACATCTGTTACAATCTGCACCGAGTTTCGAACCTTGTATATAATCCACCGCCGAATACAGAACCACCTGTACCGCCATAAAGAGCAGCAGTATGAGAGAAGTCGTACACTCAACGGCCAACCCGTCTAGTCGTGTGTACCAGGTTGACAAACGCAGATGAGAGCTCGAGAAGTATTGCTTACAAATGTGGGACAAGTGTGTGCATTACCCCGAGGTCTGTACAATGTTTATTTATGTAATCGTCTGGCGCGATACATGATGATGATAATGTTACCAGTACCAGCATCCCTTGCAGTGCCCTGGGGTATGATGGGAAGCCGCTCTGGAAGTGAGGATAAATAGAGGCGCGTGTCAGTTTCCCGGTCTCTCCAAACCAGACAACCGTGGCCGAAGGAGCGATTATGTAGATCGCTGTAGTATAGAATAGGGAGGCTTTAACCAGCCCTCCCCAGTCACTGGACCAGAGCAGGGAGTCACAAATGCCTTTAGATTTAACCATGACTGGCTTGTGTGGCCCACACACGAGGACCGAGGAAATCCATCAAAATGACTGGCAATTTGTAAGCCCACTCTTGGTAGTGACCCCTGGCCATGTTTGTGGGTTGTAGAGCAAACTTGAGCCCCGGCTCTGGTTAATGTCGTAGGCCTTTCATATCCCCATTTGTATACCTGTTTGTCACTATATCTCTGCTGTTAGGGTTATAGTTTTGTTATTCGTTATGTTATGGTTTTTCGCTGTATCTGGTCCCAGTCGACTTATGTGATGCGGGTGTCTTGTGTGGGTATTGAAGGTGCCCTTCGACTCAACTGAACATGATTGAGGTCTCACTGTCATTTAGAGACCGCCCCTGTAGTTAGTACTAGGCAGCAGTTATCTCTGTGGGATTTCAGATTCCCATTTCTGTATGTACCAACTGTCCATGAGTCCTGAGATGATTACAATAGAGAGTCCATACCTGCTGTTACCGTTGTTGTTTACGTTGAGGCTCTGTTGTTGCCATGTCCTTGTTGGTTTGTGGAGATGGGTACCTAGTCATGTGCATAGCGATGTTAGGCAGCAGTGATTACTGTGGGAACATAGGTTCCCATTTCTGTATATGTCAGTTATGTGGCATGTCGAGATGCCTGTTTGTCACCAAATCATGCAGTTCTGTCAATAAAAACCTAATTTTCTTGTTCTTAATTTGTTTTGTTTAGTCTGTAGTTTGTTGTGTAAACTCATTGATCCTGTTACAGTCCAGCAGTGTAATCTTCTGTCTGGGATGTACAACCGTATATCCCCCGCCCTAGAACTCCTGGAATCTTCTGTCTTAATTCTACCCCTTTTCTTGTTAACAGAGGAGGATATACACAGTGCTCTTTCTCTATTTCTCCTTATTGTCCTTTTCTTCTCTGGCCCATTAAAAGTCAGTGTTGCGCTTCTTTATCTTTGAGCACTTAAGTATAGGGAATTACATCTTCCTGTCCTTATTATTCTCCCTCCTATGACATTTAGTAAGTACATTTAAACAGGTAGAAAGAAGACTGGAATCACATTAAATATGTTGCATGTAGTCGCGAACAACCCCAACATCACATGTCGACTTTCTGGGGATTTTTAACTTCAGTAATTTGCCATTGGACGCTCCGTGGCGAAGGCGTTACAACGCAATTCGTAATCCCGCATACCGCGTTCGAAACACAGCTGCGGGCGATTTGGAAGTAGACCGCCTAGCATTGGTTTCCCATACAAAGATATGAGTGCTGGTCGTTCAGAAAGCAATGGCAAACTACTAAAAGTAAATTAACAAGACATCACAAATAGATAAAAAGTGCTGGGGTTGACTGCAACGTCATGTAAAGGATATGTGCTATGAAGTGATCCTCCTTTGCTATGTATTTAACTGTCCTTCATTAGCAATATTTGCCTCAGTATATCTAGAGTTGGTTTTCTCAAATCAAACAATTTGAACTCCGTAACATAACTGTTAGAATGGTCATATACAACACGGACAGAATGCCTAAATTTCCTGTCGGTGTTTATTTCAGGCAGTATCCCATGATTTGATGACATGCAGGCCATCAACATGATGCAACCATCACGCATTCCGTCGTAACTGCTCACGCTGCCCTACTTAACATGACTACAATTCAAGTCAAACATGTGGCTTGTCCTATCACATGTACCGACACTGTTTACAGTTCACAGAAACTAATTACTCACGTCAGTGACTTGGGATATTGTTTACTGTGTGACCTTTCGCTGATTCTTCCACTTAGATATCGGCCCATCCAATCAAATTTCATTCTTCAGCTTTTGATTTATGTTTCGTGCCAAATCGCTTTCCGTCCTCAATACATCTTTGCTTCTTCCTGCATTCTTCCTTTCATTAGATTCTCTGGATGGTAAATCATTTTCTAAGTTCGCTTCTCAAGGATCTTGTCCTGCTGATAACTCCGTGCCGTCCTTCCTTCATGGCTGTTGTTCTCCGTCTGTTTCTCTCTGACGTGTCGTTTCCATATTTACCCGTGTGTGTTCACTGTCCGCGCCGCACTTAATATACTTTCAGATCTTTCCAATCTTTCTTGTTGGTTTGCGCCGCATGGCAACATGCAACTATTTTTTTTTAAAGTTTACCATTGCTTTCTGAACGAGAAGTCAACATTCAAGTTCAACCGACCAATGTAGGGATGGAACCGCAGTCAGGGCACCGGAAATTTATGAGCAAGCACATTAACCCAGCGGCCACGAAGACCTCTTAACTCCATATTGGAGGAGCAGCAATAAACAGTAAAAGATACACTGACCATTGATTTATTAACCGAACCATTGCGGAGTTAATTGTAAACATTAGGTGATCAAAATGACTGGATATCAAATTAAAGTAAACAAAAACAATAGTTATCAACACTGACAGCATAAAGCCTCGTTTGAATATTAATGTGAATGGAAAGCCATTTGGACAGGTCAACAGTTTTTCTTACCTATATCAATTAACAACAGACGATGACAGGTGAGTGGCAAAAATAATTAAGAGAGTGTAGACACAGTAACATACACCAATTGTTTAGTTTAGTTTAGTTTAGTCGATGGATCAACATCACAGCACACGGGTGCAACCCATAAGTGCTACGTTCTCCTCCTAACTCAAACCTGAGTCTGGAGAAACTCAGTGCACGAACTCCGTAGCACCGGCGAGGATCCTGAAATACTTTGGGTAGATGTTTAACTCCAAATTTTGCCCGGGCAACGCCGTTAGGCTACTCTTTTTCGATTTCCAACTGCCAAGGGATCTTTTTACGTGCGCGAGAATACACACGGCTGCCCGATCTCACTACCCAGAGACAGTTTTATTACTAGAAGTCCACGAGAAAAAATCCCGGTCATCACCGGGGCTTGAACCCGGGACCTCCAGCACTCGAGGCGGACACCATACCTCGAGACCACGCAGCACCCCATACAACAATATATATATATATATATATATATATATATATATATATATATATATATATATATATATACACACACACACACACACTAGCTGACCCGGCCCGGCTTCGCCCAGACCCTGGAGGGGATCTATCTATCTATCAGTCTGTATGTCTGTCTGTCTGCTTGTTTGTCTGTATGTCTGTCTGACTGACCCGGCCTGGCTTCAGCCAGTCCCTGGTGGGGAGCAGGTAATTTAATTCATATAAGTAGTCATATAAGCTCCAGTTCCCGACTATCTGTCTGTCTGTCCGTCTGTCTATCTGTCTGTCTGTCAATCGACCTGTGATGTTGGGGTTGTTCGCGACGACATGCAACATATTTAATGTGATTCCAGTCTTCTTTCTACCTGTTTAAATGTGCTTACTAAATAAACATTGTACAGACCTCGGGGTAATGCACACCCTTGTCTCACATTGTAAAGCAATACTTCTCGAGCTCTCATCTGCTTTTGTCAACCTGGTACACACGACTAGACGGGTTGGCCGTTGAGTGTATGACTTCTCTCATACTGCTGCTCCTCAAGGCGGTACAGGCGGTTCTGTATTCGGCGGTGGATTATATACAAGGTTCGAAACTCGGTGCAGATGGTGTGATAAAACTCGGTGGGATTAAAAAAAAATTAACGCATGTTTTAAAGGCTAGAGTGTCGATTTCATTGCAACAGATTTTATTCCATGTGGTTCGGTGTCGTTCCGTAGAGCAGCCTGCCGCAAGCGTCGCACAAAGTACGAACTCCGTAGCTCCAGCGACGACTTCAATGACGTTATCTGTGGGAACTTTATGAAGCTAAGCCTTATTACTTTTCATTTCTGTTGCTTTGTTTGTCATGTTCATGTGTCTTGCAGATAATCATGTTCGGCCATGTTTCGCCGTCTCACACCATCACCAGAGTCGTGAATCACCTTTGTGCTCTGAACTCCATTATTTCACGTGGCCTAACCATCCAGATTTTAATCTCTCTTTTGTTCTTTCCACCATAATCTTGTAGGTTGTTACTAAATTGTCTTGTTCTTTTTTGTTTTCTTGATTAAAACGTGCCCTAAATAATCGTGTCTGTCTATGTTTAATTTCTCTGATCATTGTATGGTTTTCATTTTTTTCCTTGCAGGCCTTTCTCATTGTTGTTTTTTGTCTCTCCATGGTATTCTTTGCATTTTCCTCAGAAATTACATCTCTACTGCCAAGAGATGTTTGCCAGCTTATTTTAGTATATATAGACTTAATTTTGGGCGTTGTAATATAATAAAAACGTCCCTACCCTTTCCTAAGCATTGACTCCCTTAAAAATAAACAAACCCTTACAATTACTGTTTAAGTAACTTGCTTAGGTAGGAATAGAAAATAAAACAGCGATAGACTGACCGTGGCACAGCTAAATTTATTTGGCTTAATTTTTTTCACGTACCTGGCAAGACCGAAACTGATAGAAAAACAAAGGCCCAATGTAGTCATTTTTGGTCAGTACGACACAAAGAACAGACATGTAAAAGTTTTCCCTTCGGGGAGAAGGCACTTTGCCTTAAAAATATATCACTCTCTGCAACTATTGGTATGTTATATCTACATTATTAAGATGTGTTCATGTATTTTTATAAAGTACATATACAAGTGTGTTAATTAAGAATTAATTAGAATGATAATTCAACAGTTCTTGTAAGCTAGAGTCTGATTTTATTTTTACCAATGAAGCACATGTTTTACCACGCTGTAAATTTTCCTAGGTCTTACCATTTCAAATTCTTATGTTAAACTCTTTTATAGGCATTATGAACTTATATCTAACTAATAGTGCTTATAACCTATAAATATGTGTACTGTAGAGTATCAACTAGAGTAGAGATTGGACTTTAAAGAAACATTTTCTCAATGTAGGAGCAGACTCTTAATTTCATACTTCACAAGTAGAGAACTGGTGTCTGCCACTTTCAAATATCCTATGTAGTGTAAATTCACTGGTAAGGATGTCGCTGAACTTGTTTTATCCATGCGGGGACATACAAATGATTACGCATATTCCTGACTCTTACTTAGTCAGGGGATAAAATATTTTGCTACATCATAATCTGTAACTTGGAACTATAGTGCTAAATTTTAGTACCATCCTTTTGTTAACAGATTATCAACCACTCAGCATGAGTGGTGAACATATAATCATTTCATAAAATAGTGTTAGGAGAATGCCATGGGTGAGAATATAAATTCATGAACAATCAAAGTAAACGCGTGATGTAAATGCATGTTCAGATAGGATTCAATCCGCATGACCTCACTGTAGTAAGAACAGAAGCGAAGATGGATGTGAATAGATTGCTTGCAATACTCAGAATACTGGACCGTGCGACATAAGTTATTCTAATAAATACACTCCGAATAATAGCAGTCATTGGCAAAATATATCACAGCGGTTACTATCCCCATGTGCTGTATGCAGTGGAGGAAAACAATGTATGTTTAGTTTGTGGATTACCCCTGAAGAAAATTCAAAACCATTGGCTCTGGCATTAAATTTTATGATTAATATTATTATGTATGATTATCATGTACTTAATATCAGAGAAATGTACATGTATTTTTTTTTTCTGGTATGAGAATTTTCTCTTTTCTGATTGTTACTTTTTCCTGTGGGAAGATACATTTTAATGTTACCCTTGGGGACATGAGGATGTTGATAGAAGAATTCATGTGTATGTTAGTACTTAAGAAGCCAATGTTGAATAGTCTTGACCTAATGATGATTATAGTGCCGAAAGGAAGACGCGGCATTAGAAACCACAGAGTTTCTGTATAGGCTATTCTCTTCAAGTAATGAGAGAGACAATATCAACATGTTGGATGGACAGAATGACTTCACTCATCTAATAGTCCCAGTAACAACAGAACAAAATATAAGTGAGAAAATACCTTACTCACTGTTAAGAATCAGAATGGCTCTACTCAGCAATGAGGGACAGTGGAACGTGGACACCCACTCCTTTCCCCTTCTCCCCTTGTTGTTTTGTATTTTTGTTTGTAATTGTCTTGTGAAAGGTAACACATCACAGTAGGTTAATGCTCGTGTTGTATTCTTTGTCATCCCTTTTCTATAGAAGAGAAGTGAGTGGTGGTTTTGGTGGAACTGCATTCCATAACTAGCATCAGGATCCTGGGTTAAAAGCCTGGTGAAGGTGTGTCAGGACTAAATGGCTTAACCATGTTCTGGATCTATAAATACATCGTTTACTGCTGCACTCATAAGCTGCAAAGGCAAGCAAAAGAGATACATACGAAGACAACTGACGGTGTGATTGAGGAAGTCCTATTTTAGTAGGAATATCCAGGATGGACTTCAAGATCTAATAATCTACAAAGATGAAGATCATCAGAGTACTGACAACAGTGTATCGTCTGCGTTACTTCTGAGAAGTATCACTTATGGCCTCATCATTCAACCAAGTCAATGGAACTGGGACAATCCTTCTAGCAAGTTACTAAAACTAACAACAGTGAGTAACCTTCAACTGTTGGTTGGATTACCAAGTTAATATCCACAATGGATAAGTCTTCGAAAGAACATCTCACAGCTGCAACAGTCAAACATAAGGTTCCAGCCATGCAACACCAAGTTCTAGCTATGAACACCAACTCAAAATGGGAGAAGACACTGAACCACATAAGCCAATACAACCAAGGTACAAACTTAATATCATCTAAAACATAACTACGAAACCAGATTACCTCAAGGTTCCAAACCCTGAACACCATCAGATAAAAGATCATATGAAAGCAACTAAATGCCTCTACATCAGCAACAAGAGGAATCATCCAATTGTTTGCAAACCTGCTACTGTGCTGGATTTATTCATCTGTGGATATATGTAGGTATAGATCAATTGTGGCCCTAGTCACAGATACTACCATGAGATGCCTCTCAGTCAATTAAAGTTCTACAATTGACTAGATAACAACGACTAATTCCTTGCCGGTCCAATGTCAGCCTAAATGCCATGGGTTACAGACTCGCGACTAGGTGGGTGAAACCTTTGTGTAAGCCAATTTAGTAGTCGGATATTAGAAGCCGAGAAGCTGAATGGACGTCAACTTTTCATCAGACCTGATGATAAAGGGAATTACCTTCTGCAAAGCTTAAGTGGAAATCCTGAAGTATGACCAACCGGAGGCACCAAATTTCACAAAAAGGGCACCGAGCTTAAGGCAACAGAATATTCGTGATTCTAGCCCCAAACGGAGGCGATATATGGTGTGTGATTTTTCAATTCCTGGATTATGGAGTATAAAATAGTCCCCAGCCAATTACCAGTGGATAAATATTAGGAACATAACTGAGTGCATTAATTCGGTACCCAGATAATGGGAAAAGGATCTAATCTACAGCAAAGATGAACTCTTAACCGCACACCAGGAGATAAATGACTCTATTAATTAGTTTAATTAGTAATACAAAATGCTGTTTATGTGTTGGTTTTTTTCTGAAGGTAACAGGTCAGTAGTTTTTTTCCAATGGTATATATATAGTATTGTATTTTGACACCAACTCATTATGTTTAAAATGAGAGAATGGTAAAAGGTGTCAGAAACCAATGATGATATGTTGGGTTCTATTTAATCTTTATTTGCCTTAATTATGAGGGTAAATGAAAGTAGACCCAATTTGTGGTTGTTGTGTTGTTTATAATAACATTGTTTTTTTTTTTTTTTTTTTTTTTTTTTTGGGGGGGGGGGGGGGGGTCACTGTGTACTATATTGTAATAATGCAATGAATCCCATGCCTGTCTGAAAATGCATAGTGTTTATTACATATATATATATGTAACTGCAGATCTTGAGTTAATACCTGAACTGTTTGTCCAAAAGTGTTGTGTACATCAAGTAAATGTGGTGTCCAACAAGTGGTTGTTTATATGTTGTGAGCAATCAATATCCTTCTAGCACTATAGTAAATTTAAAGGGTGATGAATTGGGAAGGGAAACCTACACACAGATGCCATTGTTTCAAGGATTGAACTCTTTTTTCCTGGGATTTGTGGTAAATATCCCTGATCACACTGCATTCTAACTAGTGACCAGAAAATCAATAATACCCTCTAGCCATTTTAACCAAATATTCTTAGGAATTAAAATCCACATCCCACAGGCGTGGATTAGCTTTCCCTTGATCGATAGACCAATTCTTATATTTATTCGCAGGCCTTTGAAATGCCAAATAATCTTATGCTTTTTTTTTTTTTATTTCTCGGCATTTTGGCTAAGATCAACGTGTAGTATCTGCTTTTCATCTGAGTAGTGTAAGTGGGGCTAAAGCCGCCCGTTTTGAGGAGGGAATTGAGGAGGAGGAGGACTATATAAATCAACCATTTATCGATTTCCCACCTCAATTTGAAATCTATTTTTAGCATTTATCGATTTTCCTCCTCAAAGAGCGATAACTCCTGGTATGATTATTTTAAGTGGGCGGGGTCAAGTGACTCATCAGAGTGGGTGTGGTCAAGAGGTGGTCAAGTAGTGGTCTAGAGATGGTCAAGTAGGGGTCAAGTGACCCTTTAAATTGTAGAGGAAGATATGTGTAGTGATATGGTGATGATCAAGAGATGATCAAGAGGTGGTCAAGCGGTGGTCAAGTGGTGGTCAAGTGGTCAAGTGACGAAATTTTAGTGGAAAGTAGTTGTAATGATATGGTGATGATCGTGAGGTGGTAAATTAGTGGTCAAACAGTGGTCAAGCAGTGGTCAAGCAGTGGTCAAGTGGTCGAGTGACCACTTAAATTGTCGGGGAAAGTATGTGTAGTGACATGGTAGTGGTTAAAGTGATCGATGACATGGTCAAGAGGTGGTCAAACAGTGGTAAAGTAGTGGTCAAGTGGTCGAGTGACCGGTTAAATTGTCGGGAAAAGTATTGTAGTAAAACGGTAGTGGATAAAGTGATCGATGACGTGGTCAAGAGGTGGTCAAGCAGTGGTCAAGTAGTGGTCAAGTTGTCGAGTGACCACTTAAATTGTCAGGGAAAGTGGGTGTAGTAAGTTGGTGATGATCGTGAGTTGGTCAAGTAGTGGTCAAGGGGTGGTCAAGTTGTCAAGGGGTGGTCCAGTGACCACCTAAATTGTAGAGGAAGGTATGTGTAGTTAGTTGGTGATGATCACGAGATGGTCAAGCAGTGGTCAAGTACTGGTCAAGTGTCGAGTGACCACTTAAATTGTCAGGGAAAGTACGTGTAGTGAAACGATGGTGGTTAAAGTGAGCGATGACGTAAGAGGTAGTCAAGTGGTTTAGGCACAAAATAAAACAATAACAACAAAAATAATAATATACAAACTGGTAACATTTCACATGGGTTTTTATTGGTAGACAACATCTATTCGGTTACAATTTCTAAAGCTTGCTCCATGTACCACCCAAATGATCAGAGGGCATTGGTTATGGTTTCTAAACAATATCAGACAGGGAACCCTGCCAACTTGTAAATATAAAACCTGATACTGGGTATTGATTCAACACAGAATTTTGTATCTGGCCTAACTATACCAGCTGAATTTAACAAATCTACAGCATTCACTTTTGCCACAAACGCCTCGAAATCAGACCTATTGGATACTAAAAAGGGTGTAGGGAACAATGACGAATTATTCGGAAATGCATGGTAGAAGCGTAGGGCTTGTGTCTCTCGATGCCTCAATATTGTATGCAGGCTGACGACAATTTTAAAATGAGATGTCTGGGCGTTGAAGATCGGGAATAAACGGGAACCCCAGTCAATGGTGGCATGAGAATCCGGTTGGTTAAAAAAAGTCCATTCAGACAAATAAAGACCACACCGTCTGTGTGATCTAAGCGTGTTCCAATTTTCAATATAAATGTTTTTAACATCCATGGGTAAAACCTTCAGCGAAAGACATTCACTAGCTGATGATGATGAGGCTGATGCAGATGCTGGTTGTGCGTCACTCGGTAAGGCACTAGAGGTTGACTGTTGTTGAGTCGATTTCATGTGTGATGATATTTCCTCATTTCCGTTCAGTAAGGTAATAGATGATGCTGTATGAGTGTCTGTAACTATCGGCAACGGACTACCTACTGACTCGTTATTGTTAACCGCCGAAAAGCTAGCTGACGGTATCTGAGTGTTTGTAAAATACGACCCTCCATCATTTGATACTGTTGGTTAGTTGACTTCCGACGTTTACCAGTAGGTTGTTCGTCTGTGGTCGGTTCTCTTCTTCTCTTGCGAGTTGCATCTTGGTCATTGTTAGTTGTTGTTTCATGCTCGGTCTTCATATGTCTCCGTAAATTATCGTATCTCTTGTAAATACGATCACAATAACCACAATTAAAAACATCCCCATAATGAGAAGTCGCAATATGACGTAACAAACCATCAGGACGTGTGAAGTTTTTATTACAGAGAGTACATGTATTCTTCTGCATAGCTAACATTCTCGATACAACAAATAGTTTGTAAAATGACCGAAGTATTTGTTTTTCCGTTATCCAGTCATATAACTAAGAACCAACTTGTAAGACGAGAATATTATTCGACTATCTTATCCGTAGACATGAGCCGTTGTGTTGACTCTGTTGTAGACAATAATATTTCAACAGATGAAGCATACACTGTCTTTGTGAATATAGCAGATGAAATATTTTCAGATGAAGACAGCAATTCCGGTCGGGTAATAATTTTAATGTCTTTGGTTATACATTTGAATAAGAAGCTAGTCAATTCCTTGTACAATAGTGCTGTGTATGTTGAACAAATCGAAAGAGTACTCACACATGCAGGTGGATATATATATATATATATATATATATATATATATATATATATATATATATATATATATATATATATATATATATATATATATATATATATATATATATATATATATATATATATATTAGCAGACACGATTGTTAACTTCCGATGAATTAGAAAAGCTGTTGAAATTATTTTGAATCAACTTCAAAATACACCCTTTATCGTTTATTGTGAGCACTCAAATGACTACGCATTCGTTTCCTTACCAACTTGTCTGTGCTGTGCGTGAGTGGGAGTTGTATATACGAAAAATAGTATTTGAGGGTGCTAGTTTTCTAACACAAAATCTGATTGGTGGGTTTGTATTCAACCAATGGGTGAGTGAGTTACAAAAGAGTTTGGGTGTTGTTTGTTCCACACAAGTAGCGTAGAAATTCTGTACTATGCCAGTATAACGTGTCCTATGTATTACTGTAAGTTGTGGTATCTTGTGTACTATGTAGTTCAAAACTAGTTTGTGTTGTATGCTGTGTAATGTGTTGTTGAAATACTATATGTCTTTTGTAGCTGTAAGAGATGATAACGTCATAATCTCCACTCTATCATGGTCGCTAAGTTATTGATAGTGTCTTCAGTGCCGCGAAAAAGACTCATTGTGAGATATCGATAACTCCCTTCTCCAGACGGAGTCCATCAATGGTGCATGACCATTATGGCCAAGCAACGACACGGCAATGACAAGGCAAAATGGCGTCGAATATAGCCTAACGTACACAACTTATGAGGTCATCGACTGTCCGTTCCATCACGCTCGACAAATACGTGGTCACTAAGTCCTCAAATTACTCACTCAAATAAACATATAGGATAATAAGGCACCGGCCCAAACAATGAAAACTGACAAAAACAATTTTAAAAAAATGACATAATCGTTAAAATGTAACACACACAAAGACAGATACAACAGTGACTAAAAAAATAATAAAAAATGACACGACAAAATAACACACACACACACACACACACACACACACACACACACACAATTAAAACTGAAACAACCAATGAAAAATCGCTGACACGAACACTAGAAGCTGACACAAACACTAAATAAGGTACCTAAAGAAAAGCTAAACTTTGTTAACCAAAATGTGAAAGTAGGAAAATGTGATACCCAAATGTAAAACAAATAGCAAGAGAGGAATAGCTCGGCCCAACTTATAAAAACTAGGACAATATGTCAACCAAACGGGAAAAAGTTAGACCAAATACAAAAATATCTAACTCAAACTAATGAAAAGTAGGGAAACTTTGTTAACCAAAGGAAGGGAAAAACCTAGGTCAAGTAGGAAAATCTGTTACCCAAATGTGAAAAATGTCGGGCAAATACAGAAATAGTTCGTCCACATGTATGCAAACTAGGAAAATTTGTTACTCGAACAGGATAAAATATTGCCCAAGTAGGGAAATTTGAGAACCAAATGTGAAAAAATATAATCCAAAGAGAGGAATATCTCGTTCCAACTTATAAAAAGAAGGAAAATTCTCAACCAAATGAGAAAAAGTTAGACCAAGTATAGTAACAGCCCAACCAAACTTATGAAAAGTAGGAAACTTTGTTAGCCAAAGCGAAAAAAACCTAGGTCAAGTAGGAAAATCTGTTAGCCAAATGTGAAAAAATGTCACCCAAATACAGAAATACCTCCTCCACACTTATTAAAATTAGGAAAATTTGTTAGCGAAATAGTAAAAATATTGCCCAAGTAGGGAAACTTGATAGCCAATTGTGAAAAATATCACCCAAAGAGAGGAATATCCCGGCCAGAATTATAAAAAGTAGGAGAACTATTCGCCAAATGGGAAAAAATTCCCAAATGGGAAGTTATAAAATACAAATGTATCCCGCAAGTCATACAGAAGTGTCCCCCATATTGTCATAAAAAATATTTGTGTGTGTAGGTAAGTTCATGTCTTTGGCAGTTCATATTTTCTAAATTCATTTCTTCAGCATAAGATTTGTGTAAGTTCACGCCCTCATCATAAATTTTGTTGTGTAAGTTCATGTCTTCGACAGTTCATGTTTTGCTAAGGCCTAGTTTTAGTGAAAATGCAGAAGTCTATTGGCTAGAATTTCAACCTGAGTGATCAATTACTAACACTGCCTGTGGACACCTATTCTTACCCATGCGCTAAAGTTGAGAAAATGAACTTCCGTTGAGTGGAAGCTACCGCAGACTTGAATTATTAAACCCCTCTGTGTGCATTACCCCGCGACCTATACAATGTTTATTGAGTAAGCACATTTAAACAGGTAGAAAGAAGACTGGAATCACATTAAATATGTTGCATGTCGTCGCGAACAACCCCAAAATCACAGGTCGACTTTATAGGGAATTGTACGGTTAGTAATTTTCCAATGGCCGCTCCGTGGCGAAGACGTTGGGACTCAATTCATAATCCCGCATACCGCGTTCGAAACACAGCTGCGGGAGATTTGGAAGCAGATAGCCTAGCGTTGGATCCCCATACAAAGATATGAGTGTTGGTGGTTCAGAAAGCTTTGGCAAACTACTGAACGTAACTTAGCAAGACATCACAATCAGCCAAAAATTGCTGGGGTTGACGGCAGCGTCATGTAAAGGATATGCAACTAATGTATTTTTTTTTTAAGTTTACGAGTGCTTTCTGAACGAGAAGTCAACTTTCAAGTCCAACCGACCAGTGTAGGGATTGAACCACCGTCAGGGCACCGGAAATTTTAGCGCAAGCGCACTAACCTAGCTGCCACGAAGACCTCTTAACTCCATATTGGAGGAGTAGCAATAAACAGTAAAAGATACACTTACGATTGTTTTATTAACCGAACCATAGCGGAGTTAACTGTAAACATTAAGCTATCAAAATGACTGGGTATAAAAATAAAGTAAATTTTTAAAAAGATGGTTATCAACACTCATAGCATCAAGCCACTTTTGAAAATTAATATGAATGGAAAGCCACTTGTAGGGTCAACAATTTATTTTACCTATATTAATTAACAATGCATTAAAAAGGAGAATAGTCAAATGCGCACGTATATCTAACACTACTGTATGGCGCGCAAGATTGGACATTGAACAAGCAATTAGAAAGTCACATAGAAGACCTGGAGATGTGGATATAGAGACGAATATGGAGTATTTCATGGAAACAAAAACAATTAAATGCAGAGGTTCTAGAAAAACTGGGAATGAAGAGAGAGTTGATGAAAGAAATAAAGAGGAGATAAGTGAAATATTTCGGCCATGTTAAAAGACATGATACTCTTATAAAAACCATACTGGAAGACAAGGTTGGGAGGGGGGGGGGGCAAACGAGCAAGAGGTAGACAACAATACAAGTGGGAAGATAACATCAAGAGATGGACGAACATCAGCCTGACAGAATGTGCAGTCAAGACGAGAGACAGACAGTGTTGAGATCCTTTGCAGCCAAATTTCATTATGAAGACGGCACCTGATTGATTGATGGATGGTTAATTAACATCACATGATGACAGGTGAGTGGCTGAAATAAGTAAGAGAATATAGACAAAGTAACATGCAACAATATATAGAATGCGATCGGCATTGCCAGTAGTGGGTTGTGCTCAATATTTAAATTTCAAATCCCGAAACAACCACATAATCAATGTATTATTGCTCACTGGATTTAGGAGGCCTGGTATTCCTTGCCAGTGAGAAGTCCTGATCGTTTGGGTCCCATCGATTGATGGACGTCGGTCGCGGCGATTGGGCAATCTTGAGCATAGCCTACGATGGGTAGCGTTGTGATATTATGTTGTGATAATTTGGTGTGTTCAGTGTGTGCCGCGTTGTTACACACCCGCTTCACTCGCGTGATCCGGGACTGTTTCCGGATCCGGTCAGGGATATGCACTACTGACGAGCTCAAACGAGGGCGAAACTCGAGTATAGTGCTTCCATATTGACGTGAATAGGCCTTAGGTTCATACCAGAATGCGATCGGCATTGCCAGTAGTGGGTTGTGCTCAATATTTAAATTTCAAATCCCGAAACAACCACATAATCAATTTATTATTACTCACTGGATTTAGGAGACCTGGTGTTCCTTGCCAGTGAGAAGTCCTGATCGTTCGGGTCCCATCGATTGACGGACGTCGGTTGCGGCGATTGGGCAATCTTGAGCATAGCCTACGATGGGTAGCGTTGTGATATTCTGTTGTGATAATTTGGTGTGTCCAGTGTGTGCCGCGTGGTTACACACCCGCTTCACACGCGTGATCCGGGACTGTTTCCGGATCCGGTCAGGGATATGCACTACTGACGAGCTCAAACGAGGGCGAAACTCGAGTATAGTGTTTCCATATTGACGTGGATAGGCCTTAGGTTCATACCAAAATGCGATCGGCATTGCCAGTAGTGGGTTGTGCTCAATATTTAAATTTCAAATCCCGAAACAACCACAGAATCAATATATATATATATATATATATATATATATATATATATATATATATATATATATATATATATATATATATATATATATATATATATATATATATATATATATATATATTAGGTCAGCATGGCGACCCAAGTTGGATTAAAATATTGACTTCTCGTTCTTGACTTGGTGAGGACAGGCAAGCTTCGTGCGGAGTGGCTTGCTTCGCTTCGGAGGTCACGGGTGACAAGCATCGCCTGGATCTTTTCTCCGGGTCATGCCAGTGTTCTGGGAAATGAACAGGCGGACTGATTGGCTGGCTCTGCAGAACTTGGTGGAGTATTGATACATGACAAGGCAGACGTGGTTGCGGCCTTGTGGGAGCACGTGTACACCTCGGAGGAGCAAATGGATTACCATGGTCCGGCAAGAATGCGACAGCGAGGGGTGACGAGGGGATCTGGCCGACGATCAACGCTCAGAGGAAAGGGGAGACGGACTTATAATCAGATTGCTACTGGTACTATTAATGTTGGAACTCTTCGATGGCTGCTGAGGATGGAGACGGAGCGCTCATGGGAATGCCCCGAATGCTGTGATGTCGGTTCCTAAATCAATCAATCAATCAATCAATCTGATGACGATAATTAGCGTTAATAGTAGCAGTCATGTCTTTAGAATATATTAATAATAAGGAATATTGTCCTGATAAGCATTACTAGAAACATATTTTTAAAAATCAAGTTTAGTGCTTATACAAATATATAATCATATGAAGGTAACGGTAGTGAAATCAATCATGCCTATTGGTTTTAAACAAATAAATACCTACAACATTATATTTAATAAATTCATAGACTGTAACAGTATAACTAATATGACTCGTAAATTCATAGAGTGAATCGGTATAAGCATCAATCGTCAATTCATGGAGTGAATGGCAACATCTCTCTCTCTCTCTCTCTCTCTCTCTCTCTCTCTCTCTCTCTCTCTCTCTCTCTCTCTCTCTCCCTCTCTCTCTCTCTCTCTCTCTCTCTCTCTCTCTCTCTCTCTCTCTCTCTCTCTTTTCATAGAGTGAGTCGGTATAACTATCTCGGAATAGTCATAATATCTGATAAGAGGTGTGTCAAAGCGATTAGACGAAGAATCGCTTTGGCAAAGGTAGTCTTTGCAAAATGGGAAAATATACAGACCAATAACAAATTCTCAATTACAAGAGAAAAAGAGCGTTAAAGTGCTACATAGATCCTGTACTGTTATATGGATGTGAAAAGTGGACAGTAAGCCAGAAAAGTTGACATATATATGATAGCAGTGGGGATGTGGTTTCTGAGGAAAATGAAAGAATACCACTATCAGACAGAAAAAAAAACGAGTAAGTCCTACAGGAAACAAACGAAAACTGTACAATGGTTAGAGGATTTAGGCGAAGACAATCATGATTTGTGAAACACGTTGTGAGAATAAATAAACATGAAAACTGTACAATGGTTAGAGGATTTAGGCGAAGACAATCACGATTTGTGAAACACGTTGTGAGAATAAATAAACATGAAAACTGTACAATGTTTAGAGGATTTAGGCGAAGACAATCATGATTTGTGAAACACGTTGTGAGAATAAATAAACATGGAAACTGTACAATGGTTAGAGGATTTAGGCGAAGACAATCACGATTTGTGAAACACGTTGTGAGAATAAATAAACATGAAAACTGTACAATGTTTAGAGGATTTAGGCGAAGACAATCACGATTTGTGAAACACGTTGTGAGAATAAATAAACATGAAAACTGTACAATGTTTAGAGGATTTAGGCGAAGACAATCAGGATTTGTGAAACACGTTGTGAGAATAAATAAACATGGAAACTAAGTAACAACCTGCAAGATTACGGGGGAAAGAACATTTGGAAGGCAGAGAGAGGAATATCAGGATGGTTAGACCACGTGACATAATCGAGACCAGAACACAATTCTGATCCACGACTCTGGTGATGGTGTGAGACGGCGAAACATGGCCGAACATGATTATTGTTGCCCTATAATGATGATGACTTACATATCAATAGAAATGAAAAATAGTAAGGATTAGCTTTATAGAGTTCCCACTGATAATATTAGGAGCGTCCATTTGAAATCCTTTCACCGTGCGTAATTGCGTATGTTAAACATGATCATGTCATAGTCATGTTATAAGTACTGACCAATGAATAAAAGAGCACGTGCTTATCGTCCCATGATGCATAGGTTCTGTTTCTGACCGTTGAGAAAATGGCAGCGTTGATCCAAAATCCGTCTTAAGAAGCTCAAAGAGCGGTGATTCAGTTTCTTTCATTTGAAGGATGTCGACCAGTGGAGAATGCAGGCAGCGTACGGTAACAAATGTGTGTCGAAGACAACAGTGACAGGCTGGGCACGAATGTTTCGGAAAGAACGCCAGCTCACGACAGATTTTCGATGGCCTGGTCAAGAGCATATTGTTGCAACAGACAAAACCATCGCCAGAATTGATGCAGCAGTACAGGTGAGCCTGTTCGGATCATACGTTCGTTAGCAAAAGAATTTGATGTGTCTATTGGGACAATTTCAAAAGGTCGTTCATAAGAAACTACAGTATCGGAAGGTGTGTTCACAGTGGGTACCACGGATGTTGACCGACCACCAAAAAGATGAACGCATGGGAAGGTGTTTGAACCACTTGCTGCATTACAGAGTGGAGGGTGATGCATTTCTCTTCGGTATTGTGGCAGGCAATAAATCATTGTGTCACCACTTTGAGCCGAGCAGCAAAAGAGAGAGCATGCAATGGAAGCATGCTGGATCACCAAAAGCCAAAAATTCAGGTTTCCGATGGTAAGGTTATGCTGAGCGCATTATTTGAACATGAAAGCCTATTATTGGCCGACTGTGGGATGCAGATTTTAATCTATGAGAATATTTGCTTTAAGTGTCTAGGGGTTTTAGGTTGATTCTCTTTCCACTTCTGGGATGCAAGTTTATCAGGGAAATTTACCACAAATACAAGGAGAAAAACCCTTCAATCCTTAAAGCAATGGTATCTGTGTGTAGGTTTCCCCTCCCACTCAATCACTTAATTGTTATTTAATGTTACAGGACATTGATTGTTTACAACATATAAACAACCACGGTTGAACAAACATCAACACAATTGATGTAGACATCAACATTTGCACATACTGTTGAAGAATAAATTCAATTCAGAGGTAACATACACACATATAATGGCCATATTCGGTTCTGGGCTTTGCATGACATGACTTAGGACATAGGTATAAAATCACATAAAATATAACATTGGTGTACAATCCCATATGACAACCCCTTTGTCCCAAAATCAGTGTAATCATATTCATGTACTCACCCCAAACAACCAATAATTGGTTATACCACCATTGAAAAATCCATTGGTTTTTACACAAAAAAGAAACCATGGTATGAGTTCATAAAACCACCTAATACATATATTCATGTACAAAACCAAAACAATAACCAATACTTGGCTTTAACACCGAGTTTAGTTTAGTTTGGCTTTAACACCACTGAAACCTAATGATGTAACAAAAAAACGTTGGCATGTGTTCACAAAACAAATCAAACTCTACATGCAGGACATAATACTAGCTAATTAATTAGTTAACATCTCAACAGAGCACCTGTCTCAACAGGAGGACAATATCACAACCGGATACCTCTATCAAAACCTACCTTGATCACAATGAAACTCTGTCAAAACAGGACAACATGCTCTCATCTCTATGACCTTATCTTGTTCGGCTATCCTGATCTGGTAGGTGTTTATGTTATTGTAACATCATACCAGCAAGGGGGAGCAGGTGTTGATGTTTGGTTTTGTAATGACATTTGACGTTATACAAATGTGTAAAGAAGGGATTGTGCATTTTTATGTCAGCAGGGGGATGAATGGTGGAGTTGCTTGAAGCCCATGATGCCTAGCCTTATTGTCTTATCAACATTGGGCTAATGAAGAATAGGGAGCCTGAAACTTGATTGGCAGGAGGGTCTTAATTTCTCTCAGGACACAAGAGGAATGATGATTCTGAATAATGACCCCCACCTCATGGTCACACACTTGACCATACAACAGCCCAACATCTTATCTGAATAATGACCCCCCACCTCATGGTCACTCACTTGACCATACAGCAGCCCAACATCTTATCTGAATAATGACCCCCCACCTCATGGTCACTCACTTGACCATACAGCAGCCCAACATCTTATCTGAATAATGACCCCCCACCTCTTGGTCACTCACTTGGCCATACAGCAGCCCAACATCTTATCTGAATAATGACCCCCCACCTCATGGTCACTCACTTGGCCATACAGCAGCCCAACATCTTATCTGAATAATGACCCCCCACCTCATGGTCACTCAATTGGCCATACAGCAGCCCAACATCTTATCGTCTACCGTACAGTGTACTGTTGGATTAACATCATGAGGAATCAGACTAACGGGTGAATTAAGACTTGGTGATGCTTAGATATTACCCCGAACACCAGGGTCAATCAACACCCTTAGGTGATATACCAGGATAGGTAGCCCCTAAGTGCTCATCTGCCACTTTTCTATCAGCAAAATCCTATAAGAGTGATAATCAACACTCTTAGGTGGTATACCAGGATAAGTAGCCCCTAAGTGCTCAACTGCTAATTTCTTATCAGCAAAGATCCAGAGGATGAACAGTAGTTGATGAAAGCCCCAAGAGGTTGATTACAACATCTTGTTTATTGGTTATTGAATGGATAGAGAGGATAGTTATTTTCAGTGTTTTCTGAAGGATTTGTCTGCATTACTGATGGATGTGTTTGCACTACTGAGGGATGTGTATGTCTTACTGAAGGATTTGTCTGCATTACCGATGGATGTGTTTGCACTACTGAGGGATGTGTATGTCTTACTGAAGGATTTGTCTGCATTACCGATGGATGTGTTTGCACTACTGAGGGATGTGTATGTCTTACTGAAGGATTTGTCTGCATTACCGATGGATGTGTTTGCACTACTGAGGGATGTGTATGTCTTACTGAAGGATTTGTCTGCATTACCAATGGATGTGTTTGCACTACTGAGGGATGTGTATGCCCTACTGAAGGATTTGTCTGCATTACTGATGGATGTGTTTGCACTACTGAGGGATGTGTATGTCTTACTGAAGGATTTGTCTGCATTACCAATGGATGTGTTTGCACTACTGAGGCATGTGTATGCCCTACTGAAGGATTTGTCTGCATTACTGATGGATGTGTTTGCACTACTGAGGGATGTGTATATCTTACTGAAGGATTTGTCTGCATTACTGATGGATGTGTTTGCACTACTGAGGGATGTGTATGTCTTACTGAAGGATTCATGTCCACCAGTACCCAGAAAGTGGTGCCAGCCCTATTCATAAGTTACAGCTAATTATGTAGAGAAAGCGGCACTGATATCACCGAGCGTGGGATGACCTTATTGACATCAGACTGGTCGTGCTGAAATGCCTTGTTGACTAAAGCTGAGATTCTGATATTATTAACCAGAGAAGCTGGACGGTCGTCATCTCTTTTTTTATTGTATTCGATGATGTAGAGAATTACCTTCTGCCCAGTCTGAAGAGGACCTCCTGAATTGTTTGACTGACCCAAGCCTCAGCTTCACTCGGCCATACAGCCTATTTAGATCTCAGGTCATGGTTATGTTCTCTCGGGATCTCACTATGAAAGCATATAACAGGGTTGAGCCATGATAGTTGACAGAACTGTTGACTTTCCCTAAACGAAATCATTGATGTAATGGGATAGGTCACAGAAGAAAAAGATTACCAGTACAGGTTGAGAGGACATGTCAGTTAGATAGGACTCTCTTCGTGTATTTGTAGATGAGAGCTTGTTATCATCAAGTTGCAGATAGATACGAAGAATTATTGATTTAATAATTTATGCATTTGTTGGTTGTTAATTTTTGGGAAAACATCAGATATACACTGATTTTGTTATTTATGTGTTTGTAATTGATGGAGGGGATTTAATATCCACAGACCAGACAGAAACGTTCTCCAAATCCCCGCAAGTGTTCTAAATAAATAGTTGGGTTGAAACCTGGAGTTTGTGTTTATAACTTGCAGAAGTGTTCTAAATAAATAGTTGGGTTGAAACCTGGAGTTTGTGTTTATAACTTGTAGAAGTGTTCTAAATAAATAGTTGGGTTGAAACCTGGAGTTTGTGTTTATAACTTGTAGAAGTGTTCTAAATAAATAGTTGGGTTGAAACCTAGAGTTTGTGTTTATAACTTGTAGAAGTGTTCTAAATAAATAGTTGGGTTGAAACCTAAAGTTTGTGTTTATAACTTGTAGAAGTGTTCTAAATAAATAGTTGGGTTGAAACCTGGAGTTTGTGTTTATAACTTGTAGAAGTGTTCTAAATAAATAGTTGGGTTGAAACCTGGAGTTTGTGTTTATAACTTGTAGAAGTGTTCTAAATAAATAGTTGGGTTGAAACCTGGAGTTTGTGTTTATAACTTGCAGAAGTATTGTTCAAAAGTGGTGTTCACAATTTATTATGTAACACTATGGTACCTTAGAATTTGATCATAGTGAGGGAGGGATTCACACACAAGGACACATTTTGAAATGGAGTGAGAATATTTGTCCTCTAGTGTCTTTGGTAAATTTCCCTGATCATTTCTCATTCCAAAGGAGGTCCTGTCTTTACAAAAATCGTGTAGGACTTGAATACATTAGGATCTGTCTTTCACGTTGGGTGTTTCGGAGCCATACATAGATTTCCTAAGGAAGGATGATTAATATGGATAACACATCCGGACAACCCCTAGTCATACGACCCACCTTTCTCAAATTAAAAAGAAAAAATCACCACATATTTTGCCCTGTATTATGGTAAGGATTTTCGATCCAATATATCAAGTTTGTTGCGAATGTGGTCATGTCTGTGCACAGCTTTGTGTCTGGTGTGCTGCCACTGTTTTCTGATGTTGATATTCCTCCATGCCATGATGACAAACTGTCCAGCATATCTCTTTTTATAGAATGTCAGACGGCCCTTTTGAAAATAAAGTTCATTCGTTCGTGTCCTCCGCTCTAACTTTACTGTCGTGACGACGTAATGCAATGTTCCCTTTCTCAAGACACGTTATTTTGGGATAACCGCCACCAGCGATTAAACCGTCTCCAAGCTGGAAATAAGGATGTGAGCGCACGACAGGAGAAGGACACAGGGGAATACCCTCCCCCGGGAAGTGTGAGGTATGTGATGGACGCGAGGTACTCGTCGAGGGTGTGGGAGTTGGAGGAAGGGGGGGGGGGAGAAATGTGACTGCTTCTGACGACTACAGACCTGCTGTGAGCTCGCCCAGCAGTGGGTTTTCTAGCAGTGTACGTGAATGACGTATGTCAGTGTAAAAAAAGAAAAATCTTAATTTTTTTTAAAATTATGGCGCAATGTTCCACGGGGGCCAGAGTTGCCCCATGAGGTGCCACTTCCCCGCGTGTCGTTCAAATGACCCCCCCCCCCTGCTACTGACCCTGGCCAGATCAAGTGAAGTTACTACACTTTGATCTCAGCTCAAAGCTCGATAATTTGAAGACGATTGTTGTTTTGTTTTTAATAAAGGCTCAGGGGTTCCCACAGGGGCCTGACCCTCCCCATCAGGTCCTGACGTCCCTTTGTGTCGTTCGGATGACCGCCTCTGCATGTGGAACTGGCGAGATCAAGATCAGTTACTACACTTTGATATTAGCCAAAAGGCTGAGAAATATAACATCCACAGTTTATTTGGCCTTTCAAAGGCCAGTCTAAAATATGACAACGGACAATATAGTGAAATTAATAAACGTATATGTATTAAGCGGGAAAACCCATGAAAGCATATTACCAAAATGTGTTATGCAAAAAACAATGTAATAAAGTAATATAGTAGTTGTGTTAAAACACTTTCTAAGTTTTATCAGCGGATATAACTGCAAAAGTTATGAAATAGTGATAAAGGTTTATTTATAAATGACATTAACAAAATATTTGTAATGTAATTGCTAGAACTGTAAATATTAGAACTAGTTTTAGATCAGGTAATACCCCTTAATATTTTAATTAATTATGCCCCTTGCCTTAATTTAATTTTGTTTGTTCATTTTGTTTATGTGGCCACCCCCGAAGTTGTTTGTACATAATTGTTTATAAATTACGAATGGTAAGGTTTTCTTAAGAAGATGCTATTCGTATGCCCTGGCCATTGGTATGTAATCAAAAAGAGATGACAGTTGTTTTTAAACCATGGTAGACAGTAGACAGGACTGAGAGTATGTGTGTTCTATAGCTCAGCTTTACTGGAGAGTTTTGGCCATCATAGACCATAACTTTAGCAAGGGAAAATCCCAACTGCACCTCCCAGTGGTAGAGGATGGGAAATCCACAACGGTGTGACAAACGCAGCCCTAGGGACCGAGTAACCACCGAGATATGTGGACACATCTGCTGCTGAGCAGAGCAGGGTACGCACTTGTTCTGATAAATGGCTGTCAAAAGCAGACATAAAAGACCCCCATGTGGATGTGGACTTCAAGGGGAAACCATTACATTATCTTCCCAAGATTTCATGAATAGTCACATATCAGAGGCAGTGAACCACATTAATGGCTATCTTAGGACATCCTCGTCGAGTAGGGACAGTCATGAGCCACATGTGACACTAGAACCTCATCCAGTTACTCATGACAAAATCATAACGAGTAAATTTAAAATTGGAACTAAAATTTATAATGGGAAGTACATTTGAAATATGAATATGGAATGTTAGGACATTACATGAGTTAGGACAGTTGAACAATGTGATAAGAGAAGTGGAAAGCATGAAAATGGAGAATATTCTAGTCATAGGTGAGATGAGATGGAAGGGATCGTCAAAATTGCCACCGAAAAACACACAATAATTTATTCTGGAGGGGATACACACAAGAAAGGAGTAGAACTACTATTTGATTAAAAATAACAGCCAAGTCAATTAATGGTTACTGGTGTATTGCAGATAGGGTTATTATGGTCACAATGAAAGGCAAACCAATAGATATAAATACTATACAAGTATACGCACCAACAACAAGTAGCAGCACTAAATGTCTCCTTGCATTATCTACGGGAGGGGGCTGGAGCACTTATGGAGATAGCCATGTGTAATGAAGGCCATCCTTTACAAACCAAAGACGTGGAGGTATGCGGCGGGCACGGCTCTCTTCTGGAGCCGAGAGGGTAGTGTCGTACATGAAGATCTCCAGTGACGATATCCTGCATACAGGGCTCTCTTCTGGTGCCAGGAGGGTAGTGTCGTACATGAAGATCTTCAGTGGCGATATCCTGCATACGGGGTCTCCGTGGGGAAATGGTTCAGCCACCTAGGTCACGCTCCGGAGGTTGTGGGTGTCGGATGTATGGTAGTTGAAGGCTCAACTCCAAAGACAGAAAGGATACAAAGTTCCTTTTCCCCATTGTGAATCTGCCCGTTTAATTATGTTAACCTTTAATGGCTCAGTTGCTTAAATCCATAAATAGAGTCTCAGAGAACCAAGGAATACCTCTAGGAAAGCAATTACAAGTATTTCCCCCTTTTATTCATAAAATTCCCTTTTGCTCCTCTCTCAGTTAACCTAATTTTAACTAAGGGTTGTTTTGATTGAAAACAATTTCACTACGACTAGAAAAACACTCAATAAATAACATGACCTCATTTTTTATGATTTAATAAAAATAAAACTGGTAGATTGATCATTGCATTCAAAACAACAAAACATGTCATCTCATACAATTCAAGGTCATTTACATATTGTTATAACTGTCTATCATTGAAGTGATACCTCTTCTACTGGCCTTGGGAAAATCTGAAAAAAAAGAACTGGGTATAATCTGGGTTCTCCACTTCCAGGTTTGGAGATCCCTTGGTAATCTTCAATGGTGTTATGTTACTGATTCTTATTGATGTTCTTGTCCAGGTTTGAGCAGATTAGTGGCTCTGATTTTCCCCTTTCAGGTTCCAGATTTATCTTTATCTTTATCTTTATTTTAAAAGGATTATTATAAAGATTATTTCATCTATGTTACCCTAGTTCATGGGTAGAGGAAAATATTGTAGGTAGTATTTGGCCTCCCTACATGCTATTCTGACCTTGAATATATGAGACAGTGTGATAGGCCATCAATGAGTATGACGATGGCCAGCCCCAAATATGTTTCAGTTGTTATGGCCGAACATTCACCGATTCTCACTAAATATTATGTTCACAGATTTCTACACCTTCAGTATTTCAGGTAGTCGAGAGCACTGACTCAACTTAAATCACCACTCAACGTAACAACACTCTACGATGTTAATCACCAACTGTCTATCCTCGTGGTTTACTTACCATCCTTGAACTAAAGCTCAATAAAAATAACATTCGTGTTAAATGCCTTGTCGCACAAAACAATAGAAAAGAACTTTTGACATTGCACATATGATGTTAATTAAAACCCAAGCTGAATTTACTCACCCTGCCCGAAGATTCAAGTATGTCATTGCCATCAGAGGAGAGTCAGGGTAGAGACTAGAGGTACACGTTTGCTAGCAGCGAGGACGAGAATAGTGGCGCGACACCTGTCTGAACCAAGATAGGGCCTAAGTACAGATGTCGATGATCAATCAATAAGCCAGATTGAATAGGACAGGATAGCCTGATAGGAAATATATATAATAATATCAAATAAGGAATCAGGGGGGAAGTGTTTAAACTCCATATATGTCCGTATAGCTACCCGTGGAGCACACGCAGTGTAGTAACAAATGCATTAAGTGTTGTAATTTTAAATATCAACCAAACCCATAGTATAATAAGATTGTGTGATGAGGCACACATCCAGACAGAGTAGCAGGAATCCATTGGCTTACTTTCTTACGTTATTACGGTTGTTTTCCATCATTTTTCCGCCGGGCATTGTCAGAAAGACTTGATCAGTTCTGGGACTATTGCATCATAGTCTAGAATCAGGAGCCATTTGATCTCTTCTTCGGGAGTGATTAGTCTTTCTAATTTCTCGAAACTCTATTTGTCGCTTCTTTTGAATAGTTTCTTTCCAAAAAGCTGGCGCTGAACTACAATAAATCCAAGCCACATTCTGAACCATGCCTGTTTACTTATTCCACTAGATGTTGTAACTTTTGCTGGCTTTCTGCTAGTAATACTGTATCGTCAGCATACCTAAGATTGTTTATGATTCTTCGATTAATGTTTAGTCCAGGCAACACCGATTGCCATACCTGTTTACTTATTCCACTAGATGTTGTAACTTTTGCTGGCTTTCTGCTAGTAATACTGTATCGTCAGCATACCTAAGATTGTTTATGATTCTTCGATTAATGTTTAGTCCAGGCAACACCGATTGCCATACCTGTTTACTTATTCCACTTGATGTTGTAACTTTTGCTCGCTTTCTGCTAGTAATACTGTACCGTCAGCATACCTAAGATTGTTTATGATTCTTCGATTAATGTTTAGTCCAGGCTGTTCGACTTGTTTAAAGATTATTTCTGTGTGTAGGTTGAAAAAGCTTAGGGACAACACACATCCCTGGCGTACTCCTCTTTTTATGGCGGCTAATAATTCTTTTGCATCTAATAGATGCCACTTGTTCCCAGTGCAAGTTACTAATAAGTCTGATGTCCCTTCCGTCTACTCCTATATCTTGAAGACATGTGATTAGTCGTTCATGTTGTACTCTGTCAAAAGCTTTATTGTAGTCTAAAAGAAAAAACAAATATTTTTCGGAATTTCTATATATTTTTCAATGAATACCCTCAAGCAGATTATTGCTTCTCTGGTGTCGCTGTTTTTGTGGAACCCACATTGTTCTTCAGCTATTTCTCCATCTATTTTATTGTGAATTCTTTCTTGTATGACCTTGAGTAGTATCATAGTTATATGGCTCATTAAACTAACATTTCTGTAGTTCTCACAATTAATAGCTCTTGGCTTCTTGGGTAATGTGACAAAAATTGATGTTTTCAAATCCTTGGGGATATACCCAGTATTATATATATATATATATATATCATTGCATAATTATGTGATATTATCAATGCCAAAGCTGGATAAGGATTTCATAATCTATGTTGTTATCATGTCAGGGCTTGCAGCCTTTCCATCTGTCATCTTTTTATAGCCAACTCTACTTCAGCCTTTAATATGCTGGTCCACCGTGAGTATTATACAATGTTGGTTTATTGACCCTGAACTCCCAGAATAAATCTTCTGTGTACTATGTCCATCTTTTATATTATGTCGGTATTATCAATTATAATTTCTCATTTCATTTTCATCTGATACAACCATTTTCTGGTATATTATTGTTCTTCTTTGTAAATCTTTTTGTTAACATATATTTTCAGGCATTTATTTCAAGTTGTGTTTTATTTCTACATCTTCTATTTTTTTGCCTTTCTTTCTGCGACCAACTTCTTTGGTAACTCTACACATGTGACGTATTTCTCTGTCTATTAATATATACTCTGGATTGTTCTTTGCTTTCTTTCTTTGAGTCATTTTGCTCAAGATTTCATCAGTTATCCATAATTGCTTTTTCTTATTTATCTTCACTGGAAAGGTGGTATTTGCAGTCTGTATACTAGTTTGTACACTTTCCCATTTTGTATTAATTTTATCATCAGGATTGTCACGTTTACATTGTTCCATACTTTCAACGATTTGCCTATCATATTTATTGTTTACTTCAACCAGGTATAGTTGGCTTATGCCTGGTTGTTTCAATGCTGACATTTCTATTTGAGGTGTCTTCGATGACCTTATTCCTGTGTTATTAAGTTTTACTTTTAAGTGTAAAACTACATTATTGTTGTCAGAATTTATATCAGCACAAGGATATGTTTTGGAATTGTAAACATTGTTTTTAAATCTATTTCTAATCTAATTCTAATGTAGTAAATTTGATTGCTCGTTCTATCTCCAGGGCTTATTCATGTATACAATTTCCAGGGGTTATGTTGGAAAATTGTGTTACAAACAATAAGGTTGTTTTCTTCACAGATTTGCATCAGCCGGACTCCTCCGTGGTTTCTGTTTCCCATACCACGTTGCCCTCCAATCTGCTTATATTTAATTTTGTGTGATATTCACTGGCACAGGAACGGAGCATAATAGGGACGATCCGTTGCCGTGAAGTTGGAACCTCGACTAACTAACTAACTAACTAACTAACTAACTAACTAACTAACTAACTAACTAACTAACGAACTAACTAACTAACGATCTAACTAACTAACTAACTAACTAACGAACTAACAAACTAACTAACTAACTAATTAACTAACTAACTAACTAACTAACTAACGAACTAACTAACTAACTAACTAACTAACGAACGAACTAACTAACTAACTAACTAACTAACTAACTAACTAACGAACTAACTAACTAACTAACTAACTAACTAACTAACTAACTAGGACCTCTGATGCTTTTACAACTTTCAGTGTTTGTTGCAGGTCTTCATAATATTATTCTAGTTGTTCATCACTATAATCAGTTGTTGGAGTATACGTCTGAAGAATTACTATGTCGAAAGGTCTTGACTTAATTTTGAGTAATATCATCCTATCTTATGATAGGATCCACTAATATCTTTCTGAAAATTTCTGTTTACTAAAATTCCTACTCCTCTCACGTGATGATCTCCTTCCGAGATAATGAAAATGTAATCTTCTCTCCTTATATAACTAGCATCTTTCCATCGTGTTTCGGATACACCTAAAATATCTAAATTCATGCTTGTTGCTTCTGATAAAGGGTGCTCTCGTTCCACGTACCAATTCTTAGACTTCTCCTTCTACTTTTCAGGTAGGTATTATCAGAATGCACCCTTTCACAAGAGTTTGAGATGTATTCGTCATTATACACTTCCTTATTCGCTATAGGAGTTGTATCTTCCCTGAGCATATTTACAACAGGCTCATCTCCAGGGGGCCAAGAATTACCAATATCACTGTTTTCTTTATGTTGTGATCGCAGTGCTGTCTTTGGGATACTATGTGGTGAGATCCCAGTCTCTTCCACGATGGCTAGCCATGTTTACAATCGTGTCCTGAATACGCCTCATGTGTGCCACACAGTCTGTTGCTTCGCTTTCGTGAGGTGCTGATCTATTTAGATTCATCCGCCTTGTTCACCGTAGCAGTCTTTTTGTGTACTAGGGATAGCCATTCCCTTAATAGGATATTACCCCTACTTCAGTCATGTAGTTTAACCAGTCGGCCAAGACTGTTGCCCGTGGTGCGGCCACCGCCGTACACAAGCGGTATTCGTGGAGCCATACATGAGCTAGATAAAGAGATGGGAACCAAATAGGATCCTGGTCTATCCGTTAGGATATGGCAGCCACCCACCGTGAGGTACTATCCCTCCCTCTTTACCCTAAACCATGTCTAGCAGTAATTATAGATTGCATCTGTCCGTGCATAAACACCTTAAAAAATAAGGTCGCACGGTTCTCCAGGGGCCAGAGTCCCCCCATGAGGTTCGGCACCCCCGTATGTCATTCAGATGTCCATCTCTGCTGATGACCCTGGCCAGATCAAGTGCAGATGACTACACTTTGATATAAACCAAAAGGATGAGAAATAAAACAGTTGAAGATTATTTGGCCTTTCAAAGGCCTGCCAAAAATATACAAAGCTGCAAATAATTGATGTCTAGATGTAAGTACTAAAGTCATATATATTATTCTAAAAAGTCAGGCAAGCAGATTATAAAAATGTATTGTGCAAAGAAAGTGTAACTAAATAATATTATTACTTATGTGAATACGTTGTTTATTTTTCTTTAACATATATAACACAAAATATTGGGGTATGGCAGTAAAGGTTGGCTTACAAATAAAATTAAAGAACGATTAGCAAAGTAATTGTCAGTGCAGTAAATGTTAGCAATATTTGGAAATAAGGTAATGTCCCTTAATATGTTAAGTCGTTATGTCCCATGCCTTATTTTAATTTATTTGTCTGTTTGTTTGTTCGTTTATGTGGTCTCTCCCGAAGTTGTTTGAACATAATTGTTTATACATTATGTGACCATTCAACAATTATGCTAGCTTGTTGTTATGATAATCTGTACATGACCTAAATGAAAAAAAAGAAGAATAAAATAAACAAGCGAAGAATCATTTTATTATTTTTTATCATCTGCATAATGTTTTGCTTTGATTATGATAATAATCGTTCGTAATAGCAATCCGATCTGTAGAAAATATACAGAAAAAAGAATATTGCATCTAATAAGCACTGATAGAGACATATTTTATTTATTTATTTTTTTAAAAATTAAAAATCACGTTTAGCTTTTATACAATGATATAATCCTATGAAAGAAGCTGAAGTAAAATCTATAATGCAAAATTTCTAACCAAACAATGCCTAAAAATCATGTTTTGTCAATTCATAGAGTCACCACAACTATTTCGTAACAGTCATAACATCTATTGGGCGATGCATTAAATACATTAGATCAAGCATAGCTATGGCAAAGTTGCCTTTCGTTTGATGGAAAACATACTGACAAATAATAAGATGGCAATTGCAATGCGAAAAAGATTGTTGAAGTGTTAATAAATTGTTTTTAATTATATAAGCGTATACTGATTAGGGAAAATAGACGTACACAGTTAACATTTTTTTGGCCTCGTTATGAGAAGAAATAAATTGGAGAACTTGATGACATCTGGCAAGATCAAGGGGAAGAGAACAAGGGGAAGACAGAGAAGTAAATATTTGAATGACTCGGTCACGTGGCATGGTCGAGACAAAAACACAGAGCTGATTCCACGTCTCTGGTGATCGAAAGAGATGGCGAATCATGACCGCCCAAGCTTATTGGCTTGGCACATGATAAATGAATCATTAGGTTAGTTAGTCGACAGGTCATCCTCACTGCACATCGAACCATTCAGTCCATAAGTGCTCGGATCCCCACCTCAGCAAATCCCGCAGCGTGTAGCGGCTAACGACACCAGTTCTGTGTTGGTTTATCAATCTTCTTTGGCTTCCTGTGTAGTGTTCTTTATTATTTGCCATACCTCTTTTAATTTGCTGTTACTCACAGTCTGGCCATGGTTGTAGATTCACAGTCATCACTTGGTTCTCGCAAAAGTCTTACTTCTCGTAGAGCATTCAGAATGTCAGCCTGATCCATGGCGCGTCCGCCATCCACCGTAGCCTTTCCTGCGAGCTTGTCAGCCCCGCTCATTTCCTTGTACTCCCGCATTCCCTGGCACGAAGATGACACTAATCTTTGCCAGCCGAGACCGCTCCAGAGACAGCAACCACTCTCTTCGGATCCACCCCATCTCTATCCTCTTGAGCATGCTCATGGAGTCACTAAGGAAACATGCCCTCTTGAATGTCTGTGTCTCGAGTCATGTTATTGCTTTACTTACTGCCATGCCGTCCATAGTTAGGCTACTTGTGGTCTCAACAAAAGCACCAGAGTTCTCCTTCACAATTCTCCCTCCGGCCCGAGCCTTAAAGCCCTGTGAGCTTCTCACATGTCGGACGACCGACCCATCTGTGTAGATGACAGCTTCACCGTCTAACGAATTCTCGAAAATCAACGCTTGTACTTCCGCCTTCACTTCTTGTCTGCATTTTCTGTATAGTTGGATGCAAACAGAAAAGGACGTACAGAAATATGTTGGCACTTGTACCCACTCCTCTCCAGGTTCTAAGTCCTCAAGTGCACATACCTGTTGAAGAATGTCTTCGGCTTGATTCATCCACGACCTTCCTCTTTTTAACCTGCTACCCTTCACCTTCTATAATTTCACTATGCAGTGGATGTTGTGTCTTTGCGTTAACTCTGAGGTAGGCACGTGATCTGCAAATTTGTATTCTGTCTTCAATGGTTGGAAAATAAAGAAGGTAGCGCATCGCTCTGCATGCTGTATCTCTTGTACATCCACGAATAATGCGCATAGCTTCGTTGTGTATCCTTTCCATCTTTTCTATCTGCTTACGGCTGAGAGTCAGGATCGCCATCGCACACTAAAAAACAGACATGACCAAATCCTCGTATCTAAGACGTAGATGGCGTTGCTCTCAATTCGCTGTCGCCAACACCCGCATCGCAGCCAAACCCCTCTTGGCCTGTGTTATCACTTGGTCTATGTGCTCATTATAAGCAAGGCTTCGATCAAAACGTATCCCCAGGTAATTCATTGCCTGCATTCTTTCCACAGTCTCTGAACACAGATTTACCGTTAGTGTTGGAGTGTTGACAATATGGTTATTCAAAGAGAAACATGTCACTGTTGCTTTTGTTGGGTTGACCATTGCCCCAGCTTCAACACAACAAGTACTTATGCGATTGAGTTCGGTTTGTAGTTCCACAGCAACCTTATCTCTACCCTTACCCTGACGATACACTAAAACATCGTCGGCATATGACAGTGTCCTCCCCGATCCAGTGATCTGCTCGCTGATGATTCTCACTGTGTAGGTGTTGAACAGCACCGGAGATAATGGTGATCCCTGTGGTAGGCCAGGATATATTGTTGTTGGTTCAGAAGTCCAACTGCCACATCTGAAAATTACTTTCTGTTGGAAGAGCGCGCGGGGATCCAACTTAGGAGGAAAGGGCTTATCTTGAGCTCAAGAAGCTGAAGCATTATGGAATCCAATGGTACACTGTTGTACGCATCCTCAAAGTCAATCACTGCAGCAAAGGTGTCAATGCCGAAGTGAAAACCTTCAAAGACGTCATGTGCAAAAACTGCTGCATTGGTCCAAGTTTCTCTTTTTGGACGGTACCCTCCCAGGTTAGGTAGGAAAACACATTGCCTCTCTAGCTGGCTTAATATTTTCCTGGCAATTAACTTCTCCAGCAGCTTGCCTATTGTATTCTGCGTGGTTATTACACGATCATTGTCGCCCTACAAGAGACCAGACTCCAAGAATCTGGAAGCATCAAGGAGAGTGACTTTACTTTCCACTGGCATGGCAAGTCGTGCGGAGAGACTAGGGAGCATGGAGTTGGCTTCGCTATCAGAAAAAAAGCTGCTTAATTCCATCATACCACCATGTGATGGCACTGAAAGAATACTGAAGCTCCAACTCCAGACAGAGGCAGGCGCAGTTAGTATTTTAAGCGTTTACGCCCCAACACTAACTGCAGAATCAGATTCTAAAGACAAGTTCTATGACGACCTTAGCAAAGAAGTCAATGAAACACCAGAGAAACATCTTTTTATACTGGGGGATTTCAATGACAGGGTTGGCTCAGACCACAAATCTTGGCCTTCATGTGTAGGACAGTTTGGCGTTGGGAAGATCAATGACAATGGACAACGTCTCTTGGAATTCTGCAGCCACCATAATCTGTGCGTGACCAACACCTTCTTTGGCACGAAACCTCAACACAAGGTGTCATGGAGGCACCCCAGATCAAAGAACTGTCACCAACTCGACCTGGTGCTCACTAAACGCAACAATCTCCGCAATGTACGGCTGACTCGCAGCTATCATAGTGCTAACTGCGACACCGACCATTCACTCGTCTCCAGCAAGGTGAAGATAAAGCCCAAGAGAATATACAAAAGCAGAACAGAGGGAAGACAACGCATTGACACCAGCGGCACCCAAAATAAAGAGAAGGTCAACAAATTCATGCAGGCTCTAGCGGATACTCTGACTGGCCCCACAAACCGAAATTCCATCGAGAGATGGAGTCATTTTCGCGACACCATCTACAATACAGCACTATCAACATTTGGCAAGAAGCAAACTAAGTCAACCGACTGGTTTGAAGCACACTCTGAAGAGATTCTCCCAGTCCTGTAGATAAAGAGACATGCATTCTCAATGTATAAAACATCACCTTCAGAGAAAACATTGCATGCATTGCGAACGGCCAGAATTAGAGTACAACAGTTGGCAATAAAATGTGCGAACAGGTACTGCCTACTGCTCTCTGCTCAAATTTAAACTTGTGCAGACATTGAAAATATAAAAGGAATGTATGAGGGCATCAAGCAAGATGTCGGTCCATCAAAAAATAAGATGGCCCCTTTACGATCAACTGAGGGGGTAATCATAAAAGATCGAGCGAAACAAATGGATCGCTGGGTAGAACACTACTCAGAGCTATGCTCAGGGATAACACTGTCAGTGAAGAAGCTCTGGAAGCCATTGATCAACAGTCCGCCATGCATGCCCTGGATAACGAACCTTGCCTCACAGAAATCAGCGAAGCACTAGACTCTCTCAAATCCGGCAAGGCAACAGGAAAAGATAGTATTCCACCTGAAATTTTAAAATGTAGCAAAGAAACAATCATCCCAAAACTGTATGCAATATTTCAGCTCTGCTGGAAAGAAAAATCAGTACCACAAGATATGAAAGACGCAAACATCGTTACCCTTTATAAAAACAAAGGCGACAGAAGCGACTGCAACAACTATCGCGGCATTTCCCTAGTCAGCATTACAGGCAAGATTTTTGCCAGAGTAATCCTTAAAAGATTACACACTCTTGCTGAAAGAATCTACCCCGTATCGCAGTGCGGATTTAGACCCAACAGGTCCACCAACGATATGATTTTCTCACTCCGGCAGCTCCAAGAGAAGTGCAGAGAACAGAGGAAGCCATTATATATTGCCTTCATCAACCTCACAAAGGCATTCGACCTCGTGAGCAGAAGCGGCCTTTTTAAGGTCCTTGAAAATGTTGGATGTCCACCCACCCTTCTTAGTCTCGTGAAATCATTTCACGAAAACATGCAGAGGACCATTTTATTTGACGGCTCAACATCCCAGTCATTCAGCATCAGCAGTGGAGTAAAGCAGGGCTGCTGCGTGCTTGCTCCTACACTCTTTGGTATCTTCTTAGCTGTTCTCTTAAGGCAGGCATTTGGGACTGCCATTGAAGGCATATACCTCCCCACAAGATCTGATGGCAAACTTTTTAACCCATCAGGACTCAAGGCAAATACCAAAATAAGATCAAGATGCGTAAGAGAACTACTTTTTGCAGATGATGCAGCACTGACTACTCATACAGCAGAAGATCTCCAAAGGCTCATAGATCGTTTTGCAGCCGCCTGCATAAGACTTTGGGCTCACCATTAGCCTAAAAAAACACAGGTGATGGAACAAGATGCTGGTGCGCCTCCGTCAATCAAAATGTCTAACTACGAATTGAAGGTCGTCCACGAGTTTGTGTATTTGGGGTCGACAATATCAGATAATCTGTCATTAGAGACAGAAATCGACAGACGCATTGGAAAGGCAGCCACAACATTTTCCAGGCTAGCTAACAGAGTTTGGGAGAATAATAGACTAACAGAGCGTACATAAGCTCAAGTATATAAAGCTTGTGTTGTTAGCACACTACTCTATGGGTCTGAATCCTGGACCCTGTACTCAAGACAGGAAAGGAAGTTGAATTCCTTCCACTTGAGATGTCTGAGACGTATCCTGGGCATAACATGGACAGAACACATAACAAACAAACATGTGCTTGAAAGAGCAGATATTACCACAGTGCACACCCTCCTCAAGCAAAGACGTCTCCGGTGGCTGGGCCACGTATCTCGAATGGAGGATGAACGTATTCCCAAAGATCTCCTGTATGGAGAACTAGCCACAGGAAAGAGGCCAACCGGAAGACCCCACATGCGATATAGGGATGTGTGTAAACAAGATATGAATACCCTTGGAATAGATCCAGACACGTGGGAAAGAGTTGCAACAGACAGATGCTCTGGAGAAGAGATGTACGAAACGGACTGGTGCTCTTTGAGCGCAATCTGATCCAACAAACTGAGGATAGGCGGCACAGGCTTAAAACGCAGTCACTTACTGCGGGACTTGCCTCGTCTTACAGATGCGGAAACTGTGACAGGGATTGTCACTCTCGCATTGGACTATGCAGTCACCAGCGATGCTGCCAGGTCCCAAGCGGCTCAACTCTATAGTCCTTCAGGACTGAAAGAGGCCTACTACTACTAATTTGCCATTAGACCGTGTCGCGCTGGATTTTAACGTGTTGATATGGGTGCCGGTCGTTCAAAAAGCAATGGCAAACTAATGAACGTAAGCTTGCCAAGACATCAAAAGCAACAGTACTGGTGTTGACAACGATGTCCTGTAAATGGGATATGCAAAAAAAAAAAAAGTTTGCCATTGCTTTCTACACGAGAAATCAAACTTCAATTCCAACTTTCCGGTTTAGGGACAGAGCCACTGTCAGAGCACCAGCAATCTAAGCGCAAGTGTGTTAATCCAGCAGCCAAGAAGATCTCTTAACTCAATATTGGAGGAGTAGCAGTAAACAGTAAAAGATACAAGACGACTCAGTTTAATTAACTGAACCACAGCGGAGTGAACTGTAAACATTAGGCGATCAAAATGACTGGATATAAACATAAAGTAAACAAAAACAATGGTTATCAACACTGACAGCATCATGCTACGTTTGAAAATTAATGTGAATGGAAAGCCACTTGTGCAGATCAACAGTTTTCCTTTCTTATGTAGATTAACAACAGACGAGAGGCAGACCAGAGGCAGACATAAGTAAGAGAATGTAGACAAAGTAACATGCAACAATATGTATGTATTAGGGACGTTCATTTGAAACCCGTTCCAATAGCTTTATTACAACAGCATGAAAGAAACATTAACAGGTGTGGTAGCATTAAACAAAGCATTCATTTTGAATGAATTATGCATTATAGGTTGGTCAGAAGAAGTCGCCGAAGGCATTCAGGCAAGCACCCCATTGCTTAGGTAGGCAGCGAATGTCGTCCGCAAAAAAGGATTGTGGTTGCTTACTGAACCAAGTGTTTACCGCCTTCATTACGTCTGCATCTGTTTGAAATCGTTGTCCCTTGAGAGCTTTTTCTGGAGGTCCGAACAAATTAAAATCACATGGTGACAAATCAGGACTATAGGCTGGATGTTGCAGAATTTCCCACTTCTTTCTTGCTAATGCTTCCTGCACAATCTTTGCGATATGCGGACTAGCATTATCGTGCAACAAAATCACACCGCGAGAAAGCATGCGTTTCGTTTATTCTTGATGGCTTTTTGCAGTTTGTCCAGTGTTTGCAAGTAGTGGGTAGAGTTGATGTTGACACCAGGTTCTTTAAAGTCGGCCAACAATAGCCCTTCATGGTCAAAACAATGCGCTCAGAATAACCTTACCAGCGGAAACCTGTAACTTGAATTTTTTGGCTTTTGGTGATCCAGCATTCTTTCATTGCACTATCTCTCGTTTGCTGCTCGGGTCAAAGTGGTGACACCATGATTCATCGCCTGCCACTATGCGGAAGAGAAATGCATCACCCTCCACTCTGTAACGCAGCAAGTAGTTCAAACACCATCCCATGCGTTCCTCTTCTTGGTGGTCGGTCAACATCCGTGTTACCCACTGTTAACACACCATCCGATACTGCAGTTCGTTTCGAACGACCCTTTTGAATTTTCCCAATTGACACATCAAATCTCTTTCGCCAGTGAATATATTCTTCGACAACGATTTATCTGTACTGCTGCATCAATTTTGGCGATATTTTTTTTTTTTTTCTGTTGCAATAATATGTGCTTGACCCGGCCGTTAAGATCTGTCGTGAAATGACGTCCTTTCCGAATTATTCGTGTCCAGTCTGTCACTGTTGTCTTCGAAACATTTGTTACCGTACGCTGCCTGCATTATTCGATGACTGTCCACTGGTTGACATCCTTCAAAGGAAAGAAACTGAATCACCGCTATTTGAGCTTCTTTGGACGAATTTTGGATCAACCCAGCCATTTTCTCAACGGTCAGAAATAGAACCTATGCATCATGGGACGATAAGAATGTGCTCTTTTATTCATTGGTGTGACGTATTCACCAACCATCATTATACAGTGCGTCAACAATTCGCACCACGAGAGAAGTCACACACTTGAACGCACTATTGAGAATCTAACACCAGTTGACACATTAGATAGACGGATGTCATCTATTAATAGAAATTACAGCGTCTGCAACTAACAGAACTAGTGGTAGGAAGGGGTCACGTGATTTAATTTTGGCCCAAGTGAGCGTCCCTTTTGTCAAAACCCGCGCACTCCTACTTCTTCAGCTCTGACGAACGGTCAGATAGTTTGTGAGACCTGTCCTTTCTGAGTGCAATAACTGCAGTTTGATTCAAAACCTGAGGTAAGCTTGACAATCCTCATATCAGTGTGATACCCAGACATGTGGAGTGGAGGTATCCAGTGTTGTGCGTTAAAATTAAGTGTATTAGTGATAAAATAAATCTCTGAGGTGTAAAACTGGACGACTGCCACTTCTAGCTACATTGAGCCTTTTTCTCCGGCGAAACCAGCATCTCAAACTTTCTCTAAACTGCAAACTCTGATATTCTTCACAACTATTGACTTTACTATGTGCATACTACATCAATCTATCACAGGAAAATGTTTGAGGTGAAAATTCAAACGCACGTTAATGCATTGCTTCAAAAACCACTTTGAATTGCTTTCTGCAGACAAGTCAGTTTGAGCACATTAACTACTACCTCATTTGAAAACGTACATATTTCTGTCTATTTGCAATCTAAGGAGCTGAGAGATGGATTATATCTTTTCTTTCCCCTTTACGCATTGAAATAATAGTAGTTGATAGTAATTGATTGTATTTATGTGACAGATTTTAATTAGTCAAAGCACTCACTAAACGCATTGCCTAGAAACAGGATACGCTTCACAAGACGCCATTGTGACAGACGGCCTGGTTAATCTGTCGAGACCACAAGGTGAATAAAACCTCGGTCTATTGTCAACTAGTGATCGCCAAAAGAATGGACATGATGTACACTGGTGATAGTGGTGGTAGATTAAAATGAAGATGAAGAGAAGTAGGGAATTAGGAGAGGTACTTTACGTAATAACCTTTTTACTAATGGATTGTTGTCATGATCTTGTATAGATTACTTTGGTAACAAATACACATCAGAAATTCTGTATGAGAGACATGCATAACAATAACACACTAGATGAGTTAAACTCATATTAACTACTGATGATGGAGGGGGAAATGGTACAAACTATGAAAACCCCACACAACAGAAATTAACTCAACACAATACTCAACACAGCACTCCACCCAACACCACAACTACAACAGGAACAAGAACACGATTGATAATAGGAAGAAGAAGATAAATAGTTGATTTGGGAGGTACAGATAAAACATTTAAACACAACATGCAACACTGAAAGAGATGATGAGGATGTTGTGTATGTCATTTGTAAAAATGCCTCTTGTCCTTGTCTTGATCTTGCATTATTTGCTTGACTTCAACGCTACAGGGAACAACACATCCTCACTCTTATCTATGTCTGATTGTACATTTCTCAATGAACCAAAAGTACACTGAGAGAATGCATACAGCAGGTACCAGATGATGGCAGGTGCATGCAGTGAAATGATGTCTGGCCCCACACAAATTAACACAACACCACTTCTTCTGATCTTATTCTTTCTGTTATGTTGTTCTCATACTTATGACATGCTGCAAAAATTACTTTGGTAGGATTGTACGTACCTCTGTTAATTTTAAACAGTGATGTCCACGGTGGAAACCAAACCAGAAGAATGAAGCAGATGAAAGAAGATGTCCCAAAATTGAGATGATAGAGACCTCAGGCCCTGACCAGAGAATGAGAAGTCTTCAGAATAGCTTTGGCACATCCTGAATGGGATCCAGCAGTCGATGGACCCAGGCTCAACTCACTCCAACCACCCATAGGTGACCTTTCATATGTTTAAACCCAAAACCACCCAGAGGACTGATGACAACACATACATACCTTTTTTTTATAGAGTACTAAGAATGATTAGAAAACTTTAGACTCACATAAAGATGCTTTTCTATAAGACATTGTGATCATTTTGATTATTATGCTTTATTGATGGACTGATTATTGACCATGATTTGCATTGGCACATGTGTAACTATCACCATGAACTGATGTACCTAAATGTGTAATGATCAATCAATAGGCCAAAAGAAAATCAGGCCAGTCAATAAATTTATACACTGTTATTGAAGTTCCTAATTTCATTACAGTCCATCCTGTCTGTTGAAATATGTCTTATTTGTGTGGATAAGTCATCAATGTGTTTCATTGTTTGTGAAATAATTAATTATCTGACAGACTAGCTCAAAAATGAATTCTATAACAAAAGAGTAAAGAGGAGACTCTGGATCTTTTAACTGTTCATGACCCATGTCTCCTTGCACCTGGTTCACCCTGAGGAAATCTTTTTTAGACATTTTCACAGATTGAATGGGGGTTCGAGAGCTATTATATTTCAGGTGAGAGGGGCATAGTCAGATCTATTTGTTCATTGTTTTTCCCAAAAGAGGACCACTTACTCCTAGACAAAACTACCAAAAATGAGTCTGTAAATGATCAAGGGTCGTATTCTTGGTTTATTTACATATTAGAAGAGGATGGGGCCCAACTTCTAAAATTAGAATATGGGTGAGGCACAGCAGTGAACCCAGTCCCTTCAGAATATACGACAATTGGTCAGTACTCATCACCTGATTATGACATGACCATGTTCAACGTACGCAATTACGCGCGGTGCGGCATGAACGGATTTCAAATGAACGTCCCTTATATGTGAGTGTATATATATATATATATATATATATATATATATATATATATATATATATATATATATTATATATATATATATATATATATATATATATATATATACACATATATATGGGGTAGTGGGGTAGGGGTATCCCCTATCAAAGGAGAAGTAAGGCGCCCCCTTCCCTCCGCTAGCCTACGGGACACCCTTGAGCAAGGTGGAGTACCCGTTTAGCCCCCCGATCAGGGTTACGTGAAGCCATGGGTGCAGGTGGTGGATGAAGATGGAGAGCAGCCAACAGTTGTACACGACGGTAGGCAGAGGATCTCTTTTTTGAATAGACAATGGCTACGGTCACTGACCAGTATGGTCACTGCTAGGAAGGAAAGAAATGGCAAACTACCTTCTTTACACATGCCAAGAAAATCATGTTGTGTGAAATCATCGATAATCAGAGAAACGGCGTAAATGGGTGCTCCATAGGAGCAACCTCGCCCGGTAGGGATAGTCATGCGCACCAGGTGACTCCAGACCGTCAACAGGCTACTAAGTGCAACAGATTAATATCATTGAAAGTAGGAACTTGGAACGTTAGAACAATGAATGCAGATGGAAAGTTAGAAAACATCAAAAAATAAATGAAGAGAGAGAGAAGATTAACATATTAGGAATATCGGAAACGAGATGGAAAGGAGCAGGGATAAGGACAGGAGAGGATTGTAAGATTATTTACTCTGGGGGAGAAGAACAGCAAAGAGGTGTAGCCATTATATTAGATAAGCAAACATCAAATTCTGTCAAAGGATATCAGGCTGTGTCAGACAGAGTCCTATTAGTCAAATTAAATGGAAGACCTTTTAAAATAAATGTCATTCAAGTATATGCCCCAACAAGTGAATCATCATCATCATCACCATCATCTTCCACTTCTGCCGTCAAGCGTCGTGGGGAGGAATAATTTGCGTTCCAGCGCCTGGTGGACGGCACTGGATAGTGTCATTCCGTGAGGTTGTACAATGTCTCTGATGTCGTCAATCCATTTTCTTCTTGGACGTCCTCGTGGTCTCGTCGCAGATGATCTTTGATGTAAGGCCAGTGATGTTAGTTGCTGATGTTGCATTCTAATGACATGGCCAAACCACTTGATCTTCTGTCTGTCAATAAATGTGGCACAAGGTGTTGATCCCACAGTCTGTCTGATAGTAGCATTTCTTACTCGGTCTCGGATTGTTAAGTTGGCAGCTCTCCTCAGGCATCTCATTTCGCAGGTGTTGATTTTGCGAAGGTGTAATTTGGATAAAGTCCAGGTTTGAGATTGGTAGCATAAGGTTGGTGTGAATATGCTGTTTATTATCTGTCGTTTTGCGGACATGGGTATGTTTGGATGTTTCAGTAAGGGTGATAGTTGATATGTAAGTGCACTAGCTTTTTGACATCTGATTTCAATTTCTCTGTCCAATCTGCCATCTTCTGTGATCATACTTCCAAGGTATTTGAATTCTTTAACTTGTTTCAGAGGTGTGTTATTTATCTGTATATTTAGTGGGCCTGGCGATCTGCTAACTTGCATTACTTCGGTTTTGGCTGTGTTTATACTCATATTGTATCTGCTGCAGGTTGAACTCAGATTAGTAATATGATTTTGTAGTCTGCCCTCATCGCTGCAAAACAGGCACTGATCATCTGCAAATAGAAGTTCATTTATTCCCTGTGGGTCAGTTGTTTCATCTGGAGTAAAGAGTTCTAAATTTTCTGAATCTGGTCTGTCGAGACTTGCTTCTTTGGAAATTATGTCCATGTAGATATTGAATAGCAGGGGAGAGAGCACACATCCCTGCCTCACTCCTGTATTGACTGTGAACATATCTGATATACCTTCCTGTGTTCTTACTGCACTTTGGCTCGAGTGGTACATGGCTATGATGTTTTCTAGCAGTTGCCCTTCTATCCCATAGTCTTCAAGGATGGTCCATAATTTGTATCTGTCTACTCTATCAAAAGCCTTTTCCCGATCTACAAACACAATATTCTGCTGGTCACTATATTCAATAGTTTTTTCACAAATTTGTCTAAGTGTAAATAATGCATCAGTGCAACTTTTACCTTTCCGAAAACCGAATTGTGCTTTGCTTAACTGGTGTTCAACTATTGGTCTAGCTCTTTGTTCCAAAAGTTTTGCATACATTTTCCCTATATGGCTTAGGAGTGATATACCTCTGTATGTTTCGCACTCTCTCATATTGCCTTTCTTTTTCCATATTGGTACTATTATTGCCTGTTGCCAATCATCTGGGACTTTTCTTTCTTCCCATGCTATATTAAAAAGTCTTGTTAGCCATTTAACTCCTGTTTCCCCACAGGCCTGAATAGCTTCTGTGGTTATTCCATCTGGACCTGATGATTTGTTCTTAGGACTTTTCTGTATAACTGCTTTGACTTCTGCAGGGATGAAATTTGGTTCTTGCTGTCCCTGGCGTTTAGGCACAAAAGTGAGGTTTCCTATGTTATGTGTGGGGTTAAGTAGTTCTTGAAAGTATTCTGCCCATCTTGCTAGTCTTTGTTGTGGATTAAATATTGGTATACCTCTTTTGCTGTTTATGATGGTGGTTGGGTTGTAACATGCATCTCTGTTTCTCATTGTGGTGACACGTTTATAAAATTCTCTTGGGCAGTCTTTGCTAAGGGTCGCCATCTGTTCACCGTATATTCTCCAGGAATCATCTTTAGATGCTCTAATTGTTCGTTTGGCATTACGTCGTGCTATTCTATAAGTAATATAGTCCTGTTCAGATTTAGTTGTGATCCACTTTTTGAATGCTACCTTCTTTGTGAATATGCTATCTTTAACTTCGTTGTTCCACCAGGTTGTTCTTAATCTTTTGTCTTGCCCTACTTTCTTTGTTCCACATTTATTTTTCAGTGTGTCGAGCATGGCAGCCTTGAAACATGTCCATTCCTTATCTACGCTTGAGTGGTCATCAGGGATGTTCTTATGTAGGTTTTGGATTTCTTGATTGAATTCGTCTGTAACTGTATGTTCCTGCAGCCTCCTATAATTGATGACATGTGTTGTTACTTTTTTGTTTCTTATTCTCCTGTGTGGTGAAATCTTTTTTATTATGACTGGTTTGTGATCAGTATCAACATCTGTATTTGGGAGTGCTCTTGAATCTAATAGTAGCCTTCTGTCTGATTTCCTAATTAGAATAAAGTCAATTTGGGATGCTTGGTTTATGTCATTCCATTTATACCAGGTTTTGGTGTGGCTACGACGATGTTGAAAAAAACTATTTGCTATTATTAGTCCATGTTCCGAACATATGTTGAGTAGATGTTGACCATTGCTGTTACAATCAGTCTCTGTGTCGCTGAATGGCCCCATGCAATCCTCCCACGGTGTTTTTCGTGTGCCTATTCGTCCGTTAAAATCACCCATCACAACTAGTTCATCTGTCTCCTTGACATTATTTAACGTGTCTGCAAGTTTATCGAAATATTCGTCTTTGTCTTCGTCGCTGTAAGTGTCATTACATGGGGCGTATGTTTGTATAAAAGTTGTTGTTCTATTTCCTTCTTTGATCTGTACTAGTATTATCCTTTCTGATATAAATTTAGTGTTGATAATGGCTTTCGCTTTGTCTGGATGCAACAAAAAATCCACTCCATGTTTAGCTGTAGCTCGCTGATCGACGCCACTCCATATAAGGACGTAACCGTCATGTGTTTGTTTCGTGTTCTGCCCCTTTTTCCTAGTGTCTGCGAGTCCTAATAATTGAATATTTGATTGTTTCATAAACTCTACGAGAGCTGGTTCCTTATATCCTAGACCTGTAACATTCCAAGTTGCAAAAATCTCCTTTCTATTTGAAGTGTGTCGAAATTTAGCGGTTGTCGTCGTTAGTTGTTTGTTGTGACGCTTCGGTGTGTAGTTTCCGGCGTGAACGCTGATAGAGCTGCGTGAACAAGTGAATGCAGTGAAGAAAGCATAGAGGAATTTTATAATGACATGGAGTCTGCTTTTATGAGAGTATGGAGCCGGTCGCTCAGAAAGTCGTGGCGTGCTGATGAGCGTAATCTAGCCTAGGAATCAACATACAGCTGAAAGATGCTGGTGTTGACCGCAATATCCTGAAGCAGGATGGAAACGCGGAAAAAAAAAATGGAGTCTGCTTTGAAGAACTGCAAAAAATCAGAAATAAATATCATAATGGGTGATTTCAACGCAAAAATAGGACAGCAAGGCGATGGGTGCAGTGTAGGCAACCATGGTTTGGGAGAGAGAAATGAAAGAGGATACAGACTCGTAGAATGGGCAAAAGAACAAGAAATGGTTGTAGGAAACACCTGGTTTAAACAGCATCCTAGAAGATTATGGACATGGAGGAGTCCAGACAGCAGGATTAAAAACCAGATAGATTACATCCTGATTAGCAAAAGGTTTCGAAATGCGTTAACTGTCGTAAAAACAGTTCCAAATGCAGACTGTTACAGTGATCACAGATTAATTACAGGCACATTGAGAGTAAAGTTAAAGAAAGTCAAGTATACAGCAGGAAACCCTAAATATGACTTGTGCAAATTGAAAACTGACAAAGAAATACAAGATAATTTTAACATAGAAGTAAAGAACAAATTTGATATATTGTCTGATCTAGAGATCCTATTTCAAGATGTAGATGATCAATGGGAAATGATGAAGAATTCAATCAGTTGTGCAGCAGAAAAAACTATTCCAAAAGTAAAGAAAGTGGGCCGTAAGACATGGATGACTGAAGAAATTTTACAACTAATGGAAACAAGAAGACAGAACAAAAATAATCCTGCCAAATATGAAGAAATTCACAGAAAAGTCAGAACCTTATGTAAGGAGGCAAAAGAAACATGGCTTGAGAAAAATTGCAGAGAAATTGAAAAACAACACAACAGTAACAATGCGAAACTAATGCACAAAAGAATTCAGGAGCTTACTAATCAAAGAACACGTACATCAGCAGGCTGCCTAAACACAAAAGATGGAAGAGTCATAATAGAAAAAGATCAGATCTTACATGAATGGTCAGATTACGTGAAATACCTTTATGACGATAACAGAGACGAACAGTATAATGTTCAAAATAATAATGAAGGACCAGCAATTTTGAAGATAGAGGTTCAGAATGCTCTTAACCACATGAAATCTGGCAAGACCCCCGGTTCAGACAGCGTCACAACAGAAATGATTAATGCTTTATAAGATCATGGAATAGATAAAGTTACCAGTCTGCTTAATACAATATATGATACTGGAAATATACCTCAGGAGTTATGTAATTCTGTATTTATTGCAATCCCAAAGAAATCGGGAGCCTTGGAATGTGATCAACATCGAACAATTAGTATAATGAGTCACATCACAAAGATTTTGCTAAGAATTATCATGCAAAGAGTTAGGAGGAAAATACAACCTGAAATAGGAGAAGAACAATGTGGGTTTGTGGAAGGCAAGGGTACAGTAAATGCTGTGTATATACTGAGAACCATAATCGAACGTTCTATAGAAGTAAACAAAGATCTACACCTTTGCTTCATTGACTACACAAAGGCTTTTGATGAAGTGAGACATGTCAACATGATAAGGATGCTTGAAGATCTACAAATTGATGGAAAAGATCTTAGACTTGTAAAAAACATATATTGGAAACAACAAGCTGCCATAAGAGCTGATAATGAAGTAAGCCAATATCAGCCTATTAAAAGGGGTGTGAGACAGGGATGTGTAATGTCTCCAGATCTGTTTTCCCTGTACAGTGAACGTATTTTCAGAAATATTGAAGATATGCAAGGAATCAACATTGGGGGACGGTGCATCAATAACATTAGATATGCAGATGATACAGTCTTGATTGCAGACAATGAACAGGACCTGCAAAATTTAGTAGATGCGATTGTTACACACAGTGAACAACTAGGGTTAGAATTAAATTGTAAAAAGACACAGATTATGGTCGTCACTAGGAAGGACGTAATACCACAATGTAATATACAAGTAAATGGGAATATTCTTCAACAAGTGAGTAGGTACAATTATCTTGGAACAGTAATAACATCTGATGGGAGATGCCTTGAAGAGATTAGAACAAGAATCGCCATGGCAAAAGTAGCCTTTAGCAAGATGAAAAACATATTGACCAATAAAAAGATGTCAATTGAAACGAGAAAAAGAGTGTTGAGATGCTACATAGAACCTGTACTTTTATATGGATGTGTAGCGTATACAATGAGCAGTCAGGCTGGAAAACATCTGATGGCTGTAGAGATGTGGTTTCTGAGGAAAATGCAAAGAATACCATGGACAGCCAGAAAGACCAATGAACAAGTCCTTCAAGAAACAAATGAAGATCGTAAATTGATTAGAGAAATTAGACGTAGACAGTCAAAATTCTTTGGGCATGTTATGAGAAGAAATGGATTGGAGAATTTGGTGACAACTGGTAAGATCGAGGGGAACAGACCAAGGGGAAGACCTAGAAGCAAGTAATTGGATGGCTTGGCCTTGTGGCATGGTCGAGACAGAAACACGGAGCTGATCCATGACTCTGGTGATCGATTGAGATGGCAGAACATGACCGCCCACGCTTACTGGCATGGCACATGATGGATGGATATATATATATATATATATATATATATATATATATGGGGAGAGAGAGAGAGAGTAAGAGAGAGAGAGAGAGAGAGAGAGAGAGAGAGAGAGAGAGAGAGAGAGAGAGAGAGAGAATTTATCAACTTCGGCGAATAGATAAAAGCGCTCGTTCTTTATCATCCGGTGTGCTGATGCCGAGGTAGGAGGTTCAACCCCTACAACCGACAGCTGGACTAAAATGTTGACTTCTATTCCATGACTTCGGAACTTAATTATAGATACCTCTGAAGTCGGATTGGGTTAGACTGATGGTGAGAGACACTCGTAATAAGGGAAAGCTAATCCAAGAGCAAAATTCAGTCTGTTTATGGACTACGCTTGAGTTCAACGTGTGCGGGGGGGGGGGGGGGGGGGGGAAATCCAACAATATGAAACAGGTTTTATACCAAATATATTTAAACTACCAATTGCAATTCCTAGTGATCAAGCGTTATGATTACTATGTATTATGATTTGAACTTCCGATCCAATTTCCAAGGCCTGGAGAAAGAGATCATGCCTGTGCACAGCCTTGTGTCTCGTGTGCTGCCACTCCTTTCTCATGTTAATATTCCTCCATGCCATGATGCCAAATCGCTCAGCGTCGTCTCTTTTTAGACGGGCATGCGTGCCCAATTCTAACCCTTTGAAAATAAAGTTTGTTCGTTCGTTCGTCTCCCCCTACCTCTCTTCTGCTCCAACTTTATCGTTGAGACGACATACTGCAGTGTTTTTTTGTTTTTTATCATGACACATTCACAAATTTATTGTGGGATAACCGCCACCAGCGATTAAAGAAATCAGGATGTGAGCGCACGACAGGAGATGGACAAACAGGAGGAACCTCCCCCGGGAAGTGTGACGAACGTAATGCACGTGAGGTACTCGTCGAATGGGATGGGATGCGGATGGGGAGGGGGAAGAATGGTGCTGCTTCTGACGACTACAGACATACTGTGAGCTCGCTCAGCAGTGAGTTTTCAAGCAGTGGTCATGGATAAAATATGTCAGTTTCGAATCGATTTCACCATTACCCCTGCCCCGTTCAACCTCAAGGAGAATTTATAGTAGGGTCCATCACCGGCTCAGAATGATGGTCCTGTCACTAGTCAGCCACCAAAGCAGCTGCCCATGGTTCTACCCTCAGAGTCCTAGTAATCCCAAGGTGATTGTTGTCCATATGGGGTAACTGACTATCAGTGATCTATGTCAATGTATAAACACTTATTTATATAAGGACGGACTATCAGTGATCTATGTCAGTCTATAAACACTTATTTATATAAGGACGGACTATCAGTGATGTATGTCAGTCTATAAACACTTATTTATATAAGGTCGGGCTATCAGTGATGTATGTAAGTCTATAAACACTTATTTATATAAGGACGGACTATCAGTGATCTATGTCAGTCTATAAACACTTATTTATATAAGGACGGACTATCAGTGATGTATGTCAGTTTATAAACACTTATTTATATAAGGACTGACTATCAATGATCTATGTCAGTCTATAAACACTTATTTATATAAGGACGGACTATCAGTGATCTATGTCAGTCTATAAACACTTATTTATATAAAGGACGGACTATCAGTGATGTATGTCAGTCTATAAACACTTATTTATATAAGGACGGACTATCAGTGATGTATGTCAATGTATAAACACTTATTTATATAAGGACTGACTATCAGTGATGTATGTCAGTCTATAAACACTTATTTATATAAGGACGGACTATCAGTGATGTATGTCAATGTATAAACACTTATTTATATAAGGTCGGGATATCAGTGATGTATGTCAGTCTATAAACACTTATCTATATAAGGACGGACTATCAGTGATGTATGTCAATGTATAAACACTTATTTATATAAGGACGGACTATCAGTGATGTATGTCAATGTATAAACACTTATTTATATAAGGACAGGCTATCAGTGATGTATGTCAATGTATAAACACTTATTTATATAAGGACTGACTATCAGTGATGTATGTCACTGTATAAACACTTATTTATATAAGGACGGACTATCAGTGATGTATGTCAATGTATAAACACTTATTTATATAAGGACGGGCTATCAGTGATGTATGTCAGTGTATAAACACTTATTTATATAAGGACTGACTATCAGTGATGTATGTCAGTCTATAAACACTTATTTATATAAGGACTGACTATCAGTGATGTATGTCAGTCTATAAACACTTATTTATATAAGGACTGACTATCAGTGATGTATGTCAGTCGATAAACACTTATTTATATAAGGACGGACTATAAGTGATGTATGTCAATGTATAAATACTTATTTATATAAGGACGGGCTATCAGTGATCTATGTCAATGTATAAACACTTATTTATATAAGGACGGACTATCAGTGATCTATGTCAGTGTATAAACACTTATTTATATAAGGACGGACTATCAGTGATGTATGTCAGTGTATAAACACTTATTTATGTAAGGACGGGCTATCAGTGATGTATGTCAGTCTAAAAACACTTATTTATATAAGGACGGGCTATCAGTGATGTATGTCAGTGTATAAACACTTATTTATATAAGGACGGACTATCAGTGATGTATGTCAGTCTATAAACACTTATTTATATAAGGACGGGCTATCAGTGATGTATGTCAGTGTATAAACACTTATTCATATAAGGACTGACTATCAGTGATGTATGTCAATGTATAAACTCTTATTTATATAAGGACGGACTATCAGTGATGTATGTCAATGTATAAACTCTTATTTATATAAGGACTGACTATCAGTGATGTATGTCAGTCTATAAACACTTATTTATATAAGGACTGACTATCAGTGATGTATGTCAGTCTATAAACACTTATTTATATAAGGACTGACTATCAGTGATGTATGTCAGTCGATAAACACTTATTTATATAAGGACGGACTATAAGTGATGTATGTCAATGTATAAACACTTATTTATATAAGGACGGGCTATCAGTGATCTATGTCAATGTATAAACACTTATTTATATAAGGACGGACTATCAGTGATCTATGTCAGTGTATAAACACTTATTTATATAAGGACGGACTATCAGTGATGTATGTCAGTGTATAAACACTTATTTATGTAAGGACGGGCTATCAGTGATGTATGTCAGTCTAAAAACACTTATTTATATAAGGACGGGCTATCAGTGATGTATGTCAGTGTATAAACACTTATTTATATAAGGACGGACTATCAGTGATGTATGTCAGTCTATAAACACTTATTTATATAAGGACGGGCTATCAGTGATGTATGTCAGTGTATAAACACTTATTCATATAAGGACTGACTATCAGTGATGTATGTCAATGTATAAACTCTTATTTATATAAGGACGGACTATCAGTGATGTATGTCAGTCTATAAACACTTATTTATATAAGGACTGACTATCAGTGATGTATGTCAGTCTATAAACACTTATTTATATAAGGACTGACTATCAGTGATGTATGTCAGTCTATAAACACTTATTTATATAAGGACGGGCTATCAGTGATGTATGTCAGTGTATAAACACTTATTTATATAAGGACGGACTATCAGTGATGTATGTCAGTCTATAAACACTTATTTATATAAGGACGGACTATCAGTGATGTATGTCAGTCTATAAACACTTATTTATATAAGGACGGGCTATCAGTGATGTATGTCAGTGTATAAACACTTATTTATATAAGGACGGACTATCAGTGATGTATGTCAGTCTATAAACACTTATTTATATAAGGACTGACTATCAGTGATGTATGTCAGTCTATAAACACTTATTTATATAAGGACTGACTATCAGTGATGTATGTCAGTCTATAAACACTTATTTATATAAGGACGGACTATAAGTGATGTATGTCAATGTATAAACACTTATTTATATAAGGACGGGCTATCAGTGATCTATGTCAATGTATAAACACTTATTTATATAAGGACGGACTATCAGTGATCTACGTCAGTGTATAAACACTTATTTATATAAGGACGGACTATCAGTGATGTATGTCAGTGTATAAACACTTATTTATATAAGGACGGGCTATCAGTGATGTATGTCAGTCTATAAACACTTATTTATATAAGGACGGGCTATCATTGTTGTATGTCAATGTATAAACACTTATTTATATAAGGACGGACTATCAGTGATGTATGTCAATGTATAAACACTTATTTATATAAGGAAGGACTATCAGTGATGTATGTCAATGTATAAACTCTTATTTATATAAGGACTGACTATCAGTGATGTATGTCAGTCTATAAACACTTATTTATATAAGGACGGACTATCAGTGATGTATGTCAGTGTATAAACACTTATTCATATAAGGACGGGCTGTCCCCCATGGGCCAGAGTCGCCCCATGATGTTCCACGTCCCTGTAACCATGGCCAGATCAAGTTCAGATACACTAATTTGATCTTAGCCCACAGCTCGATAATTTAAAGGCGATTGTTTTTTTTTAAAATAAAGTTTTGGGGTTTCCCTCAGGGGCCAACGCCGCCCCATCAGGTTTTAACATTACTGTATGTCTTCCGGATCACCTCGTCTACATGTGGCCCGGCCAGATCAAGTGCAGTTACTACACTTTGATTTTAGCCATAAGGATGGGAAATAAAACAGCTGAAGATTATTTAGCCTTTCATAGGCCTGCCAAAGATTCAGAGATTAGATTGTCATCAAGATCCTATCAAGAAAGGGTACTGATGGTATATAAATTATTCCAGAAGAGACAGGAAAGCAGATTATAAAAATATTTTGTGCGAAAAAGTGTAAATAAATATTGTAATTATTTATGTTAATACTATGTTTATTTTTATTCAGGATATAATATTTTCAAATATTGAGGAATGGCTGAAAAGGTTGATGCACAAATGAAATTAACGAAACATCTAAAAAGTAATTGGCAGTACTGTAAATGTTAGAAGTATTTTTAGATTAGGTAATGTCCCTTAATATGTTTAATAGTTATGTCCCATGGTTTAATTTAATGTTGTCTGTTCTTCTTGTTTATGTAGTCTACCTGAAGTTGTTTGAAACACCCATAAATTATGTTAGCCTGTTGTTAGGATAACCTTGAATTACTCTAAATAAATAAATATTTAGAAATTAATCAACCGAAGTAGCATTTTAAGATTTTTTATCAGGTGCATTATTTCCTGTTTTGATTATGATAATTAACGTTAGTATTAGCAGTCGAAAATAATATACAGAAAAAGGAATATTGTATCCAATAATCCCATTTTAAAAATCCCATTTACTTTTTGTACAAGGATATAATCATATGAAAGAAACTGAAGTAAATTATATAATGCCAAATTTATATCCAAAAATGGCTAGAAAATCGTGTTTCGTCAATTCACAGAGTGAATCGGTACAACTATCTCGGAACTGTCATACCATCTGATGTGAGGTGCATTAAAGACATTAGATCGAGCATCGCTACAGAAAGATGCCTTTTGCTTGATGGAAAACATACTGACCAATAAAATGATGTCAATTGCAACGAGAAAAAGAGCCTTCAAGTGCTACATAGATCGTGTACAATAATATGAATCTTAAACGTGTACAGTAAACAGAAATGCTGACATACATCTTATGGCTGTGGAGATGTAGTTTCTGAGGAAAATGCAAAAAATACCACGGACAGACAGAAAAAAACCAATCAGCAAGTCCTGCAAGGAAGAAATGAAAACCATATTTTGATTAAAGAAATTAAACGTAGAAGACAGTGAATCAGATTTTTGGGCACGTTATTAATAGAGATAAATCAGAAAATATATTATCAACCTGCAAGATTATGGGGGAAAGAACACACTGAGGGTAGAGAGAGATATACCTGGATGGTTAGACCACGTGACATAATCGAGACCAGAACACAAAGCTTATGCACGACTCTGGTTATCGTATGAAATGGCGAAAGATTGTCTAACATGCTTATCTGCATGACACATGATGATGATAAATGAATCAACAGAAATAAACAGTAGTAAGGCTTTGCTTGATAGAGTTCCCACTGATAATGTGTTTCAAAAGAAAACGCTATTGTAAGGATGCATTCAGACAGGACACAATTTTCTTTGACTAAAACTTTAATTAGAAGATAAACTTCATGGGCACGAACCCCGTAGCTCCAGCGACAACCCTCAGAAGTCTCAGAGAAATTTGTTCAAGCAAACCGAATGACGGAGATCGGTTTCGAACAGACAACCTTTGGACGCGAGGCAAGCGGCGTAACCCGCTTAGTTACGAAACCCCCGTTTCTTTGCTTATCTAGTCAATGTGCGGGTACTGTTTTCTTTGCTTATCTAGTCAATGTGCGGGTGCTGTTTTCATTGCTTATCTAGTCAATGTGCGGGTACTGTTTTCTTTACTTATCTAGTCAATGTGCGGGTGCTGTTTTCTTTGCTTATCTAGTCAATATGCGGGTGCTGTTTTCTTTGCTTATCTTGGCAATGTGCGGGTGCTGTTTTCTTTGCTTATCAAATATTATCATCAACCACAACATCATGGATAGAATCATCATGAGCAACAAATAATCAATACCATCACAATCATCATCATCATCATCAACAACATCATCATAATTAAAAAAAGCCACCATCAACAACATCAACATCAGCAACAACATCATCAACAACATCATCTTCATCATCAAAATCATATTCATCAACATCGTTATCAAAAACATTATCATCATCAAAACCATAATCAAATACAACATCATCATCAAAAACACCATCCATCCATCCATCATCAGCAACAACATAATCAACAACATCATCATCATCAACAACAACATCGTCATCAAACACATCATCATCATGTGTGAGAAGCTGAACTCTAGAGTATATCATATGTCCTCACAACCATACTCTCTCTCTCTCTCTCCTCTCTCTCTCTCTCTCTCTCTCTCTCTCTCTCTCTCTCTCTCTCTCTCTCTCCCTCTCTTCTGTCATCCATCCCCAAGGCGTGAGAAGAAACAAACACGAGCAATAGACCAGGCTTAATCGTGAACGTCCTCAGGGAGGCAGGACGAGTACATGACTCAAGGAATGGATGTGTTTCTGCAACTGTGACCAGACTACAAGAACATCACGTCAAACGGGGGCAAGCTAGAAATATAGTCAACCAACACAGAACTGGTATGCGGTATGGGCTGAGGGAGATAGTGAGGCGAGGAATTGAGAACTTATTTACAAATAGTTACATGTGCAATTAGAATAGTCTGTTGACTAACTAACTAACTAACTAACTAACTAACTAACTAACTAACTAACTAACTAACTAACTAACTAACTAACTAACTAACTAACTAACTAACTAACTAACTAACCAACTAACCAACTAAATAACTAACTAACTAAATAATTAACTAATCAACTAACTAACTAACTAACTATATAACTAACTAACTAACTATATAACTAACTAACTAACTAATTAACTAAATAACAAACTAACTAACTAACTAATTAACTAACTAACTAACTAACTAAATAATTAAATAATTAACTAACTAACTAACTAACTAACTAACTAACTAACTAACTAATTAACTAACTAACTAACTAACTAATTAACTAACTAACTAACTAACTAAATAACTAACTAAATAACTAACTAACTAACTAACTAACTATCTAACTAACTATCTAACTAACTAACTAACTAACTAACTAACTAACTATCTAACTAACTAACTATCTAACTAATTAACTAATTAACTAACTAACTAACTAACTCACTCGCTCACTCACTCACTCACTCACTCACTGATTCACTCACTGACTCACTCATTTACTCACTCACTCACTCACACACACACACTCACTCACTTACTCACTCTATCCCCTATTGTAGCATATACTCTCAACCGACACGGGTCAAGCCAGCCTAAACTGTGCCGCCTCTGTCAGCCCTGTCCATGTCTTTCCTATATTATCCTTATCTGTCATATATTATCCTTCTCTGTTCTATATTATCCATCTCTGTCCCATATTATCCTTATTTGTCCTATATTATCCTTCTCTGTCCTATATTAACCTTATCTGTCCTATATTATCCTTTTCTGTCCTATATTATCCTTCTGTGTCCTATATTATCCTTCTCTGTCCTATATTATCCTTCTCTGTCCTATATTATCCTTCTCTGTCCTATATTATCCTTTTCTGTCCTATATTATCCTTCTCTGTCCTATATTATCCTTCTGTGTCCTATATTATCCTTCTGTGTCCTATATTATCCTTCTCTGTCCTATATTATCCTTCTCTGTCCTATATTATCCTTCTCTGTCCTATATTATCCTTCTCTGTCCTATATTAACCTTATCTGTCCTATATTATCCTTTTCTGTCCTATATTATCCTTCTATGTCCTATATTATCCTTCTCTGTCCTATATTATCCTTCTCTGTCCTATATTATCCTTATCTGTCCTATATTATCCTTTTCTGTCCTATATTATCCTTCTCTGTCCTATATTATCCTTCTGTGTCCTATATTAACCTTATCTGTCCTATGTTATTCTTTTCTGTCCTATATTATCCTTCTGTGTCCTATATTATACTTCTCTGTCCCATATTATCCTTCTCTGTCCTATATTATCCTTCTCTGTCGTATATTAACCTTATCTGTCCTATATTATCCTTTTCTGTCCTATATTATCCTTCTGTGTCCTATATTAACCTTATCTGTCCTATAATATCCTTTTCTGTCCTATATTATCCTTCTGTGTCCTATATTATCCTTCTCAGTCCTATATTATCCTTCTCAGTCCTATAATATCCTTCTCTGTCCTATATTATCCTTCTCTGTCCTATATTATCCTTCTATGTCCTATATTATCCTTCTCTGTCCTATATTATCCTTCTCTGTCCTATATTATCCTTATCTGTCCTATATTATCCTTTTCTGTCCTATATTATCCTTCTCTGTCCTATATTATCCTTCTGTGTCCTATATTAACCTTATCTGTCCTATGTTATTCTTTTCTGTCCTATATTATCCTTCTGTGTCCTATATTATACTTCTCTGTCCCATATTATCCTTCTCTGTCCTATATTATCCTTCTCTGTCGTATATTAACCTTATCTGTCCTATATTATCCTTTTCTGTCCTATATTATCCTTCTGTGTCCTATATTAACCTTATCTGTCCTATAATATCCTTTTCTGTCCTATATTATCCTTCTGTGTCCTATATTATCCTTCTCAGTCCTATATTATCCTTCTCAGTCCTATAATATCCTTCTCTGTCCTATATTATCCTTCTCTGTCCTATATTATCCTTCTCTGTCCTATATTATCCTTCTCTGTCTCTAACGGTGCCGTGGCTAGGGGGTTACGAACACATTTCGCAATCCCGTATACTGCGTTCGTAACACAGCTGCTGGCGATTTGGAATCAGACCGCGTTGCGTTGGTTTTTATACGTCATTCAAAAAGCAAATGCAAACTTCTGAACCTAAACTTGCCAAGAAACTCACACAGCCAAGAAATGCTGAGGTTGACAGTAGCGACCTGTTAAAGTAATGCTACTAACTGTGATATGTCTCTAATTCTCTTCTCCGTTTTGTTTTTGATCTCCATCTGTCTTTGTCCCCATGGGTTATTCACACAACATCTATCAACTCCATATGTGTCTTTGTCCCCGTGGGTTATTCACACAACATCTATCAACTTCATCTGTGTTTTTGTCCCCGTGGGTTATTCACACAACATTTATCAACTCTATCTATGTTTGATAAACTCAATAGCCGATAGTCTTCTTAGCCTTCTTCTATCAACTCTTCCAGCATTGTCTTCCTGTGTCCAGCTCTCTCTAACACCCTTAGTCTTCCCGGTTGTCACCTCCTTGAAAGGTTAGGGCTATTTTTTGGACCAAACCTGAACACATCCTTACCTGGCAACTAGGTCACGGCAATTATTATCAAAACGTAGCAAGTATCCTGCAGAACCTCGCTCTCATCACTCCACGTCGCAGAGATTCGCCATCTGTTGCCAGTTCCCCTTCCTCATTTATTTCCATGCCCAAGGTGTCCCCAATGTCACGTGTTCAATGTCGTGTTGGTCAACCCCTGGCTCGTCTCTCAGGAACTATGCCTTCTAACCCGGTTCTGACCAAACCACGTGATACTTAACATGGCCACAATATTTCAGTTTCCGAGACATCACGCAATTAGTGAGCCAGGTATATTCCGTGGTTAAGTTATGTAGAAATAAAGGTAATAAATATACAATTCTCTTTATTTAACAAGTAACAGTATAGTCGGGAAAAGTCTGTTTTGTTCTTGCTTTATTTGTCTTTAAATTAGATTTACTAAATCATTTTATGTTATTCTTCTTCTTCGGTTTTCCTCTTTGTAACTCAGAACCAGGACACGGACAGTTCTGGATTAATTTCTAGTAAATTCCTCATCATCCCTGTGCCATCACCATCATGTGCCATATGTAAACAAGCTTCGACTTCTCACATGATCACCAAAGTCTGGGATCAGGGTTGTGTTCCTTTTGCCTCCCAGAGTCAGGGCACCAGCATTGGATTGAGTTGTGGTATGTTCCTCGTAATCCTGGGTATTTGCTATATATTATGGTTTAGACTCTCGATCCAATATCCCAAAGAATGTCGGAAGTGATCATGTCTGTGCACAGCCTTCTGTCTCGTGTGCTGTCACGCCTTTCTGATGTGGATATTCCTCCACGCCATAATGCCAAACATCACAGCTTAGTCTATCTTTAGACGGGCCTGCGTGCCCAATTCTTAACCCTTTGAAAATTAAGTTTGTTCGTTCGTTTCTCACTGCCTTTCCTCTGCTTCAACTTCCCCGTTGTGGTGACATACTGAAGTGTTCCCTTTCTCATGACGCGTCCACAAATTTACTGTGGGATAACCGTCACCAGCGATTAAAGCGTCTCCAAGCTGGAAATCAGGATGTGAGCACACGACAGGAGAAGGACACAAGGGAACACCCTCTCCCGGGAATTGTTAGGTACATAATGGATACAAGGTACTCGTCGAGGGTGTGGCCCGGGGGGGGGGGGGGGGTGGCTGCTTCTGACGACTAAAGACCTGTTGTGAACTCGCTCAGCAGTGTTTTCTAGCAGTGAACTTTGATTATTGTTTGTCAGTTCATAAAACCCTTTAAAAAAAAAAAAAAATAAGGGCGTTCTGTTCTCCAGGGATAGACAACCTATGGGGTTCTTCGTCCCTTTGTGTCATCTGGATGACCGCCCCCGATTGTGGATGGATAGACCACGAGACATAATGGAGACCAGAACACAAAGCTGATCCACTACTCTGGTGATGGTGTGAAATGGCGAAATGTGGCCGAACATGATTAGCTACATGACACATGATGATGACTAACAAATCAACTTATTGAGTTCTCACTCATAACGTCATGGGAGATGTCGCTGGGGATACGGAGTTCATACTTTTCTCCGATGCTTGTGACATATCGCTCTAAGGAACGACACCGAGATATATGGGATAAAACCTGTTGCAATGAAGTTGACACTTTCACCTTTAAACCATGCATTCCTGTTTTATCCCGCACGATTGCTCTGAGTTTCGGAACTTGTATGTAACCGACCGCCGAGTACAGAATCACCTGTACCGCCATGAGGAGCTGTAAGAGCGAAGTCGTACACTTAACGGCCAACCCGTCTAGTCGTGTGTACCGGGATGCTTTACAAATGTGAGACAAGGGGTATGCATCACCTCCAGGTCTGTGCAATATGTAGTCAGAGAACATATTCAAACAGGTAGAAAGGAGACTGGAATCTCAATTAAACATGTTGCATGCGCTTTGCAGGACGTCGCCAACAACCCCACATCGCAGGTAGATTTTCTATTGAATTTTACGTTCAGTAGTTTGACATCACTGGCTCCGTGGCGTAGGTGATACATGCGTAATTCGTAATCCCGCATACCGCGTTCGAAACACAGCTGAGGGCGATGTGGAAGCAGACAGCCTTGCGTTGGTTTCCCATACAAAAGTATGAGTGCTGGTCGCTCAGAAAGCAATAGCAAACTAATGAAAGTAAATTAGCCAAGGCATCCTGGGGTTGACTGCAACGTCCTGTAAAGGATATGCACTAACTTTATTTTTTAGAGTGTGCCATTGCTTTCTGAACTAGAAGTCAACCGCCAAGTCCAACTGACCAGCATAGGGATTGAACCGCCGTCAGGGCACCGGAAAGTTTAGCGCAAGCGCATTAACCCAGCGGCCACGAAGACCTCTTAACTCCATATTGGAGGAGTAGCAATAAACAGTAAAAGATACACGGACGATTGTTGTATTAACTGATTCATAGCGGAGTTATTGTAAACATTAGGCGATCAAAATGACTGGATATAAAAATAAAGTAAACAAAAACAATGGTTATCAACACAGACAGCACCAAGCCACCTTTGAGAATTAATGTGAACGAATAGTAACTTATGCAGGTCAACATGTTTTCTTACCTATATCAATTAACAACAGACGATGACAGGCGAGAGGCAGAAATAAGTAAGAGAATGTAGACAATGTAACATGCAACAATAGAAACATAGATATTGTTTAGGTCATTATGGGCGAATGGATAAGAGCGCTCGTTCTTAAACATCCGGTGTGCTGATGCTGAGGTAGAGGGGTTAACCCCTACACCGGACAGTTGGACTAAAATGTTGACTTCTCGTCCTTGACTTTAGGGGCTTAAAATACAAGTACCTCTGATGTCGGAGTGGGTTAGCTCGATGGAGAGGGACAATGGTAATAAGGAAAGCTAATCCACGCCCAAAATTCAGTCTTTGATACAAACAGTAGCTTTTATGGGGTACGCTAAAGGTCAACTCAAGCGAGGGCAACAACACGACGACGACGACGACGACGACGACGACGACGACGACGACGACGACGACGACGACGACGACGACGACGACGACGACGACGACGACGACGACGACGACGACGACAACAACAACAACAACAACAATAACAACAACCAACAACAACAACAACAAACATGCAACAATACCAAACAGATTCTTATATCAAATATATTTAATGTACCACTTAAAATTAATAGCGATCAAGTGTTATGTTTACTGTATATTATGGTGTGGACATCCGTTTCAGTATCTCAAAGTCTGATCATGTCTGTGGTAGCCTTGTGCCTCGTGTGCTACCATTCATTTCTGATGTTGATATTCCTCCATGCTGTGATGCCAAACCGTCCTGTATCGTCTCTCTTTAGATGGGTCTGCGTGCCCAATTCTTATCCCTTTGAAAATAAAGTTTGTTCCTTCGTTCGTTCGTCTTCCCCTGCTCTATTCTGCTCCAACTTTACCGCTGTGACGACATACTGCAGTGTTTCCTCTCTCATGTCACGTCCACAAACGTATTGTGTGATAATCGCCATCAGCGATTAAAGCGTCTCCAAGTTGGAAATCAGGATGTGAGCGCACTGCGGGAAAATTACAAACGGGAAGACCCTCTCCCGGGAAGTGCGAGGAACGTAATGGGCGCTACGTACTCCTCAAAGAGGGAAAAAGGGTGGGGAGGGGGGAGTGGCTGCTTCTGAAGACTGCAGACCTGCTGTGAGCTCGCTCAGCGGTAGCTGTTCTAGCAGTGGACATGGATTACGTATGCCCGTGTATCAAAACTTATGTTGTGATTTTTTATAAGGGCGCGCGGTTGTACAGGGGACAGAGCCGTCCCATGAGATTCCACGTCTCCGTGTGTCATTCGGATGACCACCTCTGCTGGTGACTCTGACCAGATCAAGTGCAGATGACTACTCTTTGACCTTACCCAAAAGGTTGATAATTTGATAGTGAATTATTTTCTTTTTTTGTAAATAAGGGCTCGCTCCAGAGCCATTCCATTAGGTCCTACGTCACTGTGTGTCATGTGATCATCTTAGCCAAAAGGCTGAGAAGAGATGTAAAGTTGATTATTAATTGGCCTATCAAAGGCCTGCCAAAAATATTAATTTATTCATAATAGATGCTGCAATTAAATGGGATACTGAAATACATATATATTATTCTAGGAAAGCCAGGAAATGAGATTATAAAAATATATTATGCAAATAAGAAACTAAATAATAGCATAACTTGTATTAATACGCTGTTTTAAAAAAAAAATATTTTAACATATATAATAAAAAGTATTAAGAAATGACAGCAAAGTTTGATGTGCAATTGTAATTAACGACATATTTAGAAAGTAATTAGTAAAGCTGTAAAGATTAGAAATATTTTTATGTTGCAAACAATAAAAGGTATATTTAACTCCTGCGAAGAGAAGATATACTAGACACAGACACAATATACTTACCTTACATAAAACTCCATCTTAGACAGGTGAAACTTATCCAAATAAACATAAACAAAAACAATCAATAAATATATAATACTGAAGTATTAAAATAAAACGATAAGTATTACAGGACCGCGAAGCACGGTCGACGTTTCGGTTCTACAAACCTTTATCAAGGACAGGACACCACAAACAGATAAAAAGCTAAATAAAACACAGAATAAAAATAAAAATAAAACACAGCGGGTAGCTGGTGGTATTGCATTCTAATGAGATGGCCGAACCATTTGATCTTCTGCATTTCAATATATGTGGCTCAAGATGTTGATCAAACTGTCTGTCTGATAACACTATTTCTTTCTCGGTATCGGAAAGTTAAGTTGGCAGCTCTTCTCTAGCCCCTCATCTCGTAGATATTGATTCCGTGTGTGATTTAGTTTATGCCAAAGTTTGACACTGGCAGCACAGGGTTGGTGTGAATATGTTATTTATTATCTGTCGGTGTGTGGATATAATACTATGTATTATGGTTTAGTATTTTCGATCCAATATCCCAAATGGGTTGTGAAGGTGATCATGTTTCTGCACATCTTTGTATCTGGTGTGCTGCCACTGGTGTCTGATGTTGGTATTCCTCCATGCCATGATGCCAAACCGCCCAGCATATCTCTTTTTATAGAATGCTAGATGGGCCTGCGTGCCTAATTCTTACCCTTTAAAAATAAAGTTCATTCGTTCGTGTCCCCCTGCCTCTCCTCTGCTCCAACTTTACTGCTGTGACGACATACTGCAATGTTCTTTTTCTTTGACACGTCCACAAACATATTGTTGGATAACCGCCACCAGAGATTAAAGTGTCCCCAAGCTGGAAATCAGAGTGTGAGCGCACGACAGGAGAAGAACAAACGGGAAAATCCTCCCCCTGGAAGTGTGAGGAACGTAATCGACGCGAGGTACTGGTCGAGGGGGGGGGGGGGGGGAGAGGTGGGAGTGGGTGGGAGGTGTGACTTCTTCTGACGACTGCAGACCTGCTGTGACCTCGCCCAGCAGTGGGTTTTCTAGCAATGAACGTGGGTGACGTATGTCCGTTTAAAAAAAAACTTATTTTTGTTTGTTTGTAATAAGGGTGCAATGTTTCACAGTGGCCAGAGTCTCCCCATAAGGTTCCACTTCCCCGTGTGTCGTTCAGATGACCACCCTGCTATTGACCCTGGCCAGATCAAGTGTAGATGACCACACTTTGATCTTAGCCAAAAGCTCGATAATTTGAAAGCGATTGTTGTGGTTTTGTTTTTAATGAAGGCTCAGTGTTCCACAGGGGCCAGAACCTCTCCATCAATCCCGCACGCCTCTGCATGTGGCCCTGACGAGAACCAGTGCAGATAATACACTGATAGTAGCCAGAAAGTCGAGAAATAAAATAAAACAGTCAAAGTTTATTTGGCCTTTCAAAGGCCAGTCAAAAATATAACCATTTAAATCACGTGCTGCTAAGTTAGAAAATTAATACGTATTATTCAACAAAAGCAATGAAAGAATGTTATCAAAATGTACTTCACATAAAGCAATGTAACCAAGTTATTTATCAGTTGTGTTAAAACGCTGTTTATTTTTCTTTAATGTATATAATTTGAAATATTGCGAAATCCCTTGCATGGTTGATTTATAAATGATACTAATGAACATTAAACAACTAATTGTTAAAACTGTAAGTGTTAGAAATATTTTTCGACTGGGTAATGCCCCTTAATATATTAAATCGTTATTTCCCTTGATTTAATTTAAGTTTGTTGCTTTTGTTTATGTGGCTTCCCCGAAGTTACAAGGAAAAAATTAAAACCATAAACGTATTGGAGAAATTAAACGTAGACAGTCAAGATTATTTGGACACGTTATTAATTAGGAAACAAAAAAGAACTAGACAATTTTGTAACAACCTGCAGGATTGTGGTGGAAAGAACAAAAGGAAGGCAGAGAGATAAATATCTAGATGGATAGACCACGTGACATAATCGAGTCCAGAACACAACGCTGATCCACGACTCTGGTGATGGTGTGAGACGATTAAACGTGGCCGAACATGATTATCTACAAGACATGATCATGAGAAACAAATCTATAGAAATTAAAAGTTGTAAGGCTTAGCTTTATAGTGTTCCCACTGATAACGTTATGGAAGTCGTCGCTGGAGATACGGAGTTCAAGCTTTGCGCCACGCTTGCGGCAGGCCGCTCTATGGAAATACACCGAGACATATGGGATAAAACAAGCTGCAATGAAGTCGGCCCTGTCGCCTTTAAACCATGCATTCCTTTCTTATCCCGCACTCTCCATCGAGTTTCGGACCTTGTGAGTAAGCGACCGTCGAATACAGAACACCTGTACCGCCATGAGGAACAGTATGAGCGAAGTCACACACTCAACGGCCAACCCGTCTAGTCGTATGTACCGGGTTGACAAAGGCAGCTGAGAGCTCGAAAAGTATTACTTTACAAATACGAGACAAGGATTTACATCAGCCCCAGGTCTGTACAACGTTTATTTTAATGGGCATGGCAAGGCACGTAGAGTGTCCTGGTCACCCACTGCTCCCGTATTCGTCTCCAGTCGTCTTGACTTGTCTTGCCACTGGATTCAAATGGACTCTGGCAAAACAGTGTGGTCAACGAATTGCGCAACTCTTCCTCACTCTAATCCAATTCATCACGCAAGTCAGTCTTCACCCAACCACAATGTTTATTTAGTGATAACATTTAAACAGGTAGAAAGGAGACTGGAATCACATTACAAATGTTGCATGTGCGTTGCATGACGTGGTGAACAACCACACATCATAAGTCGATTGTTTTGGGAATTTTACGTTCAGTAGTTTGCCGTCTCCCTGGCCAAGTGGTTAGCGACATTGTTCGTAATCCCGTATATTCACGTGGGGAAAACACCAGCTGCGAGAATCGGCAGCCGTTCCCGCCGTGCTGGTGACTTACGGTGGATATGTGAGCCGGTCGTATAGAAAGCAATGGCAAACTACTGAACATAAAAACTTGCTTAATACATCAACAGCGGCTGGAAAATGTTGGTGTTGACTGCAACGTCCTTTAAGGGACATGCAACTTTATTAATTTGCCAGTGTCCGCTCCGTGGCGAAGGTGTTACAGACGCAATTCGTAAACCCACCTACCGCGTTCGAAACACAGCTGCGGGTGATTTGAAAACCGATCGCCTTGCGTTGGTTTCCCTACAATGGTTTGAGTGCCGGTCAATCAGAAAGCAATGACAAACCTCTGAGCGTAAATTTGCTAAGACATCACGAACAGCCAAAAAAATGCTGGGGTTGACAGCAACGCCCATTAAAGGATATGCAACTAACTTGTTTTTATTCTTTGCCATTATTTTCTGAACTAGAAGTCAACTTCTAAGTCCAACTGACCGGTGTAAGGACTGAACCGCAATCAGGGCACCGGAAATGTAAGCGTAAGCGCGTTAACACAGTGGTCACAAACATCTCTTAACTCCATATTGGAGGAGTAACAGGAGACAGTAAAAGATACACACGACGATTGTTGTATTATTTTTATTAACTGAACCATGGCGGAGTTGATTGTAAACATTAGGCGTTCAAAATGACTGGAAATAAACATAAAGTAAATAAAAACAATGTTTATCAACACTGACAGCACCAAGTAACGTTTGAAAACTAATGTGAATGGAAAACTCACTTGTGCAAGGTCAACAGTTTTTCTTACCTATATCAATTTACAATAAGTCAGAGAATGTAGACAGAGTAACATGCAACAGTGTTTATATATATATATATATATATATATATATATATTAGGTCAGAATGGGCCGTCTCCCTGGCCGAGGAGTTAGCAGCTTTCTCCGTAACCCCGAATGCTCTCCTGGTTGACGTGACCACACTAGAATTGGAAGCTGTTCGAGTCGCGCTAGTGACTTATGAGAGTATTAGCCGGTCGCTCAGAAAGTCGTGGCGTGCTGATGAACGTAATCTAGCCTAGGAATCAACATACAGCTGAAATATGCTGATATTGACCGAAATATCCTGAAACAGGATGGAAACGAGGGGAAAAAATGGGCGAATGGATAAGAGCGCTCTTTCTTAAACATCCAGTGTGCTGATGCTGAGGTAGAAGGTTTAACGACTACACTATGAGAGTAGGACTAAAATGTTGACTTCTTGTCCTTGACTTAAGGACATGAATTACAAGTACATCTGAAGTCGGATTGCGAGGGACACTGGTAATAAGAAGCTAATCCACACACAAAATTCAGTTAATTAATAATAAAAGTAGCGTTTTTGGAATACTCTTGAGTTCAAACCGAGCGACTGCAACAACAACAACAACAACAACAACAACAACAACAACAACAACAACAACAACAACATATTGTTATATTAAATGCATTTAAATTACCAATTAAAATTAATATCGATCAAGTGTTATGTTTACTATATATTATGGCTTGAACTTCCGATTCAATATCTCAAAGTCTGGCGAAGGTGATCATGTCTGTGCACAGCGTTGTGTCTGGTGTGCTGCCACTCCTTTCTGATGTTGATATTCCTCCATGCCATGATGCTAAACCGCCCAATATCGTCTCTCTTTAGATGGTCCTTTGTGCCCAATTCTTAACCCTTTGAAAATAAAGTTAGTTCATTCGTCTCCCCCTGCCTCTCCTCTGCTCCAGCTTTACCGTAGTGACGACATACAGCAGTGTTCCCTTTCTCATGACACGTCCACAAACTTATTGTGGGATAGCCACCACCAGCGATTAAAGCATGTTAAGTTACAAATGTTAGTTGCATTTCCTTTACAGGATGTTGCAGTCAACACTAGTATTTTTTACTGTTGTGATGACTTGGCAAGTTTACGTTCAGTAGTTTGCCATTGATTTCTAAACGTCCGGCACCAATACCATTTCTTAAAATACCAACGCAATGCGGTCTCGCGCAGCTGTGTTTCGAACATTGGAATGTGGGATCACGAACCGCTTCCGTAAAATCTTCGCCACGTAGCGGATGGATTAAAGTGTTCCTAGCTGGAAGTCGTTATCTGAGCACACGACAGGAAAAGGACAAACGATATGACACTCCTACGGGAAGTGTGAGGAACGTAATGGACACGAGGCACTCGTCGACGGGGATGTTATGGTGGGGGGTGGGGGGCGGGGGGTCCCAGGGAGAAATGTGGCTGCTTCTAACAAATGCAGACCTGCTGTAAGCTGGCTCAGCGGTAGGTTTTGTGGCAGTGATCATGGGTTACGTATGTCCGTGTAAAAATACTCAATGTTTAAAATAATGCCGCGCTGTCCCCCAGCGGCCATAGTCGCCCCATGAGGTTCCACGTCCCTATGTGTCATTTGGATGACCGCCTCTGCATGTGGCCCAGCGAGATCAAGTGCAGATAGTACACGTTGATCTTAGCCAAAAGGCTGAGAAATAATACAAACCAAAGATTATTTGGCCGTTCAAAGGCCAGGCATAAATATAACAATACGTATATTAATCCCGAAAAGCCAGGAAAGCACATTTAAAAATGTGCAAACAAAATGTAACTAAGTAATATATTGGTTGTGTTAATAAGTTGTTTATTTTTCTTTAACAAATATAACAAAAGAGCAATATAGAAATGAATGTAAAGAGGCTACAAAAATAGTTCGACAGTAGAATCGAGAATATAGTAGTAATATAATCAAAAATATGGAAGCTAATCACCAAAAAAACGAATCCAGAAAGTTTTTATTAAAGAACTGAAGTCGATGAAACGAGGGCACCAACACAACCCAAATGGTTTAAAAGACAAACATGGAAATATGATAAATACCAGTCAGGAAATGAGCAACACATGGAACGAATATTTTGTTGAATTAATAAATTGTGAAGCTCCAAGTAACACTTTCCCACAAGAAGAGGTTCTAACGTGTGAACCACAATTTGAAGAACCTGCATTTGAAGAAATCCTATATGTAATCACACGACTTAAAAATTGTCGCGTGATCTACAGCCATATAAGAAAACCCTACGAGTAAGGATGTAGATAGAAAATCTGACCCTTGGTTAGGTCAGTCCACTGTAGGAGAAGAAGACAAAAAGGCTCGTATTGGGTCTAGATAGTATGAATCCTGGTCCCAGATGAGTCTACCTTCCTATCAGTGGCACAGGGAAATGCAAGTAAAGTTGGACACTATACACCGATAGATGATAGCTGACTTAGTTAGCAGTGACACGCTACCCTGTGATGAAGAAAAGCCTCCAGTGCCCTCAAGTATAACATACAGGAGAGACACAACTAGTGTAACAGAGGAAGGGGTTTTGGTAGTATTTAGGTGGGAAACGACTACAGCACGATTGAGCATCGGGGTCGAATGAGAGGAGAGATGCTCAATTCGTGACGTGGTTTGTTGTCAAAGGGCAGTTAACATCAAGATACCGAACAGAAAGGTTGCCACACTAATTCCAGCTGTCATCAACACGAATAAAGTATATTTATGAAGATCCACCAGACTCCACTCATGTTATGAGTTATCAGTTATGAGTTGACTTCGTTACATAAGCGAAATGGTGCCGTGACCAGGATTCGAACCTGGTGTAACGCGAAGTCATGCCGTATACTATATAACATCGCGGAGGCCAAAAACTAAGAAGATGATCCTTGCTCCGTTTGTCTCAGTCGCCAGAAATAATTTCGGCACGCTTTTGAACAACCATTGAACGTAACAAGGCGCAGTGGGAAAAATGGCCAATAACGTATCAGCGAAAAATACAGCGACCAAAAGCCCGCCCAGGGGTGGTTGTCTGTAAGTCTTTTTCAAGACTGGCTGTCAAAATTTTGCTGGCGTCAGGAGAAAAGTGAAACTGGCCATAACGAATTGCGACACCTGAGATCGTTATCAAACCGGCGAGCGTCAACTGTGGACACCATCCTGGCGACTCCTCTTATCCGTTCATCTAACGGACGTGTCAGGAGCAGAAGTATTCCTGAAGGTCAAGCCGTCTAACCGATATCTCGAGCGAGCAGGAGTGTGCTGAAAGTCGGCCCACTTTAATCGTGTCTTGACCGAGCAAAAGTTTGGCTAAAGGGCAAATCCAATCGGATCGTTGTTGCAGGTGAGAAAGAACTTTTCAATAAGACAATCAAGTTCAGCCTCAATGTTAATAGGTTTCGTTCTGAACGCTAACAACTAGAAAAAAGAACGTTGGTAAAAGAAGATCGAGGCAGCAAATAAATAAGGCATTACTTCATGGATTGCCCAATGTTTTGTTGACGAGTCAGACTATCTCGGGGCTCTACTGCAGTTGAGAGCCGCTCGCTGTTGTGTGTCAGACTATCTCAAGACGTCGATGATGTACTCCATCTCAGAAGGGACCCAACCAGGGGTTGAAGTTTATCCAGGCATCCCAAGAGAAGTAACTAACTGAAGAGACGAAGTTCCCTGGGGGAAGAGACAGACTACCTGAACTCCGCTACCTGAACTCCGCGACTGATTTTCAGCTGATGCAGAATCCTAGTGTTTGACTAACCTGAAGACGAGTCTAGAGGAATACACGAAACTTGCTTGGATCAGGAACCGAGAGTAGGGTAATCTGTGAGCATATTATCTAGTCGAACTGGTCTTGTGTATATATAAACTGAATTTCTTAAATTAGCTGATTACAAATGAGGTTGTGATTGTTTGTTCTATATAATAATATTTCAGCATAACAGATTCATCACGGCACAGTAGAGAATTATTCCAGCTGAGTTTGTTTTTTTCCAGCTATTAAGAAGCATATAGAAGAAGATATTGTTTTTAGTCTGAGATAGCATAAAGAGTAAAAATGCATCTGAGCAGAGACTTAGGACGCGTGACTGCATGGTTAGGAGAGTTAAAGGTGGCAGTCAGCGAGGTAGAATGTTTCGTACACTGGTTACAGAGTAAAACAAATAATGTAGGAAGTAATGAGATAAAAAGGAACAACAAGAATAGCCGAGGACAGCCACTACTTAATGAAAATAGAGGGCAGTATAGAAACATTTACGTTAATCCAAGGATGACTAGGGTTAGGAGCTGGTATAATGATCAGGGATACAGAAATGGACATGAGAGAGACTGTTCTAGGAGTTGGCCATCCTATACTGTAAGCGCTAGAAAAAGACGTGACGAATGGTTTGAAAAAAGACAAAGACAATATCTAAACTCAGGTGTAAGAGACAGAGTTGAACCTGTAAATAAAATACAAACTAGTCCTAAAATGGTTGCGAATGTGACTAGTGGACAGGAAAAGAAAACAATGGTATTAGTGAAAAAAATAAACCGAGAGACACAGACGCAGGCAGGTAATACGATAGAAAATAGTACACAGACTCAGGTAGATATTGTAGAGAAAAATACCCAAGTGCAACCAACTAAGAAAATAGTAAGGGGAACGCAGACTATTAAGACGGTGGAAATTGCGGAAACACCTCAGGTGAAATTAGAAAAAGGAGACAAGGTTGAAGTTAAGAAAGATAGACAGACGAAAACCAAGGATGAAAGGAAGCCAAAGAGGAGAGGTATTGAAAGAGGAAATAGCAGTATGATAGTTAATAGAGGTACTACCATGTCAAGTTCCTCAAGTATAGACATGAAACTAATTCCCAAATGGTGTAGGAATATTAGTTGTCGGAGTTCAGATTACGAAGAAGATATTTCCACATGTTATAGTGATGCTGAGACAGATATTAATACTGATTCGGAGAGTGAGAGAGTTGCACTACGAGCAGGTCCTGAATCGAGGCGTGATGTTCCCTCGTACGGTGTAGTTGCTGGTGGACAGACGGACAGAGTTTTAGTTAGTGACTCTAGAGAACTAGATACTAGTTTACATGACAAGAAAGTAGGGAAAACTAAGAGACGAATACCGAGAAAGAGAAAGAAAATCAGACGTTCTAAAGATGACTATGGGAATAGGGTCGACGTATTTGCAGTAGGCTATGGGTCTGATGAAGGAACTATTGTCAGTGTGTCATCTGAAGACGAGATGGGGAAATGTAAACGTTATATAAGGTTGACAAGAAACAGTGAGCAGACCGACGCAAATGAAAGAAATAAAGGAAAGAATTCATTTAAGAAGAAGAATAATAGCAGACAGATAGCGGGAGTTTATTCAACGACAGAAAGTGACTTGAGAAAAATAGAAGACCTTATGACCTTAAGACCAGAGTACTTTAACAACAGGTTAACAACGGATAGTGATGATGGTATAATTGAAGCGAGACGAACATCAGTACTAAGAGACGACGAAATATTTGGTTTCGATGCGCTCTATGGGTGTTAAAATTATTTGGGTGAGGAAAGAAAATGGAATTGTTTTGGAAGAGTTGCGGTTTGAGCACATAGATATATGAGCTGTCTAAAATAGACAAATGAAATTGTTTGGTGTGGCGTCACATGATACAGGGTGGCGATGGTGTTGTTGAGAGTTACGGCAAATGAGATTTTACGTGGATACGTAATACAGAATTAGGATATATTGTGTTCAGTGACGATGTAGGAAGAGTAGAAATTAAAATACTCCTTTGTCCAGAATGAATAGATACAGAGAGTTAGTCACGTTGAGTGATGTATAAATGGAGTGATTAAAGTAGAGTAGATTCAGCATATAATTAGTAGAGAGAGGGATAAAATAAGAATGGATGGTTCGACTCAGAGCTGTGATATGAAGTCTGAGATAGTTTTGTTTGGTAGATTGAGAAGTAGGTGTGGTGTTGTTTACGGCTGGGCCGAGAGTGTCTAGTGAAGAGATACAGATTGAGGAGGAATTAGATATTATGTGTGAAATAGTCAGTTGAACGTGAGAATATTAAGAGTAAAAGACTGTAGAAGTTGATGATTGAAGAATACGAGTTCTTGGTGAGACGGATGAAGTAATTACGTCATGCTTGCGGAAAAGGAAGAGCTGATTAAATATGAGAAACTTGTTGTGTGGAGAAGTATAGAATGATAGTTACGAGGTTAGTGGCTCGTCGGAGTGAAATTGGTTATAAGAGGATGAGTGAGAAAAGTAGAAATAAGTAAACAAGTGAATTGTGAAAGTCCTGTTGAGTGTAGAAGTAGTTTGTCTGATAATCAGTTGTTCTTGTAGCGATAAAAATGTAGACAAACATATGTGCGTCGAGGATGGATAGGCTGTTGGCAAGTGTTAAGTACAGCATGCATGTACGAGGTGTTTAGTTCGTACGTGAGTATAGTTCTAGACAAACAGGTGTTCGTCGCGATGAGTGAAGTAGGAGTGAGGTTTGGTGATGTCGCCTGAGCGAAGTACATAGATAAAATGTAATAGTGCGCTGATATATCTTGTGTCAAGGTGTGTAGAGGAGGTCGATACGCTTAGATTGTGGTGAGTGATTGCTGGAATGTTGAATTGGCGTCTAAAGTAATTTTTTTTTGAAGTAATAGTATGGACACGTTAGGTTGTCGCGATGCGAGAGTAGTAGTGAGATGAGAGAGAGGTTGTGTATCATTGTCCGTGTGAATAGACGAAGACTGGTTGATAAGTGACGTTGATAAAAAGAGGAAAATAGAGTATGCGAAAATTGAGAGATAGAGAGAACATGATTAGAGAATTGGGATGTCGTTTCGTTAGAATATCTGACGTTGAAAAAAAAGTTAGGGAAGTTGTGTGACAAGTTGACGGAAACAGAGTTAACATTCTGAATAATGTTTCATAAAATATGTTTAGTATTGTTAACAGGGATGTGTCGAAGCAAGAATGCCTAACACTGAGAAATGAGAAAAGTGAGCTCTGCTGTCAGTTATAAGTGGAGTGGGTTGCTGTTCTGGAAGAGTCCCGATAAATAGGAAAAGGAGTGAAAGGTACAGAGGTAAACAAGGTTAGTTAAATGAATGTTGGAGAATGTATTCCGATAAGGGTGACCAGTTTGATTATCGTTACGATACAAGAGTGCTAGGAGAGACCTGAGGATAGCTTAGAGTAGTCGTGGTGAGATGTTGGAAGATAATGATGTGTTTAGTTAATTGCGTCGGATAGACGAGAAACTTGAAAGTAGAGTTGGTTGTATTGGTGAGAGACAAAGTTTTGTTGGACGTAAGAGGCTAGAGATACCGTAGTTAACGGTAATAATAATGATTAACAAATGTATTGATGCTTGGAATAAATCCAAGGGAAACAATTGGTGTGCCAAGTCACAGGTTCTATTACTGGATGACCACTGGTACTTTGAGATAACATTGGGATAGTAATAGGTGAAATGAGTTGACCTGTAGTTTACAGTGATTGTATTCCAAATGTTGTGACGTGTAAGGAGTTAGTTTTGTAAAATATTGTGAGGGGAGATAGTCAATGTTTGACTTCCAGAAAATGGAACGGTCAATTGTGGAGTGGTGATTTTAGTTGAGGGGAACAAGTATTGTTCCGCGATATGTTAGTCTGCAGATATGTATATATATATATATGTGTGTATATATATTTTGGCATTAATGCTTGGCATTGAGTTGTTTGTGCATGAATAGGTACGTGTTGCTTGATCACTTTAAGTGGTTAATTCTGTGTGAATTATATTCTCTTTAGCGAGAAGACAGTTGTTTTGATTGAAGTTGAGTTTTCAATGCCTCATATATGTTTTTAATTGATTTGGTTTGGTAAAATGATGGTAGTTTTAGAATAGGATTGTGGTGTTCTTAGACTTTTACGTACAAACTATTGGTCCGTAAAAGAGACCAGTAGTATTAACTAACAATAGGTTAGGATGTATGTTGTGTTATTTTAATATATATTTTTTTCTATGAATGAGTTCATACCTTTAATTAATATGTGGGGAAACATAAATGATGTAAAAAGTTTGGGAGGGTATGATGTTCTGTTTTGATTTTATTTCGCTTAACTTATAATGTAAGTGAATTGTCTTGTATGTTTGAAAATACATGTTGGAAATTAGTTAGGTTAAGTTTAATCTACATGGTTTTGTCTAGAATAAGGACAATACATGGGGCTTTATTTTAGACCTCCGTTCAGAATATAGTAATAAACTACTGGAGACTAGAAGAGAGACATATTCTCCTTGTAAATAACAAGATGATGTATATGCTACTAGCAAGGTTGCTGTGATAATCAGCGTTGAGAGGTTAAGTTGTGGAAACATAGGCCATACTTAAATGACGGAGTTAATATACAAGTAAAATGGTTATGGGGAAAGTAAGGGAGCATTAATTGAAGAAAAGATTAATGAATGAGGGGAAAGTTTTGAACATAGTTTCAGGGGGTCAAAAGAAGAAGAAGTGGGTAACGGGTTGCCCCAGACAAATAATTAAACATGAATTGAATCCATGTTTGATTAGATACTGTAGATAACAGTACAATAATAAGTGTGAAATATACATTGGGAACAAAATGACATGGAGTTTTGAGGGTCCGTGTTATACGGACTGCAGTCACAGACGTGAGTTAGGAGTAGTACATGGTTGCTGTTGATAACGGTATATATTAACAACTGGAGGTTTGAGTAGTTGTGCCCATAATAAATGGACAGTAAGGGGGCAAGAGAGGTATATTATGTGAGGTGATCTGTATTGGAACAGGTCTTGATTTTTAATTGTGTCCTCGGGACGTGTTTTGTGGTTAACATTACATTGAGGTAAGGTTCAGACTTATAAAATTGGTAGTGTCTGAAATATAGAGACACTTGGTTGGTATTTTTGATGCTGTAAATAGAAGTGTAAACTGTTACCATAATGGGTGGTAATGTAGGAGATATAATTATTTTAGACTTTATTACATAAAGTCTCAAATGACATAGGAGGGTAAAGGAGTATGGTTTGGTAAAAGGAGTGTGATTTAGCTGAGTGTGGTCTTTGTGTGGAAGAGTTCTACTGCTTCTTTTAAATACCGGTGGCCACCGATTCTTTGTCTTTCTATCGTGTGCGAGTTTTTTCTTCAGGTCGATTGAAAGTAGAGAATTGGTAGGGTTGTTGAAGACAAATGGGGAGTTGGTACCAGAAAGGTACAACGTTTGAGTTTTTAAGCAGATTTCTTATGAAGAGAAGGAGGGGTTATTTCAACCATATGTGTTATGATGATGTATTGTATATACTTGTAAAGTTGAGTTTTCAATGTTATTATGTAGTTGATATGAGTTATTATGTTATGAAGAGGCAATAGTTCATAGTAGGTTACTAGGGTGACAATATGACAGGGAAGAAGGGTTAAATGATATAATATATACTCAAATTTTAGTTGGGTTGGGGAAGATTAGAGGAAATGGGGGAGTTAAAGGAAAAGAAGGAATAGGGTAAGAGAGTTGGGAATAAAGAATTTTTCCTTTAGAGGAAAAATTCTTTAGAAAACATAGGGAGGTGTAACAGAGGAAGGGGTTTTGGTAGTATTTAGGTGGGAAACGACTACAGCACGATTGAGCATCGGAGTCGAATGAGAGGAGAGATGCTCAATTCGTGACGTGGTTTGTTGTCAAAGGGCAGTTAACATCAAGATACCGAACAGAAAGGTTGCCACACTAATTCCAGCTGTCATCAACACGAATAAAGTATATTTATGAAGATCCACCAGACTCCACTCATGTTATGAGTTATCAGTTATGAGTTGACTTCGTTACACTAGTTCACTCAACTGCTATCCTTACACACTACACTACTATTAATTATTATGAGGTGAAAAAGGCAGTAGGTAAAGTTTTGTGTGATGGTCTACAAATCAGACCGCACAGTTTAATTATAAATGAAAGAAAAGAAAAAAAAAAACTGTCTCCACTCGGGAGATAAAAGTAAAATGGATTAATGTTAGTTTCTGGCTAATACAGCAAACAAAGCTGTTTCATGTGCTCTTAAATCATGGAAGCACAGCAAAGCATTCGGTGGTGGGTTGAAGTCAGATCGATGGTTTGGAACTCAGCTCATATCCATTGCTCCCACGATAGTTGTCTGCAGCTTTCCTCTCCAGTCCATCAGTTCTCACTTGATGATGACAGCAAAGGGAACTGTACTACTTTGACTCAGGCAACAAATAGTTCTGGGTGAACTCGCTGAGGCTGGTTGATGATGAGGGTGCCGCTTGAGGGCGCACCACAACAACTCTGCAAATAAAGTCAAACAGGACATCTGGTAAGCTATGGTCTGGAATCACTCTTCCATCTTTATTCAACCATTGTGCTATAGCTATAGTCTTCTCATAAGGCAAAGGCAGCTGTAATTATTAGGACATATTCCTAACTGTTATTCTGACTGGACATACCGACAAGGTAGAAAGGAAAGGATTGATTTAAACTCGTACGTGACAGTGCCTATCTCTATTCATGAGGCGAGTACAGTCTGATCCTGAATTATATATATATATATATATATATATATATATATATATATATATATATATATATATATATATATATATATATATATATATGAGTGAATGGATCCAATTCCCTTCATCGAAAAGAAATATTCAAGACAAGTACTGATTCTGTAAATAGCAGTGACTACTCCACATCTTCATTCTGGATCTAGATATCGAACAAATCCTTAAATGTGACTGTACTGTTGATGTGATAGGAAAGGACATGGATCACAAACCTAACAATCACAACTGATGCTCCTAAGTGTGCAAGAGACACAAGGGTGTATTGTAAAGTAAGGAAATTGTTCCAGATACTAAGGTGTCTGAATATGCTCTCCACTGATATTCATTCCGAGAGGCCTGAGAATAGTCTCCAATGAATACTGCCTAGGTTGGTTATAATCATCCACGTATCCATCTATATATATAGAAGAGTGTTCCTCTTGAGAAGGTATTAACTAGAGAAGAGATCCCATCCATACTTAAGAACTGAGCTAATCTAGAAAAGAACAGTATGGGCGCCCAAGCGGCGTGGGCTTGATAACTAGGTCATGCCATGGTGTGGGGCTGGTTTTAGATATAGCGAGGCCATTTTGATGAAATACCTACTATTTGATTTAAACCATTCCATTCAGTACTATATCTTCTAGTCTTAGCAGTAACAGTAATAATAACCTTATTTTAATATATTAACAAATTATCTCAACCCGAGTATACTTTAAAACTAGCGTGGTTTTGTACTACATTGCAGTGTCTCCTTTGTCTGCCAGCGATCATTTTCTCCGAATTTATCCAAGATTTAGACGTCGGATTGATACGAATATTGTAGAACGTGACGTGTTTCGGTCTATTAAGAACGAGTTTGTACAACTGAACTCAGTTGTAAATTGAATATTCTATTAATTAATATATATATTCTATGGGCATCGATGCCGTTTGTGGTATTGGCTGACCATCATGTCGTAAACTCACATTCATTGCAAAACTGTTATGAACATAAAAATTATATATAGGAATAATAATCGTTTGATCTTACCTAGTTCCAGAATCAGATTCTCACTACCGGTCGGGGCGTTTATTCAATTGAACCACAGTTCGGTAGACTTACTGCTGTTATTAAATACTTTTTAAAATGTCTACCTTCCGAACTACTAAATTTGCCCCGACCGTCACCTGCGATTCCTAGCAGAATAGTGAGACCGGATATGGAACTAGGATACGCAAGTGGTTGTTTCTGGGCCCAGTTGTCGGTTGGTTTGAAGTTGGCCAGGATAAGTCAGCCAAACTAAATTACTCTATAAACCGTAAATATAATGTGATCGTAACATTTTTATAACATTTCTAATAATTCTTTAACATACACTGAATAATAAGCAAGAGGAGAGGGTGCAGCCAGGCTTTCGCCACAAAAACTATAAGGCAACTGGGGCTGATGGAATTGCTGCTGAATTTATAAAGGCAGGTGGCCATGCATTACATCTAAAGCTATACAAACGAATAATAAAAATCTGGAGGACAGAAGAATTACCCCATTACTGAAAAGAGTCATTATTGATACCTATATTTAAGAAAGGAGACAAGTTCCAATGTGAAAATTATAGAGGAATATCACTACTGTCCACAAGCTATAAGATACTATCCGTGGCATTACATAGACTAAAACCATATTCAGAAGACATATTAGGTGACTACCAGGCGGGTTTTAGACGAAACAGATCAACAATATATCAGATATTTATCATACGACAAATAGCCGAGAAAAATTGAGAATATGAAAGAGAACTCTATAACATTTTTGTGGATTTAAAAATAAAGGCTTATGATAGTGTCCATATGAATGGTCTATGGAATGCTATGCAGGAAATTGGAATACCCAGGAAGTTAATCAACATGACCAGACTATGCATGGAAGATACTTATAATATAGTAACATATAATAGCAGGAAATCAGACCCTTTCCAAATAACATCTGGCTTGAAACAGGGTGATGCACTATCGCCGCTACTCTTCAATCTCGCTCTAGAGAAAGTTGTAAGAAAGGTAAAGGAGGAATGTGATATTGGAGGAACATCCAAGCTGCTTGGTTATGCAGATGATATAGATATTATAGGGGAAAATGAACAAAAGACATTAGAAATATTGACTCACTTAAAGGACAAAGCCCAACAGATGGGGCTGGTTATCAACCAAGATAAGACAGAATATATGGTAATTTCAAGAGAAGATGTGGCTAAAAACTATGGCCACATATAAATAGATAATATGACCATTAAAATAACGGAAACATACAAATACCTGGGTACAATCTTCAACTGCTCCAACATCATAAGGGAAGAAATACAATCTAGAATCAATTCTGGAAATAAGATATACTATGCAATACAACATCTACTAAAATCAAATGCGCTATCTCGTAACATCAAAATCACAATATACAAAACACTGATCAGACCAGTTGTGCTGTATGGCTCTGAAACCTAGAGTACAACGAAAGGAGATGAACCTTCGAGAAGAAAGTATTAAGACGCATCTTTGGACTTATTAGGGATGCACAGAGTGGAGAATGTAAATGAGGAAGTAACAAAGACATTTATGATCTGTTTAAGTCCCCGCTAATCACTGGTATCATGAAGGCTAATAGTCTATAATGGCTGAGGCATATAGAAAGAATATAAGATAATCGGGAAACAAAACTCGCATACACTCAGGAAGTAAATGACCGTAGACCCCGAGGTAGACCAAGAAGACGGTGGAGAGATTATATATATATACCTACAAGCACTTGGAATCAACGACTGGCAAGAGAAGGTCAACCAGAGAGACGAATGGAGACGGATTGTTCTGCAGCAAAGAACCTCAATGGCTCGGAACGCTGAAGAAGAAGAAGAAACAATATAAATTGAAATATTGGGTAATGGCAGTAAATGTTGATTTACAAATGAAATTAACGAAAAATTTAAAAATTAATTGTCAGAACTGTAAATGTTAGAAATATTTTTAAGATAGGTAATGTCCCTTAATAATGTTAAGTCGTTATATCTTTTGGGGAGAGGCTGGCAGAGGGGCTAGCACGCCGGATTTCCCTACGGGAGACCACGGTTCGAATCCTGGGTAAGGTGTTGGTTTTGTTTTGTTTGTCTTGTCGGGGGCAAAATGAAAACTCTAACCTGCACAGTTCGCGGCGACTGCACAAGCCAGGTGGCCTTATATCCTCAGGCTCAATACCCCCCCCCCCCTTTGCCATACACCGCAAGTTGGTATATTGGCAGTTAATTTTAATGATTATAATGTCGATCCTATTCTGGTATGAACCTAAGGCCTATCCACGTCAATGTGGAAGCACTAGACTCGAGTTTCGCTCTAGTTTGAGCTCGTCAAACAGGGGCTTGATCCGGGGTTTGTTTCCGGTTCCGGTCAAGGATATGCACTACAGACGAACTCAAACGAGAGCGAAACTCGAGTATAATGTTTCCACATTGACGTGAATAGGCCTTAGGTTTATACCAGAATACGATCAGCTCTGCCAGTAGTGGGTTGTGCTCAGTATTTTAAATCTCATATCCCAAAACAACCAAATAAATCAATTTGATTATTGCTCGCTGGAATTTAGGCGGCCTGGTGTGCCTTGCCAGTGAGAAGACCTGATCGTTCGGGTCCACATCGATTGACGGGTCAGTCGCGGCGATCGGGCAAATCTTGAGCTACAGCATACGATGGGTGACGTTGTAATATTCTGTTGTGATAATTTGGCCGTATCCAGCGTGTGCCGCGTGGTCTAGTGGTTACACACCCACTTCACACGCTAGTAATCCGGGGTTTGTTTCCGGTTCCTGTCAAGGATATGCACTACTGACGAGCTCAAAAGAGAGCGAAACTCGAGTATAGTGCTTCCACATTGACGTGGATAGGCCTTAGGTTCATACCAGAATACGATCAGAGTTGCCAGTAATGGGTTGTGCTCAATATTTTAAATCTGAAATCCCGAAACAACCAAATAAATCGATTGTTATGTCCCTTGCCTTAATTTAATTTGGTTTCTTCATTTTGTTTATGTGGCCACTCCCGAAGTTATGAGTACATAATTTTTATATATTACGAATGGTAAGATATGCCGAAGAAGACGCTATTCGTATGCCCAAACCATTGGCATGTAATCAAAATGAGGTGATAGTTGTTTTTAAACCATGGTAGACAGTATGCAATACAGGGAGTATTTGTGTTCTGTATTCCTGCTTTACTTGAGAGTTTTGGCCATCATAGACCATAACTTTAGGAAGGGAAAATTCTAGCAGCACCTCCCAATGGTAGAGGATGGAACACACGCAACAGTGTGGGAAACTAAGCCCTGGGGACCGAGTGTCCACCGGGATATGTGGACACATCTGCTGCTGAGCAGATCAGGGCCGCACATGTTCTGACATATGGCCGTCAAAGGCTGAGGTAAAAGACCCCCATGTATATGTGAACGTTAAAGGGAAACACCACATTATCTTCCCAAGATTTTATGAATAGTCACATATCAGAGGCAGTTCACGACATTAATGGCTATCTTAGGACATCCTCGTCCAGTAGGGACAGTCATCAGCCACAGGTGACACCAGACCGTCATTCGGCTACTCATGGCACAATCATAACAAATAAATTTAAACTGGGACATGCAATTGAAATAGGATCATGGAATATTAGGACATTAAATGAGTTGTGTAAGTTGAACAATGTGATAAGAGAAATGGAAAGCATGAAAATGAAGAATATTCTAGTATAGGTGAGATGAGATGGAAGGAATCGGGCAAAATTATAACCAACAAATAAACAATAATTTATTCTGGAGGGGATACACACGAGAAAGGAGTAGGGCTACTATTTGATTTTTTTGAAAAGCCAAGTCAATTAATGGTTACTGGTGTATTTCAGAGAGATTTTTCCGGTTTCAAGATGGCGACGGACGGTCGGGTTGTTTTGTGATCGTTAACATTTTCGCGTTGGAGATGGATTTATTCATCTCTTGCGTGTAATTTGTGTGCCAGGATGTAAAACCAGGAGTTTCTACTCAAGATCTGCGCGGATGCTACGGAGTTTCGTGCATCGAGCGAAGCAATCCTTGAGTGAATTTTTGTCAGCGTGTGTGGTTTCTGTGTTTTCGGTTTTTCAACATGGCGGAACAACGTGTGTTCTCCGAGAGTTCAGCAGTCAACCTAACGAGGCGGCGTGGACGCCGCGCAGGCAGAAAGAAGCAAGGTAAGCGTGGTGGTTTAAGACATTTTAGACTCAAGTGTCACCGTCTAGGACTCAGGAATATCCATATTCTGTATTGGAACTGCACCAGCGTAAAACAACGGGGCTCTATTTTAGAAACCCTGGTTTACAGGAACGATATTGTAGCACTCCAGGAGACGAGACTGGGCGATCAGCTACTCCGAATTGCCGGCTTCAAATACAACAGACGACATCTGGGAATGGCGATTCTCGTTCGCGACAGCATGGTGGCGTTTGAGCTAGACATGTCCAGTTGGGACAGTGACGATATGCAAATACAGGCGTTGAGAGTTCATTCCAGTATACCATTTGTGTTAGTTAATGTTTATGACCGCAATGCGAGTATGGATGCCCAGAAGTGGCAGTGTTTAAGTGACATATTAGGTCATGAGAGAAATGTTATTTTCTGTGGCGACGTCAACGCTAAAGGCAGATCATGGGGAAATATTTCCTCCAATACACATGGGGAGGTACTTGAGACTGCAGATGAAACCATTGACCTGGTTTGTATCAACAGTGGCTGTGTCACCAGGACAGTAAGCCGACCAGGCGATGCGGACAGTGCTATTGATCTGGCGCTGGTTTCACCTTCACTCACTACAGTATGTAGATGGGGTATCCTAGGACACCACGGCAGCAACCACCACCCTTGCAGCATATTGGTGGAGAAAGGCAGCACAAGCTAAAGGTAAAGACTTTCCAGTATGACAGTACAGGGCAAGATGTGGTGAGTAAAATAAGACGTGACAAGCGCAGAAAGCTTCAGGGCAGGAAAAAAAACTGGGAGCAGCCACCTTGGTGGAATTTCGAGGTGGAGAAGGCTTGGGTGGATAAGCGTAGTGCTGTAAGGAGATGGCAAAATAGATGGCAAAATGCCAAGAAGTACAGAGCTGTTCATCCTAGTCCCTGCATATACTTAGAAAGAGAGATGCACACAAAAGTAAGCTATTTCAAAAAACTGGTCAAGGTGGTTAAAAGCGGAAAATGGGCAGAGGTGTGTCAAAGGGTAAGCACAGACAAGTCACTGAAATTGTTCTGGTGACTACATAAAAGCATAAGTGGTGTAGTCAAGAATAAGAGCATTTCTGACTTCCAAGGTGCTGACCTCATCTGGCAGAGGACTGACGAGGACAAGGGCAAAGCCCTCTTTGAACGCTATCTAGAGCAGAGCAACCAGACAGACATGGGAGGCCGAAATCTGGCCAAGGAGGTCACCTCAGACAGGTGCAAGGCCCAGAACACTTCGGATGAAGACACAGTGACAGTGAAAGAAATCAAGGCTGTACTTCGACGATAAAAAAACAGCGCTCCAGGGCCTGATGGCATAAGATACGACGACATCAATAGGTGTACCGACATTAAGCTAGAGAAACTAGCAGACATGTACAACAACAGTATAGAGAGTGCTAGCATCAAGGAGGAGTGGTTACACAGCTATCTAATTCCCTTGCCGAAACCTGACAAAGACCACACACAAATTCAGGGATATCGAATTATAATCATGCAGAATACAATAGGCAAGCTGCTGGAGAAGGTAATTGCCAGGACAATATCAAGCCAGCTAGAGAGGCAAGGTGTTTTCCCAACTACCCTGGTGAGTAGCGTCCAAAAAGAGAAACCTGGACCAATGCAGCAGTCTTTGCCCATGATGTTTATGAAGGTTTAGACTCAGGCATTGAAACCTTTGCTGCAGCGATTGATCTTGAGGACGCATACAACAGAGTAGGCCTACCATTGGATTTGTTAATGCTTCAGCTTTTTGTCTCATTCCTCCTTAGTTGGATCGCTGCAGCCCTCTTCCAACGGAAAGTAGTTTTTAGATGTGGCAGTTGGACTTCGGAACCAACAACAATATATCCTGGCCTACCACAGGGATCACCATTATCTCCGGTACTGTTCAACGCCTACACAGTGAGAATCACCAGTGAGCAGATCACTGAACCTGGCAGGACATTGTCATAAGCCGATGATGTTTTAGTGTATCGTCAGGGTAAGGATAGAGAGCAGGTTGCTGTGGAACTACAAACCGAACTCAATCGCATAAGTACTTGGTGTGATGAAGCTGGGGCAATGGTCAGCCCAACAAAGGCAACAGTGACTTAGGTTCTCGTTGAATAATCATATTGTCAACACTCCAACACCAACTGTAATGCTGTGTTCAGAGACGGTGGAAAGAACGCAGGCAATGAATTACTTGGGGATACGGTTTGATCGAAGCCTTGCTTATAATGAGCACATAGACCAGGTGATAACAAAGGCCAAGCGGGGTTTGGCTGCTATGCGGGTGATGGCGGCAGCAAACTGTGAGCAGCGCCATGTATGTCTTCTGTACGAGGGGCTAGTCATGTCTGTTTTGGAGTATGCAATGGCAATCCTGACTCTCAGCCGTAAGCAGATAGTAAGGATGGAAAGGATACGGAATGAAGCTATGCGTATTATTCTTGGATGTACAAGAGATACAGTATGCATGGCGATGCGCTACCTTCTTGATTTTCCAACCATCGAAGACAGAATACAAGTTTGCAGGGCACACGCCTACCTCAGAGTTAACGCAAACACACATCCACTGCATAGTGAAATTATGAAGGTGAAGGGCAGCAGGTTCAAAAGAGGACGGTCATAGATGGGTCAAGCCGAAGAAATTCTTCAACAGGTGTGTTCCCTTGAGGACTTAGAAACTGGCGAGGAGTGGGTGCAAGTGCCAACAGATTTCTGCACATCCTTTTCAGTTTGCATCCAACTAGATAGAAAATGCAGACAAGAAAATCCGGCTGCTGTGGAGAGTGAAGTACAAGCGTTGATTTTCGAGAATTCGCTAGACGGTGATGCGGTCATTTACACAGATGGGTCGGTCGTCCGACAGGTGAGAAGCTCATGTGCCTTTACAGCTCGAGCCGGAGGGAGAATTGTGAAGGAGGACTCTGGTGCTTTCACTGAAACCACAAGTAGCCTGACTATGGAAGTCATGGCAGTAAGTAAAGCAATAACATGGCTCGAGACACAGACATTCACTATGGCATGTTTCCTTAGCTACTCAATGAACATGATCAAGAGGATAGAGGAGAGGTCGATCGGAAGAGAATGGTTGCTGTCTCTGGAGCGGTCTCGGCTGGCAAAGATTAGTTTCATCTTCGTGCCTGGGCATGCGGGAGTACAAGGAAATGAGCGGGCTGACAAGCTCGCAAGTGAGGCTACTGTGGAGAGCGGACGCGCCATAGACCAGGCTGACATTCTGAATGCTCTACGAGAAGTAAGACTTTTGCGTGAACCAAGTGATGAAATCTGTGAATCTACAACCATGGCCAGACAGCGAGAACAGCAAATTAAAAGAGGGGTGGCCAAACAAGAACACTATGCAGGAAGCCAAAGAAGATTGATAAACCAACACAGAACTGGCGTCGTTAGCCGCTACACGCTGCGGGATTTGCTGAGGAGGGGATCCGGGCACTTATGGACTGAATGGTTCGATGTGCAATGAGGATGATCTGTCGACTAACTAACTAACTAACTTTCAGAGAGTGTTATGGTAAAAATGAAAGGCAAACCAATATATTTCTCCTTGCATTATCTACGCGAGGAGGCTGGGGCACTTATGTAGATAGCCGTGTGTAATGAAATCAAAGACGTAGAGATTGCGGCGGGCAGGGCTCTCTTCTGGTGCCAGGAGGGTAGTGTCGTACATGAAGATCTCCAGTGACGATATCCTGCATACAGGGCTCTCTTCTGGTGCCAGGAGGGTAGTGTCGTACATGAAGATCTCCAGTGACGATACCCTGCACACAGGGCTCTCTTCTGGTGCCAGGAGGGTAGTGTCGTACATGAAGATCTCCAGTGACGATATTTTGCATACAGGGCTCTCTTCTGGTGCCAGGAGGGTAGTGTCGTACATGAAGATCTCCAGTGACGATATCTTGCATACAGGGCTCTCTTCTGGTGCCAGGAGGGTAGTGTCGTACATGAAGATCTCCAGTGACGATACCCTGCATACAGGGCTCTCTTCTGGTGCCAGGAGGGTAGTGTCGTACATGAAGATCTCCAGTGACGATATCCTGCATACGGTGTCTCCATGGGGATATGCTTAGACAACCCACGTCACGCTCCGAAGGTTGTGGGTTCGATTTCAGATACGTCTTATGGTTCAGCCGGTCTTGTGGCGAAGGGCATTTGGAAGCAATTCCTATTCTCGCATACCGCCACATCCTGCACTCATCTTCTCCTTTGCTTTCCACTTCTTCTCTTCCCAGGCATATTCATTCATTCATCATTCATTCAGTAGCATGTCCTTTCCAGAACCTCGCTGCCATAACAACCTTCCGGAAAACCTCTCGATCATAAGCAAGATGTCTCGTGTCTGATACACGCATCTGGAGATAATCCGCCACATCCTGGACCCATCTTCTCTTTGGCCTTCCTCTTCCTCTCTTCCCAGGCATATATCCTTCCAATATTGTTCTCTCCAAACGTTCGTGACGTTTCAAGTGACCAAACTATTTCAATTTTCTTTGTTTTATCGTCTTTAATAGCCAACCTTCTTCAATATTCAATTCTTTAAGTATGGATGCATGTGTTCTTTTCTTTAAATAGCATGTGCAAAAAATAATAAAAAGAAAAAGAAAACAAAATACCCGAACACATCCTTACCTGGCAACTAAGTCACGACAATTATCGTGATCATGTAGCATGTATCCTGCAGAACGTCGCTCTCATCACGTCCCGTCGCAGAGATTCACCATCTTTTGCCTGTTCTCCTTCCTCGTTTATGTCCATGCCCAAGGCGTCCCCAGTGTCACGTGTTCAATGTCGTGTAGCTCAACCCCTGGCACTTCTCTCAGGAACTATACCTTCGAACCCGGTTCTGACCAAACCACGTGACACTTAACATGGTCACAATATTTCAGCTTCCGAGACATGACGCGATTAATGAGCCAGTTTTATTCCGTGGTTAAGTAATGTAGATATAAAGGAATTAATAGATATACAATTCTCTTTATTTAACAAGTAACAATATAGTCGGGAAAAGTTTTGTTCTTGCATTATTTGTATTTTAAATTAGATTTACTAAATCATTTTATGTTATTCTTCTTATTCTGTTTTCCTGTTTGTAACTCAGAACCAAGACACGAAGAGTTCTGGATTAATTTCTGGTACATTCATCATCATTCCTGTGCCATCACCATCATCTGACATATGTAAACAAGCGAAAGCTTCGACTTCTCACATGATCACCAGAGTCTGGGATCAGGGTTGTCTTCTTTTTGTCTCTCAGAGTCAGGGCACAATCATTAGACTGAGTTTAGGTTTGTTCCTCATAGTCCTGAGTAGTTACTATATATTATGGTTTAGACTCCCGATCCAATATCCAAAAGTCTGTCGAAGGTGATCATGTCTGTGCATAGCCTTCTGTCTCGTGTGCTGCCACTCCTTTTCTGATGTTGATATTCCTCCACCATGGTGCCAAACAGCACAGCTTAGTCTCACTTTAGACGGGCCTGCGTGCCCAATTCTTAACCCTTTGAAAATAAAGTTTGTTCGTTCGTTCTTTCGTTTCTCACTGTCTTTCCTCTGTTTCAACTTTCCCGGTGTGGGGACATACTGAAGTATTCCCTTTCTCATGACGCGTCAACAAACTTATTGTGGGATAACCGCCACCATCGATTAAAGCGTCTCCAAGCTGCAAATCACGATGTGAGCACACGACAGGAGAAAGACACAAGGGAACATCCTCTCCCGGGAATTGTGAGGTACATAATGGACACTAGGTACTCGTCGAGGGTGTGGCGGGGGGGGGGGCTGCTTCTGACGACTTCAGACCTATTGTGATCTCGCTCTGCGGTGTTTTCTAGCAGTGAACATTGATTACTGTTTATCAGTGTATAAAACATTGTTTTTGTTTTTTAATAAGGGCGTTCTGTTCTCCAGGGATTGACAACCTATGAGGTTCTTTGTCCCTTTGTGTCATCCGGATGACCGCCTCTTCTGCTGACCCTGGCCAGATGAAGTGCAGATACTGCATATTAATCCTTGCCTCTACGCCGAGAAATAAAAATAGCGGAAGGTTGTTTGGCCTTTCAAGGGCTTGCCAAATATATAAAAATGAAACTTTGACCCTGTGGTCACGATCGGATGCTAAAGGTAAACATATATTATTCTACAATAGTTAAGAAAGCAGATTATAAAAATGTATTGTGCAAAAATTAAGTACACAAATTGTTGGTGTTAAAAAGCTGTTTAAGTTTCTTTACATTTGTAACCTAAAGTATTTGGGAATAGCAGTAAGGGTTGATTTACAAATGAAATTAACGAAACATTAACAAAGTAATTGCCAGAAATGTATCTTAAGATTAGATAATGTCCCTTAATATCTTAAGTTATGTCTCATGCTTTATTTTAATTTTGTATGTTCCCTTTGTTTACGTGGTTTCTTCAGAACATAATTATTTATAAATTCGGTCACCACTCAACAATTATGCTAGCCTGTTGTTGTTATTATAACCTGGACATAATCTAAATAAATAATAATAAAAAAAAAAATAAACAAGTGAAATACCATATTATGATTTCTTATCATGTGCATAGTATTTGGTGTTCATTATGATAATTAGCGTAAATAGTGGGAGTGTCAGCAACTTGCTTGCGACAGGTCTTTTCAGGACTCCTCTACTTTTGCACCGCACGAAATAACAACTCGTGTCATTTGCAAAATGAATGCAATTTATTTAGAGCTGGTGATTTATAAGCTCTGCGAGCGGCATACATCGTTGATATTAAATAACATGGTACGTTACAAGGATGTAATGACGTGGTGAGAATGATAATAGTAATCACTAACTGTATCTAAAGCCTAATATTAACTATTGTCTAGAAATCTATAGCCCTGGTAAAGAACACGTCTATTCTCTATCGTCTCCAGTCTTGTCGGTCCCCACGCTACACATTGCGTGGTCAAGCACAGACGCTGTGTCCTCCGTGCATTAGCAAGACTTGCGTGCACAGCGTGCCCCAGCACGCTGGCTCGTTAACTCGAGTAATCGGGTACCCCATGGTTACTCGTAATGCCAAGCTTCCCAATGGCTTGGGGAAGCCCTCGCTCAACTGTCCTGACTGCTCCCTTGGGTGATACCAATGTGTCCCCTAGTGAAGCTATTCATAGCGCTGGTGTCTCTCCTGTCTGGTGTCTCCCTACTAGACTCTGTCTTAACTCTGATTAACTTTCTAACTACTTATTGGAGATTTTGACAGGCCCCCCCCCTCCCTTCTGTGAAGTGTTACACCCTTTTAACTCATGTATGTAACACTTATGGTCACAAAGAAAAATTTGCTGTCCAATTTTGTCAAAGATTCAATAAATTATAACTCTCTCGTTTGGGGATAGAACAACTCTCTTCTTCCCTTACTCACACTGTTCTATTTCTTCACTCGGCTAATTGAGTAGCCCTTGTATCAGTATAGTTGGTTATAGACATCTTTGGGAATTCTTTTGAACCGGATCCGTTATCTTATGACTTATGTCCTGGCTTCCGTCGTTTGACCCTATGTCTTTTGACTTTCACCCGTTGACTTATGTCTCGACCTGTCCTCAAATTGCCCAAAATGACAACCCAAATACAAGTTGACTCTGTTATGAGTACAACACATGAGCATAAAATGTTCATGTTCCCATTAATATCACTCCAACACATATACATACAGATCTACCTTTCACCTTATAACTTCCGCTCGTGAAAAGATATTTTCAATGTTACATTAAGGTTGTTAAGAAGTTATTGTGTCCCCTGAATTCAAGTTGTTGTTCTTTGAAACGAATGGTGTGTGCAACTTTTATGTGTATGTTTACTGTTTGCTTGCGTGTTTTCTAATAAACTACAGTGTACTTAACTTGCTAACCTGTGTATGCGTTAGTGTATTAAATGTGTGTATTCCTTCGAGCGCCGTAAATCGGTTTATTGTGGTTACAAATGTTTGTTATTCTTATTTATGACCACAACCTCGCTTCAAGATGCTCAAAGTATATTCCCTATCTAATCTACTAAAGTATGGCAACAACACACATAAAAGTTTGACAACACATTGGTTACACAGAATAACGCAGACAAGTCATAACAAGAAGTTTCCAGCGGTGAACAAAAATTTGCCGCTACCTTTCTCTCACTCTCTTTCTTTCGATGTTTACTCATTTCTACATTCTCTCCTCGCATTTATACCTCTTTCATCCACTTTCATACTCTCACTTTGATAACCCATTCAATCGTCATTAAAATATGGTTCATAGCATCAAATAAATGAACATTTCATATTTAAAATAAATGATTGGCTGAATTATAGCAGTATTCACGCCAAATGACTGTGCGGTTTGTTTGCACGTGTCATGTCTATACAAAATATACACGGTTGTGAGGATGGTTTGTCACCGATCCTTTGATACTAACTAACATAATTTGGTGTGCTGTTTTAAATTATCCTAAGGGAAATAATCTAACTAAATAATTACATTTAAGAGAATTGAGTTAACTACCTTAAACTGTTATTGGTAAATGAAATGATGGTAATTCCTAAATGGTTTGGGTTAGTTTAGAAATGATATTTCAGATAAATGAATTTATAAATGATTAAGATTATGCGGTGATAAACTAATGTAATATCTAACAATTGTATTTCTCTTATTGGTGTTACATTCAATGTTTTTTTTTACTAAATGATGGTGATTTCTAACTACCACATGACATAAATAAAGTTATATATGCATTTGAACATTTTGCCATTCAATTATTCATAGAAAAATGAAGTTATGTGTACTGTTAATAAAACAATTATATATATATATATATATATATATATATATATATATATATATATATATATATATATATATATATATATATATATATATATAAATATATATATATATATATATATATATATATATATATATATATATATATATATATATATATATATATATATATCAAAGTTACATTTCTATATCTAATTACACTAACTGATGTCCTCCTTTCCGGTGTGAAGATGGAGCAATGTTATTTGTAGACTATTCTCTAACATAGTTCATTTCGTCAAAGTCTTATATGCTCTCCTTCCAGGCTAGTGTATAAATATAGTTCCCTACTAACTTATGTAGGTTCATAGCTAACACTTCACTGTTAATATAGCTTATGTGTGTGTCAGCGCTGCAGACCTATTACTTATGCGTCTGTTCATTTCACTCTTACTGGCACTGTTACCCTTACACAGTTTACATGTTTGGCGATGATAACGCACTTACAGTGTAACTTATTCACCACATACGGCACTGATTTACTTAACATTTACAGTGCCACTGTTTCTGGTGACCTCTGGTCGATCTCTTCCTGCATATCAGGTATTTCAATGGCTGATGGTCGACTCAAAATGTCCGCCACAGCGTTTAATCTCCCCTTTAAATGCTGGATGGTAAATGCATAGTTCTGGAGAATCAAAGCCCATCTGTAGACTCTGTTGTTCTGGGGAATCCCAGACTGCATCACAGACAAAGGAGAATTGTCGGTTTCGATCACAAACTGTGCTCCTGCCAAAAATCTATGAAATTTCTTAACACAATAGATTAAGCTGAGGCTCTCCAATTCTGATGCTGAGTATTTGGATTCAGCTGGGGTAATCTTGCGACTTACGTACATTACTGGGTGGAACTTCCCTTCGTAGAACTGTCCTAGTACTCCCGATATGGAGATAGCACTCGCATCTGTACGTAAAAAATAGGTAAGGTTTTGATTAGGCAACCTCAGGATAGGTGGAACGCTAAATATGTATTTCAATTTTGATAACGCGCTAATTAATCCTGCATCTTGTACTGATAACTTAGCCGAAGCTTTTAAGATGTTAGAAAAAACACTGGTGATTTCCACTAGATTTGGAATAAATTTACTATAGTAATTTACATGACCTAATAAACTTCGGACCTGTTTCTTGGTCGTTGGCATCGTCAAGTTTAGAATCTTGGTCACGATTCTTTCATCTGTTCTTAATTGGCCCCTGCAGATGGTATGACCTAGGAATTCAATTTGTTCCATGCCCAACTCTACTTTAGTAGGCTTGACTGTAAGCCCAAATACTCGCAACCTGTCGAAGACTTGTCGTAGTTTCTGTAGGTGTGTTGTCCACTCTTCTGTATGAATACATATGTCATCTATGTATGTAGAAACATTGGTCATCCCATGGAGAAGATCCATAGTTAGACTGACGAAAGTTGCTGGAGCGTTACGAAGGCCAAAATGAAGAAAACGCCACTCATATAGACCTAAAGGAGTGGAGAAAGCTGTTAAAGGAATCGAATTTAATTGCATCGGGACTTGCCAGTAACCTTTCGTGAGATCAAGCTTGCTAAATATGCGAGATGAAGACATATCCAGGATCAAATCCTCGCATGCTGGGATTGGTTCAGCGTCAATTTTGGTTATTTTGTTTAAGCGCCGATAATCGACGCAGAGTCGAATAGTTGATTCCTTTTTGGCGACAAGGACGATAGGGAAAGAATACTCTGACTGAGATTTCTGAATAATTCCACTCGACTCAAGAGATAGTAGTTTTTTGTCGAGATTCGACCTATAGTTTAGAGGGATGGAATAAGGTCGACACTTTATTGGGGTGTTGTCAGTCAGAATAATAGTATGTTCTATTCTGTCTGTCTTTCCTGGGATGTCGGAGAAAATGTCTCTGTATTCCGTCACTAACTCTATCATCTGTCGTCGTTGCTCGTCTGTAAGTTTGGTTTCTATCTTTATGCTGTCAATGGTCCCAGTCGTGTCTACAGTAGGGACTGGTAATTCCATCTCGTCCTCATCTATCTCGTTCAGTACTGTTGTGGTACTAGCTGCGTGTGCTGTTACCTGGCTAAGTGTGTTTGCGATGTCGCTGTCGTGTGTCGCCCTACCTAGTGTAGTTGTGTTGTGTACGTCTGTCGTCTCATTACTTGGTGTGCGTGCATCTTGTTCGTCTGTCTGTGGTTCTTGTCGTGAGAAATATGGTTTCAGCATGTTGATATGAAATATCTTTAATTTTCCTTTTATCGATATTTTATAATCGACATCTGATATTTTGCGTTCAACGTTGAATGGACCTTGCCAAGATGTTAGTAACAATATACGTTTATCAAGTAGTAGAAGCAAAACCTTCTGATTTGGTTCAAGGTGTATAGTTTTAGCACCCTTATTTGCATAGTCGCGGTACATCTGTCCTTTCCTCTCCAAAGATGCCTTGGCCATTACACACGCTTTCATTATTCTATCGCGTGTCTCTGTTACCATCTCATACGGTGTTACTGCTGTTGGATTTTCTGGTAAGCTAGTAATTAGCTGATGGTAAATGGTTAGGGGTCCTCGAGGGTTCGCCCCATAAACTAATTCAAAAGTTGAGAAACCCGTACTCGAGTGCGGAATTTCTCTATGGGCAAATAGCACTGCTGGCAGTAGTGTGTCCCAATCATATGTGTTCTCCGCTGTTACTTTAGCCAGCATGTGTTTGAGATCCCCGTTAATTTTTTCTATGATCCCGTTGCTCAGTGGGTGATACTGGGTACAGAAATGCTGCTCTATTCCTAACAATTTTGTTAAGGCTTGCGTAGCAGCCGAAATACACTGCGTTCCCCGACCCAATAGAATAGATCGTGGGAAGCCAAAACGAGAAAATATGTGCAAAAATACATTTGCCACATCTTTGGAGGTGATGTATTTTAGTGGAATAGCTTCGATCCACCTGGTGCATAGATCCACGAGAGTAAGTATGAATCGGTTTTCTTTGCTTGACACCTGATTTAGGGGTCCAAAAATATCGACCGCTACACACTCAAATGGTCTAGATGCTAATAGTGACCGTTGAACTTCCGCCGTCACATGCTTTCCCTTTCGTACAAGATGTTGACAAATAGTACATGAACGACAGAAAATTTTTATATCAGAACAGAATTTAGGCCAGTAAAAGTGTGAAAAAATTCTGGCTCTCGTTTTGTCATAGGCCAAATGTCCAGCAAACAGTGACTCATGTGCGATCTTTAGCACATTTTGTCGGTATGTTACAGATAACACCGTCTGCTGAATTTCATGGTTATTATTTGTGTAATAACGCATGAGAATTCCGTTATGCTTTCTAAAATACCAAGATGCATTTTTAGTTACTTTCGCTCGCTCACCTAACAATCTAAAATAAGGTGCGATAGTTTGGTCGGTGCTTTGTGCCTCGATGAATTTATGTCGAGAAGTGTTGGTATCGGCACCGCTGGGTATTAATAGCTGTAGCATTTCATTTTGTAAGTCAGTATAGTGTGTTTGTGTGTCTGACCTTGTTACAGCATTAGCCATGTTTGTATGTTTCCAGGCTTTTATGTCGTCGTCTGTACATTGTTTTAATGAATCTAGGCAGCCTAAAATAAGATCCGTGCATGGATCTTGCAGGATTGCGCAAGTAAATGTGCCGGTAAGAAACGGGGTATTGATATGCTCCTTTGCCAGTGGATATTTCTCAATGGTTCCAGAGAAAGTACGGCTTTTGACAAATTCACCCGTGTAATCTTCTGGTCTAACAAGTTCTTTCCTTAAACCAAGTAGAGTGCTCCCGCTATCGATTAAACATTGGCATGGTTGATCATTGACCAGTGCATCGTAGAACTTCAGTTTACCTCTGGAGGCACTAGCTGCGTTAGCATCCTCACTTGAATATGGTATTACGTGCCCACATTTCAATTTACCATCCGCATGAAACTGGTGACATACGTCACATTTCTTAAAGTCTAATATGTCTGTTACAACTACCACACTCTCACATTCACTCGCTGGTAACACATTTACAAGTTCTGAATCAATGTCACTCTCATCGTCTGATGATGTATCGATGAGTGCTGCATTATTTGCCTTCATTCGTTGCCTACCAAGACATTTACTGCTATAGTGGCCATAGTTAGAACAAAAGTAACATTTAACAGCACGTTTAAATGATGTTCTTCTGCTTTCTTGCTTCTTTAACACTGCTTCTAAGTGTGCGGGATATGCCGGCTTTTTATCACACATAGAGTAGCTAGGATGCAACAAACCACAATAACCACACCGAGATGGCTTCTGGTATGGTTGGTCTTTCTTACGATAATCTTTCTGTTTGTAAGATCTATCAGGTACCTTGTTTGCAAAAGCAGTAATTTCTGTATCATGTGTTGTAGACTTAAATATGTCACGGTTAGATGAAAAATATGCTGACCCCCGTTTCTCTAATTGCTGAATGGATTCAATATCTGATTGTTGGAGAAACTTCGCAAAAGGGGTAGGAACGGTAGATATCACCTTGTCCATTACCATAAGTTCTTCTAATTTTTCATAGTTGTTACCCACTTTCGCTGCTCTAGTCCATTTTTTGAATGTGCTTTGCACGTTAGAGATGTAATCTAAGAAGGTTTCAGTTGCTTTTGGCTTAATTTGGGAAAACTGAATTTGGTACCCAGTGGCGCCTAAAATAAAGTGTTGCATAATCCTATCGTGAATGTACTGATAATTGTTTCTTAGCTCTGTAGGTATAGATTCTATTACTTTTAACGGCTTCCCACAGAGCTTCCTCATGTAGATCATTGCCCAATCATCCAAAGGTATTTTCTGAGTCTTTAGTTGGAATTCTATATTATCAGTCCATGCACTAATTGAATCTCCTACGCTATATGTTTTGATAAGGCCTTTATTCTGTTACTTTACTGACCTTATTCTGTTCTTCTTGGCTCTTTTGTTTGCTAGAGGCTATCTGTATGTTTGAATCTACCTCCATTTCCTTCATCTTTAATTTAGTTTCTGACTCTACTTGTATCTGCTTTTGTTTGGTGGCTTCCTTTAACTCAAACTGTTTCTGTTTGGTGGCTTGATCTAACTCAAACTGTTTCTGTTTGGTAGCTTCTTCGACCTCTTTAATTTCTATTTGGTGCTGCCTTTCTAGCACTCATTCGTCCCTGTCGAGAGCAGCCTTCTTTTCCATTCGAGCTATTTCTTCTTTATATTTTTGATCAACCCAATTTTCTAGCTTCTCTCCAGTGTGGCCCATTTCTTTGCCTGCCTGGATACAATCACTTAGTGATGCCATTTTGTGGCTTTATGTTAATTCAAAATGATATCACAGTAATATTTACACAATGGTTTGTAGTTATGTGTTAGTAATATAATCTTTACTGAAAAAGAAGATGCATAATTAATATAGAGCATACCACAATATTTTGAAAATATACTCATCTAATTCTTTGGAAAATACGGTTTTTGGGATGTTCCACTGCTGTCTTCCACACTCACAAAATGATCGACTTGAGAACGCAATGGATGCTTCTGTTTAGTAGAGCATCAATAATTTAGACACATGCATATGATGTGAATACATGTTTATCTTTCATGCGGCTGATGAATGAAAAAAATGTGAATTTGATAATGATAAATGGTGTTAATGAATTAATGGTATGATAGTCTGAATGATTGTCATGATTCGTAGGATGATTCGTGGTATGACAGTCGATGTCGTCTTGTCTTCACTTTCTATCTAGTTTGGTATAACTTCGTTCTAAGGCTTCTATTCAGTAGCTAATCTTTACTTTCTACAACTATTTACTGAATATGATGAATGGTGACATTGATGGCTGTATCAAACAAAATGAAATGTACACGATGGTATGTTTGACAATATAAATTGATGATTGTATACATTTTTATTACTTTCCGTAGAATAACACACTTTCTTCAATTTTCGTAGTATCTCACAATTTTCAATTTAACTGTCTTTCATTGTGGTTCAAGCTCCACAAATATTATGATCGTAATAATTCACAAAAGAAAATTATTTATGCCATTTTATGCAAAAACAAATTCACATCACTTTTAGATATTTTAACACGAAAATGATGTCGAATGGTGCTAGTTTACGTTGGTTCAGAAATCTCTGATATCAATAGCCTGCCGATGTTCTGCAATTATCTGTTGGCGTTGGTTCAATGGCTTCTGACACCAATTATCTGTTGGCGTTGGTTCAATGGCTTCAGACACCAATTATCTGTTGGCGTTGGTTCAATGGCTTCTGACACCAATTGTCTGTTGGCGTTGGTTCAATGGCTTCTGACACCAATTATCTGTTGGCGTTGGTTCAATGGCTTCTGACACCAATTACCTGTTGACGTTGGTTCAATGGCTTCTGACACCAATTACCTGTTGACGTTGGTTCAATGGCTTCTGACACCAATTAACTGTTGGCGTTGGTTCAATGGCTTCTGACACCAAATTAACTGTTGGCGTTGGTTCAATGGCTTCTGACACCAATTATCTGTCGGCGTTGGTTCAATGGCTTCTGACACCAATTATCTGTTGGCGTTGGTTCAATGGCTTCTGACACCAATCAGGGTCCTGCCTGTCAGCAACTTGCTTGCGACAGGTCTTTTCAGGACTCCTCTACTTTTGCACCGCACGAAATAACAACTCGTGTCATTTGCAAAATGAATGCAATTTATTTAGAGCTGGTGATTTATAAGCTCTGCGAGCGGCATACATCGTTGATATTAAATAACATGGTACGTTACAAGGATGTAATGACGTGGTGAGAATGATAATAGTAATCACTAACTGTATCTAAAGCCTAATATTAACTTTTGTCTAGAAATCTATAGCCCTGGTAAAGAACACGTCTATTCTCTATCGTCTCCAGTCTGGTCTGTCCCCACGCTACACATTGCGTGGTCAAGCACAGACGCTGTGTCTTCCGTGCATTAGCAAGACTTGCGTGCATAGCGTGCCCCAGCACGCTGGCTCGTTAACTCGAGTAACCGGGTACCCCACGGTTACTCGTAAGGCCAAGCTTCCCAATGGCTTGGGGAAGCCCTCGCTCAACTGTCCTGACTGCTCCCTTGGGTGACACCAATGTGTCCCCTAGTGAAGCTATTCATAGCGCTGGTGTCTCTCCTGTCTGGTGTCTCCCTACTAGACTCTGTCTTAACTCTGATTAACTCTCTAACTACTTATTGGAGATTTTGACAGGAAGTCTTTTACATTTTACATGATGGGAATCATAATGACCAATAAAAAGATATCAACTGCGACTAGAAAAAGATTGTTGAACTGCTACATATATACATATATCGTGTACAATTATATGGATGTGAATCGTGTACAATTATATGGATGTGAATCGTGTACAATAATCAGAAAAGCTGGCAAACATCTGTTAGCAGTGGAGATGTAATTTCTGAGGAAAATGCAAAGAACACAATGGAGAGACAAAACATAACAATGAGAAAGTCCTGCAAAGAAAAACATGAAAACCATACAATGATTAGAGACATTAAACATAGACAGATACGATTATTTATGCCACGTTTTTTAATCAAGAAAAACAAAACTAGACAATTTAGTAACAACCTACAAGATTGTTGTGGAAAGAACAAAAGGAATACAGAGAGATACATATCTAGATGGATAGACGACGTGACATAATGGAGACCAGAACACAAAGCTGATCCACGACTCTGGTGATGGTATGAAATGGCGAAATACGACCAAACATGATTATCTACATGACACATGATGATGACTAACAAATCAACTTATTGAGTTCCCACTCATAACGTCATGGGAGACGTCGCTGGGGATACGGAGTTCATGCTTTGTGCGACGCTTGTGGCAGATCGCTCTATGTAACGACACCAAGACATATGGGATAAAATCTGTTGCAACAAAGTTGACACTTTCACCTTTAAACAATGCATTCCTGTTTTATCCCGCACGATTGCTCTGAGTTTCAGAACTTGTGTGTAACCGACCGCGAGTACAAAATCACCTGTACCGTCATGAGGAGCTGTAAGAGCGAAGTCGTACACTCAACAACCAACACGTCTAGTCGTGTGTGCCGGGTTGCTTTACACCTGTGAGACAAGAGGTATGCATCACCTCCAGGTCTGTGCAATGTGTATTCAGAGAACATATTCAAACAGGTAGAATGAAGACTGGAATCACATTAAACATGTTGCGTGTGCTGTGCAGGACGTCGCGAACAACCCCACATCACACGTAGATTTTCTATTGAATTTTACGTTCAGTAGTTTGACACCGCCGGCTCCGTGGCGAAAGAGTTACAGGCGTAATTCGTAATCCCGCATACCGTGTTCGAAACACAGCAGCGGGCGATGTGGAAGCAGACAGCCTTGCGTTGGTTTCCCATACAAAAGTATGAGTGCTGGTCGCTCAGAAAGCAATAGCAAACTAATGAAAATAAATTTGCCAAGGCATCCTGGGGTTGACTGCAACGTCCTGTAAAGGATATGCACTAACTTTATGTTTTAGAGTGTGCAATTGCTTTCTGAACTAGAAGTCAACCACCAAGTCCTGGTGACCGGTGTAGGGATTGAACCGCCTTCAGGGCACCGGAAATTTAAGCGCAAGCACATTAACCCAGCGACCACGAAGAAATTTTTGTTTCTTTCCTGCCAAGTAGAAGCTGTGTGTTATTTTTATTTTTATTCTGTGTTTTATTTAGCTTTTTATCTGTTTGTGTTGTCCTATCCTTGATAAAGGTTTGTAGAACCGAAACGTCGACCGTGCTTTGCGGTCCTGTAATACTTATTGTTTTATTTTAATACTTCAGTATTATATATTTATTGATTGTTTTCGTTGATATGTTTTTTGGATAAGTTTCACCTGTCTAAGATTGAGTTTTTTGTAATGTACGTACATTGTGTCTGTGTCTAGTATATCTTCTCTTCGCAGGAGCTAAATATAGCTTATTGTTTGCAATTCATATTGTTATATCCTGCTGCAGCCGCTGTTTTTTCTCTTGTTCCATATTTTTAGATGATTGAATAGCGTCCCTTAACATTATATATTATTATGTCCCATGTCTTAATTTATTTTTATGTGTGTTCCGTTTGTTTATGTGGTCTCTCCGGAAGGTGTTTGACCAGAATTGTTTGTACATTCAGTGACTTCTTAACAACTATGCTAGCCTGTTGTTATGATAATCTGCAATTGCTCTAGATAAGAAAATATAAAAAAATAAATAAACAAGCGAAGTACCATTTTATGATCTCTTATAAGGTGCATAATATTTTGTTTTGATTATGATAATTATCGTTAATATTAGCAGTCAGATCAGTAGCAAATGTACAGAAAAATTAATAGTATACCTCCTAAACACTGATAGAGACATATTTAATAAAGTCAGGTGTAGCTTTTGTACAAGGATATAATCCTATGAAAGAAGCTGAAGTAAAATCTATAGTACAAAATTTATAATCAAAAAGTGCCTAGAAAATCATGTTTCGTGAATTCATAGAGTGAATTGGCACAGCTATCTTGGAACTATCATACCATCTGATGGGTGGTGTATTAAAGACATTAGATCAAGCATCGCTATGTCACAAATGCATTTTGCTTGATGAAAAAACATGCTGACCCATATATTTGATGTCAATTGCAACGATAAAAAAGAGTTTTGAACTGCTACATAGATCGTGACCAATTATATGGATGTCATTCGTGTGTTAAGAAAAGCTGGAAAATATCTAATGGTAGTGGAGATATAGTTTCTGAGGAAAATGCAAAGAATACCATGGGCAGACAGAAAAGCCAATGACCACGTCCTACAAGAAACAAATGAAAATCGTAAACTGGTTAAAAAGTTAAACGTAGAAAGTCAAAAATTTCTGGTCACCTTATGAGAAGAAATAAATTTGAGAACTTGGTGATAACTGGCAATATAGAGGGGGAAGAGAACAAGGAGAAGGCAGAGAAATAAATACCTGGATGGTGAGGCCCTGTGGTATGGTCGAGACAAGACCACTGAGCTGATCCACGACACTTCTGTCGTGTGAGTTGGCGAAATATGCCAGCCCACAATTATCGGCACAGCACATGATGAATGAATCCACGCGTAAAATTCAGTCCAGTGATACTAAAAGTAGCGTTTATTGACTACGCTTGAGTTCAAAGAGAGCTAGTGCATCAGCAAACCCCCCCCCCCCCCCCCCAAACAAAAAAAAAAAAAAAAAACTATGCAGCAATGTGAGTTAGATTATATCAAATTTAGTTAAATTACCAATTAAAATTAATAGCGCGATGACGGGCCAAATCGGTTCATTTTGTGTGCCACCTTCAATTGTGTGGGTACCCACTTTGAGCACACTTTCTTAAATTTAAATGGATCATGCATTATGCTGTATGCTGAACCATAAGAGCATCCTTTTGCAGATGCTACAGAGTCTATCGTTACTCGCCTGTCACCTCTAATCATCTCCTCCACTCGCTGCACGGATGCTTCTGTTGCAATCTCAACAGGACGACCAGAACGGATTTCATAAACATCTTTAGAGCGTCTACTCAGCTATGCACCGCTTTACGGGACAAACGTTTGTCAGCATAAACAGAAAAAATGTCCGTATGAATGTCCTATGTAGGCAGTCATTTTGCCCACAAAAAACCCTCAGCGTTACGTTGCTATTTGGTTGTACACTCCGTAAGTAAAGTCGCCATTTTGTTTATGTGCTGCGTATGCGCATGAGACACATAGCGCCACCTGACGAACGGGAATATAAAGTTCGATGTTGCTTTAACCTAATGACAATTGTAAAAACACCAGCTACATTTACCTGCCATCCCACATAAATGTGTGACTTATTTATTGAATTGCCCTCTTAACTGTGTAGTCCGTCCTCTATAGATTCATACCTATCTGTTTACACTCCTCTCTATATTCATATATTTTACATATTATATTAATATTATATATTACATTATACATTCATACCGGTCTCCCTGGCCTAGGAGTTAACCTCGTTTTTCTCCGTAATTCCGTATATTCTCGCGAGTAACGTAACCTGTGGGAGAATCGGTAGCGGTTATGGCCACGTTGGTAACTAACGGGGTATGTGAGCCGGTCGTTCAGAAAGCAATGGCAAACTACTGAACGTAATCTTGCCTAGTACATCAACAGACGCACAAAAATGCTGGTGTTGAATGCAACGTCCTGTAAGGGATATGCAACATTATATATATATATATATATATATATATATATATATATATATATATCATCATCATCATCATCATCATCATCATCATCTTCCACTTCTGCCGTCAAGCGTATGAATATATATATATATATATATATATATATATATATATATATATATATATATATATGTATATATGTATATATATATATATATATATATATATATATATATATATATATATATATATCATGTCGGACAGTTTACACATCTTTGGTAACACACATCCTGCCTGGCCCTCTGGCAACCTAACTATACGTAAACTTTGTATCATAAACAGCGCCTTTGTAAACCGGTTTGAACCACCATTTCTGATCCCACATGGGAACCAAGTAGTTGTGTTTATTTTATTTTGTTTGTCTTTTTTTTCGTTTTTCTTTAATCATCTGTGTGTGTTGTTCTGTTCTTGATAAAGATTCCTAGAATCGAAACGTTGGCCATCCTTTGTGTCCTATAATACTTATGTTTTATTTTATTATTTTGTTATTATATATGTTTTGATTGTTTCTAATTTTGATAAGTCTATCAGAGACCTAACTATCTTCTCACTCTTGCTCACTGGACTCGGACTGGCAAATTACAACATTACGGAAGTTCACACACACACACGTAACAATGATGGCACTCGTAAACTCATAGGAACTGTCTCCTGTACAACCTTTATTACATAATACTAAATTATAATAGCACTCTGAGCACACATTGCCTCGCTACACCTTTGACATCCTCACAACCCACGCTTACGGTTGAGCAATCATTCCACACAGGCGGCCAAACGCTCGCTCATATCCACCTGGGCGATATCTACACACTGTCGCCCTTCTGACCATTCGCTATCACAGTCTCTCCCATCACACACATATCACAGCTGGTTCACTCCTCGAATATAGACACACAAACGTCCGTCACATCTATCCGACACAACACTATCGTTCTATCTTTCTATCGTTCTATCGTTCTATCTCCTCCTAATCTCATTACGTCTGTCTCTGTCCGCTGTCTCACACACACTGCCTCTTTCTCCTCCTAGTCCTTCCCCCCGTCACGTGGGTCTGTCCACGGGCTTCTTGTCTGACCTTCCGTCAGCCAAGCCGTGGCGTCTCCTACTGTCCTTGACCTCGGCTATTTCTCCTTACACACATACAGGACCCTGACACTCTCCCCCCTCGCCACTAATGTGGCACTGTCTTTTCGAAATGTGGCACATTTTCTTTTTTTTTAAATACTGATAGATCTTTTTAATCTTGTCAGGGGACTGTATGGTCACTGGTATACCTATGCGTACTCTGTTACGTAAATATCACTGTTGTTCTCTCTTTCTCAGTAATGAGCTGTTTTTTTTTTTTCAACGTTTTGTCGTGGTCTGGCAATTGTTTTGGTTGGGTCTACATGTCACACATCGTTATATTCTTCAATACCCTTTCCGTGACATTACCTTATGTTCATGTTTCACAATCGATTCACTGTGTATTCTCTTCTCATAGTTATTGAGGCTATGCTGGCTTAAGAATTCTCCATTGATTCACGCCCGTAATAAGGCTACAATATCCTCTTACAGCATTCTTAGGTTTTCTCTCTATTCAGACGTGGTTTCCCTCGTCTATACTTAATGCACCATATTCGATTTCCTTTCTGAGCACACTATGTCACTGTCGTGGTTATGATTCGAATATACTTAATGTATGTAATAGTCCCTATTAAAACCTTTTTCTGTTTGACTTTAACTCGTTTCCCTTTATGGGCGCACCTCATTTACTGTTGTGGAGAGTCATTATTAATCTTTTCTGTTCGTATACCGTTATTTGTATGTTCATTCTCATTCCATCATTGATGTATTTGTTTTGTAACATTGTTGCTAAGCGTCATTCGCTGGGCCTTCCACTATACGCGAATGTCAGTTTTGTAAAACTCACGTATTGGGAATGCCAGGCGTTGATTCTTAGCATTACACCTCATACATTTTTCAGTTCTAAACTTACAATTATTTGTAACTATCACGTCATAACATTCTAAACTAATATAATAATAAAATTAAACATTCGCTTTTATACGATTAATAACTTTACAATTATAATGTTCACCATCACTGTCTTTATGCAGTTATGCAGATAATGTTCTTGTCCTGTGGAAATTATGCACAAGTACTTAAATCACCGGTGTCCAGTGTTCATTGTGATGTTTGATTGTTTGGTTTTTATTCCTTCCCTCATTGGATTATCGATGTAATCTTTTCTATATACCGATATTGTTCTTTTACCTGTATAGTATTATGAATTTACACCATGTTTGGACGATCTATAAGTCCGTTCTGTAAAATCATTTTAGTTCACATTTGTAAAATACGTTTTCATGTCTTGAGTTTGGTACCATTACTCTTGAGTGTGGCCATGGTACGTCTGTTCGTGACTGTTTCTGACGTAGTTCGTAGGTTGGCTTCTGGTTTATTTACCTGGTCACTGGGAATGGATATCTGTCCTTGTGGTGTTCTTGTCGTTGTTGGTCGATTTCAAAATGTGATTCCCGTAGGTACTTGTTTCGGTTTGTTATTTGGAAAAACTACTGTTAGCTGCTTGAAATCAAATGTCGAGTCTTGTCGTTCTGCCGATGAAAATTTTTCCGCTGATGAAAACTTTATGTAGGTATATACAATCGAGTGTATGCTAGTATCATAGCGCTGAAGTAGTACAGCAGACAAGGCAATTCTGGCGTCATTTGATCTAAGGATACAAAGTGAGTTAAGGTTAAAACCAATTTTCAAACGGGGGTGGGGATTTAAAAATTTAGTGTTGAGATCACTTGAGTGCTATCTCCAAACCTGCACTAGTACATGTTTATATACATAAATCAGTTCAAATAATAATAATATGACATGTATAGTTTTGAAATGTAATCGTACACGTTTATACACACACATGCAATTTCTATATGCATTACAAAGTGTGTAGGTTACTTTCTTGCTGATTTTTGTCAGTAATGCCACCGACTGGTGATTTACATTGTTCAGCCTGCGTATGCGTTTGAGCTGATTTGACATAGTAATTATCAGTGGCAATAACAAGTTTTGATTTATAAGTACTGATCTTAGTACCACAGTTAGCTGGTTTGTCAAAAGAAGTATCATCAGTGTTACTCGATGATGATGTGTGAGTAATACTGTTAGTGAAGCCATTTGTTTTGCATTCACTAGGAGTAGTGCGAGTAGCATTATCCATTGTGTGCACTTGCGCACGTGTGTAGTTAACAGGAAGTATAACCTATACCATGATGTATTATGGTCTTTTCTAGCACTTGTAAAATGCTTGTCATACGGACATTCATTTTTTTGTGGATAAACAATAGTTTCTGTTTCCTCTTGTTGTGAGAGGGTAGTTGAGTTGGGCAGGTGTAGTACATTGGTCTGTTTATCATCTTGTTGTATGTTTAGTGTTGTGTTTATTGCAGTGTTTGTTTGGGTGTTAACTTTCTGCCAGGTCTGGATTTCGGACTCTGTGTGGCCTGTTACATTTGTTAAATTTCCAATTATCATGTCGCAGCATGGGTTATCTAATAATGCACAAGTTACTCCGCCTGATAGGAATGGTGATCTTATATTGGCCCATGCCATAGGATATTTTTCTATTGACCCTGAAAAAGTTCTACAATAGACGTATTCCCCTAAGTAGTCTTTAGGATCTACTAGGGCCTTTCGAAGACCAATAAGACAGGACCCTGTGTCGCGTAAACATGTGCATAATGTGTCATTGATGTATGCATAATGGAATGTTAGTTTGCCCACTGACAGTCTGGAGGTATTGTTTATTTTATTTTTTTCCTGGAGAGTAATATCATCTTTTGCCAAGTTGTCAGGCTGAATTATGTCAACAGAATTATTGTAATCACTGTTTTCATCATTAATGGTTGCATTGTAGGGTGTGAAGTCTGTTGGATTAAACCCAGAATGTTTTTCTTTCTTTGAAGTGTTTGTCCTACCTATTTTCATATCTGTGATGTTTACTTTCTCTAGTTTCTTTGCTGGACTGTCTGTTGTAATGTCTGTGGCTGCATTTGCTTTTGCTTTTTGTATTTGTTTTAACCCTTCACATTCAAAGCGTCTGTGACCAAAAGCTAGACAAAAATGACATTTGGTTCTATATTTCTTCTGATTTTTCTTTCCCAGTTTTTGTGCTATAATAGTGTTCAGATATTCTTGATAAGTAGGATTTCTATCGCACATTGCATTTCCTGTATGTGGAGTACTACACTGTTTGCACAGTACTGGTTTTGTTTTTTGTGGTTTGTTTTGGCAATCAGTGGCTGAAGATGCCGTTGCACTTACAGTGTTATTTTGTGGAGTGTTCTTACCTGCGTCCTTAATTTGGTTGTAATTTTCGCAGCATTTTTTTTTAGTAATTGTGTGATTGGCTCTTTGTTGTGCTCTTCTAAATATTTTGCGCATTCGGCTGGGAGTGTTGCTTTAAGTTTTTCTATTAGAAAGAAATCTCTTACTGCCTTTTCGTCGTCTGTATGTTTAATTTCATGTATTAACCCCCCGTAATAGTGTTTTATTTCATCTGTATATTGGTGAAACGACTTATCTGGGTTCGGTTTCAGGTTTTGTAACTCTAATTTTAGAGTGTCAAAGTAGTTTACATAGTGCGATAATATGTTTGTTTTGTAATATTCATAGTCTTCCCTTGCCATATCTGGTATAATATTACGTAGTTGTTGACTCTTTATTGGTAAGAATTCCCTATACCATGTATACCATCTAGTTTTTGGAATTTTGTTGTCTTGCATTTTCTTCTCGAATTCCTGTGTCCAATCGTGGATCAGGTTACTTTTCCTATTCTTATTTTCATAGATATGCAAGCTTTCATTGAGATGTGACCGTGTACCTTTTAAATCGCTTTTCAACGTTCTGTAATAATCTATGCACCAGGATTTTACCTGCTCTGCACTCATTGCATGTTCTAATCCTAATTCCGTGAGGTCGTCATATGAAGTCATTTTGGATATCGGGTTAACTTCTTAGTCTTTGCATAATATCTTAGTATAACATATATTCAATAGATCAAGATTTAGCTTGTTTCTTATTTTCACATCATTTTATGCTCATTGATATTCACATCTAACAATCATGATGTATATGCAAGGAAATAAAAGAATGCAGATTTGGGTATTTAGCAATCAAAATTAATCAACTTATCTTTATCTGCTGTTTACTTGAACGCTTGATGTACAGGAAAATAGTTCTCGTGATAGCTACAGTTGACCTTTTCTGGCCACATCGTTCGCTTTGTAGATTTGAATCCTGCTGGGGAAAGAAATGACGGTATTTTTGTTCTATATTTGTTAACAAAACTGTCTGGTCTGTCTGTAGTTCTACTTCTTCAAATGGAGATGTGAAACAATATATTCATATGATTTATAGTTTATTACTATTATCTTATATGTCTTTGTTTAGATAAGCAGCGTTATTTTATGCATTTTTAGGTGGGTATGTGGTTCGTGTTTGCTTCTGACACCATTTTACCTGTCAGAGACCTAACTATCTTCTCACTCTTGCTCACTGGACTCGGACAGGCAAATTACAACGGTACGGAAGTTCACACACACACGTAACAATAACTGCACTCGGAAACTCACAGGAACTGTCTCCTGTGCAACCTTTATTATATAATACTAAAGGATAATAGCACTCTGAGCACACATTGCCTCGCTACACCTTTTTCAACCTCACAACCCACGCTTACGGTTGAGCAATCATTCCACACAGGCGTCCAAACGCTCGCTTGTGTTCCACCTGGGCGATATTTACACACTGACGCCCTTCTAACCATTCGCTATCACAGTCTCTCCCATCACACACATATCACAGCTGGTTCACTCCTCGAATATAGACACACAAACGCCCGTTCTATCTTTATATCGTTCTATCGTCTAGCTCCTTTTAATCTCATTACGCCTGTCTCTGTCCGCTGTCTCACACACACTGCCTCTTACTCCTCCTAATCCTTCCCCCATCATGTGGGTCTGTCCACGGGCTTCTTGCCTGACCTTCCGTCAGCCAAGCCGTGGCGTCTCCTACTGTCCTTGACCCCGGCTATTGCTCCTTACACACATACAGGACCCTGACACCTTGCTTATAATGAGCACAAAGACCATGTGATAACAAAGGCCAAGCGGGGTTTGGTTGCGATACGGGTGATGGCGGCAGCAAACTGTGAGCAGCGCCATCTATGTCTTCTGTACGAGGGGCTGGTCATGTCTGTTTTGGAGTATGCATTGGCAATCCTGACTCTCAGCCGAAAGCAGATAGAAAGGATGGAAAGGATACAAAATGAAGCTATGCGCATTATTCTTGGATGTACAAGAGATACAGCATGCAGGGCGATGCGCTACCTTCTTGATTTTCCAACCATTGAAGAGAGAATACAAGTTGCAGGGCACGCGCCTACCTCAGAGTTAACGCAAACACACAACAACCACTGCATAGTGAAATTATGAAGGTGAAGGGCAGCAGGTTAAAAAGAGGACGGTCGTGGATTGGTCACGCCGAAGACATTCTTCAACAGGTGTGTTCACTTGAGGACTTAGAACCTGGCGAGGAGTGGGTGCAAGTGCCAACAGATTTCTGCACATCCTTTTCAGTTTGCATCGAACTAGATAGAAAATGCAGACAAGAAAATCCGGCTGCTGTGGAGGCTGAAGTACAAGCGTTGATTTTCGAGAATTCCCTAGACGGTGATGCGGTCATCTACACAGATGGGTTGGTCGTCCGACATGTGAGAAGCTCATGGGCCTTTACAGCTCAGGCCAGAGGGAGAATTGTGAAGGAGGACTCTGGTGCTTTCACTGAAACCACAAGTAGCCTGACTATGGAAGTCATGGCAGTAAGTAAAGCAATAACATGGCTCGAGACACAGACATTCACTAGGGCATGTTTCTTTAGCGACTCAATGAACACGATCAAGAGGATAGAGGAGGGGTCGATCCGAAGAGAATGGTTGCTGCCTCTGGAGCGGTCTCGGCTGACAAAGATTAGTTTCATCTTCGTGCCAGGGCATGCGGGAGTCCAAGGAAATGAGCGGGCTGACAAGCTCGCAGGTAAGGCTACTGTGGAGGGCGGACGTGCCATGGACCAGGCTGACATTCTGAATGCTCTACGAGAAGTAAGACTTTTGCATGATCCAAGTGATGACTGTGAATCTACAACCATGGCCAGACTGCGAAAACAGCAAATTAAAAGAGGGGTGGCCAAACAAGAACACTACGCAGGAAGCCAAAGAAGATTGATAAACCAACACAGAACTGGCGTCGTTAGCCACTACACTCTGCGGGATTTGCTGAGGAGGGGATCCGAGCACTTATGGACTGAATGGTTCGATGTGCAATGAGGATTATCTGTCGACTAACTAACTTTGTAAAATTAATGTGAATGGAAAGTCACGCGTGCATGTCAATAGTGTTTTACCTATATCAATTAACAACAGATGACGGCAGGTGAGAGGCAGACATGAGTATGAGAGTGTAGCCAAATAATATTTAACAATATGACACACATTCTCCTGGAAATCAGAGTGTGAGCGCACGACAGGAGAATAACAAACGGGAAAATCCTCCCCCTGGAAGTGTGAGGAACGTAATCGACGCGAGGTACTGGTCGAGGTGGGTGGGAGTGGGTGGGAGGTGTGACTGCTTCTGACGACTGCAGACCTGCTGTGACCTCGCCCATCAGTGGGTTTTCTAGCAATGAACGTGGATGACGTATGTCCGTGTAAAAAACTTATTTTTTGTTTGTTTGTAATACGGGCGCAATGTTTCACAGTGGCCACTCTTCCCATATGGTTCCATTTCCCCGTGTGTCGTTCAGATGACCACACTTTGATCTTAGCCCAAAGCTCGATAATTTGAAAGCGATTGTTGTGGTTTTGTTTTAATGAAGGCTCAGTGTTCCACAGGGGACAGAGCCTCTCCATCAAACCCGCACGTCTCTGTGTGTCATTATGATGACCGACTCTGCATGTGGCCCTGGCGAGAACCAGTGCAGATAATACACTGATATTAGCCAAAAGGCCGAGAAATAAAATAAAACAGCAACAGTTTATTTGGCCTTTTAAAGGCCAGTCAAAAATATAACACTGTTATCCTGTTCCGCTACGTTAGTAAAGTTATATGTATTATTAAAAAAATAGCAATGAAAGCATGTTATCAAAATGTGTTTCGCATAAAGCAATGTAACTAAGTAATTTATCAGTTGTGTTAAAATTCTGTTTACTTTTCTTTACCGTATATAATTTAAAATATTGCGAAATTGAATTCAAGTTTGATTTATAAATGAAACTAATGAAAACTTAAAAATCTAATCGCTAAAACTGTAAGTGTTAGAAATATATTTGGATTGGGTAATTCCCCTTAATAAGTTAAGTAGTTATGTCCTTTGGTTTAATTTAAGTTGCTTTTGTATATGTGGCTATCCCCGAAGTTGCAAGGAAAAATTTAAAACCATAAATGTATTGGAGAAATTAAACGTAGACAGTCAAGATTATGTGGACATGTTATTAATTAGGAAACAAAAAAGAACTAGACAATTTAGTAACAACCTGCAAAATAGTGGTGGAATGAACAAAAGAAAGGCAGAGAGATAAATATCTAGATGGATAGACCACGTGACATAATCGAGACCAGAATACAACGCTGATCCACGACAATGGAAATGGTGTGAGATGATTAAACATGGCCGAACATGATTATCAACATGACATGATCATGACAAACAAATCTATAGAAGCACTATACTCGAGTTTCGCCCTCGTTTGAGCTCGTCAGTAGTGCATATCCCTGACCGGATCCGGAAACAAGCCCCGGATCACTGGCGTGTGAAGCGGGTGTGTAACCACGCGGCACACGTTGGACACACAGACAAATTATCATAACAGAATATTACAACGTCACCCATCGTAGGCTATGCTCTAGATTGGCCAATCGCCGCGACTGGCGTCCGTCAATCGATGTGGACCCGAAACGGTCAGGACTTCTCACTGGCAAGGAACACCAGGCCTCCTAAATCCAATTAGCATAGCCTACGATGGGTGACGTTGTGGTATTCTGTTATGATAATTTGGCTGTGTGTCCAACGTGTGGCGCGTGGTTACACACCCGCTTCACACGCCAGTGATCCGGGGCTTGTTTCCGGATCCGGTCTGGGATATGCACTACTGACGAGCTCAAACGAGGGCGAAACTCGAGTATAGTGCTTCCATATTGACGTGGATAGGCCTTAGGCTCACACCAGAGTACGATCAGCGTTGCCAGTAGTGGGTTGTCCTCAATATTTAAAATTCAAATCCCGAAATAACCAAATTAATCAAATCTATAGAAATTAAAAGTGGTAAGTCTTAGCTTTATAGTGTTCCCACTGATAACGTTATGGAAGCCGTCGCTGGAGATACGGAGTTCAAGCTTTGTGCGACGCTTGCGGCAGGCCGCTCTATGTACAGACACCGAGACATATGGGATAAAACAAGTTGCAATTAAGTCGGCCCTGTCGCCTTTAAACCATGCATTCCTTTTTAATCCCGCACTCTCCATCGAGTTTCGGACCTTGTGATTAAGCGACCGCCGAATACAGAACACCTGTACCGCCGTGAGGAGTCACACACTCAACGGCCAACCCGTCTAGTCGTATGTACCGGGTTGACAAAGGCAGCTGAGACCTTGAGAAGTATTGCTTTACAAATACGAGACAAGGGTTTGCATCAGCCCCAGGTCTGTACAACGTTTAATTTAATGGGCATGGCAAGGCACGTAGGAAGTCTGGGAGAACAGGAAGCTTACTGCTAAAACAAAAGTCTTTGTCTATCAAGCCGGTGTCCTTAGTACTCTTCTTTATGGCAGTGAAACCTGGACAACTTACTCACACCAAGAGAAACGTTTGAACAGCTTTCACATGCGGTGTCTGCGAAGGAATCTTGGTATTAAGTGGCAAGACAAAATCGCAAATACTGAAGTATTGGAAAGATCAGGTTGTGTGACGGTTTATTCCATGCTCAGTCTTCGTAGACTTAGATGGATAGGACATCTTGGGAGGATGAATGATGGTAGAATACCAAAGGAAATCTTTTTCGGTGAATTACAGATGGGTAAGAGATCTCAAAGTCGGTCTCTACTATGATACAAAGATTTGTGTAAGCGGGACATAATTGATACAGGCATTGATAATGCACACTGGGAGCAAGTCGCCGCTGAACGTGTTGCATGGAGGGCAAAGATCAGAAATGGAATAAAGACAAAGGAGAAACTTATTGCAGATAAGTCACACACCGAGCGTGTGAGACGTAAGATGATGCATGATAGTGGAAATGACCACGTGTTCACATGCACCCACTGTGGGCGGACATTTACAGCACGAATTGGCTTATCAGTCGCAAAAGCTACCGCCATAGGTAATAGTTATTATGCCTGTTTAAAGCACAAACTATCGTCTGTCAAGACGGCAAGGTCTCAACATACAGCTTAAAGATCCTGATGTTGACCGCAATATCCTGAAAAAGGATGGAAACGCGGGAAAAAATTGGGCGAATGGATAAGAGCGCTCTTTCTTAAACATACAGTGTGCTGATGCTGAGGTAGAAGGTTCAACCACTACACCTTGAGAGTAGGACTAAAATGTTGACTTCTTGTCCTTGACTTAAGGACATAAATTACAAGTACGTCTGAAGCCGGATTGCGAGGGACACTGGTAATAAGGAGAAGCTAATCCGCACACAAAATTCATTTAATTAATACTAACAGTAGCGTTTATGGAATACGCTTGAGTTCAAACCGAGTGACTGCAACAACAACAACAACAACAAAAGCAAAATAATAATGCAACAATACCAAACAGATTGTTATATTAAATACATTTAAATTACCAATTAAAATTAATAGCGATCAAGTGTTATGTTTACTATATATTATGGCTTGGACTTCCGATCTAACATCCCAAAGTCTGGCGAAGATGATCATGTATGTGCACAGCCTTGTGTCTCGTGTGCTGCACTCCTTTCTGGTGTTGATATTCCTCCATGCCATGATGCCAAACCGCGCACTATCGTCTCTATTTAGACGGCCCTACGTGCCCAATTCTTAACCCTTTGAAAATAAAGTTAGTTCGTTCGTCTCCCCCTGCCTCTCCTCTGCTCCAACTTTACCGTAGTGACGACATACAACAGTGTTCCCTTTGTCATGACACGTCCACAAACTTATTGTGGGATAGCCACCACCAGCGATTAAAGCATGTTAAGTTAAAAATGGTAGTTGCATATCCTGTACAGGATGGTGAAGTCAACACCAGCATTCTTTTGCTGTTGTGATGTCTTGGCAAGTTTACGTTCAGTAGCTTGCCATTGCTTTCTAATCGACCGGCAAGCATACCATTCCTTAAATTACCAACGCAAAGCATTCTGCTGCCAAAATCGCGTGCATCTGTGTTTCGAACGTGGGAATGCGGAATCGCGAACCGCTTCCGTAAAACTGTCGCCACGGAGCAGTCTGATTAAAGTGTGTCCAAGCTGAAAATCAGCATCTGAGCGCAGGACAGGAAAAGGAGAAACGATATGACACTCCCACCGGAAATGTGAGGAACGTAATAGACGCGAGGCACTCGTCAAGGGAGATGCTATGGGGAGGTCAGGGGAAAATGTAGCTGCTTTTGACGACTGCAGACCTGCTGTAGGCTCGCTCAACGATGGGGTTTTGTAGCAGTGAACATGGATTACGTATCAATCAATCAATCATGTGCCATGCCGGAAAACGTGGGCGGTCATGACTCGCCATTTCACTCGATCACCAGTGTCGTGGATCAGCTCAGTGTTCCAGTCTCGTCCATGCCATGTGGCCAAGCCATCCAGGTATTTTCCTCTCGGTCTTCCTCTTGGTCTGTTCCCCTCGATCTTACCAGTTGTCACTAAGTTCTCCAACCCATTTCTTCTTATAACATGTCCAAAAAATTTTGACTGTCTACGTCTAATTTCTCTAATCAGTCTACGATTTTCATTTGTCTCCTGTAGTACTTGGTCATTGGTTTTTCTGTCTGTCCATGGTATTCTTTGCATTTTCCTCAGAAACCACATTTCTGCAGCCATCAGATGCTTTTCAGCTTGACTGCTCATTGTCCAAGTTTCACATCCATACAAAAGAACAGGCTCTATGTATCCCCTCAACACTCTTTTTCTCGTTTCAATTGATATCCTTTTATTGGTCAGAATGTTTTTCATCTTGCTAAAGGCTACTTTCGCCATGGCGATTCTTGTTCTAATCTCTTCAAGGCATCTCCCATCAGATGTTATAACTGTTCCAAGATAATTGTACCGATTCACTTGTTGAAGAATATTTCCATTTACTCGTATATTACATTGTGGCACTTCTTCCTTCCTACTGACGACCATAACCTGAGTCTTTTTACAATTATGTCCGTGTAAAAATACTCAATTTTTAAAATAATGGCGTGCTGCCCCCCAGGGGCCAGAATCGCCCCATGAGGTTCCACGCCCCTGGGTGTCATTCAGATGATCGCCTCTGCATGTAGCCCTGGCGAGATCAAGTGCAGATAGCGCACTTTGATCTTAGCAAAAGGACTGAGAAATAAAACATAGATTATTTGGCCTTTCAAGGGCCAGCCATAAATAGAACAACACGTATAACATCAAGAGAGTCTAAATATAAAATGTTTGCATATCCTATACAGGACATCGCTGTCAACATCAGCATCTTTCAACTGATTTTTGATTTCTTGGCAAGATTACGCTCAGTAGTTTGTCAATGCTTTCTGAGCGACTGGCTCACATACCCCGTAAGTTACCGACCCAAGTTAGAACCGCTACCGATTCTCGCCGTCGTCACGTTACTCACGAGTGTATACGGTATTACGGAGAAAGTCGCTGTTCCCTTGGCTAGGGAGCCCGGCCAAGAGCGTCTAGTAAAGATATAAACATTTTTCCAGGAAAGCCAGCAAAGCAGATGTGCAAACTAAGTAACTTGAAATATTGGGGAATGGCAGTAAATGTTAATTTACAAATGAAATTAACGAAAAATTTACAAAGTAATTGCTAGAACTGTAAATGTTAGAAATATTTGTAGGATAGGTATTGCCCCTTAATATGTTAAGTTGTTATGGCCGAGAGGCTAGAACGCCGGATTCTTCTTCGGGAGACCATGGTTGGAATCCTAGTAAGGATATATATGGATATTTCTTTTGTTTTTTGTTTTTTGTCGGGGACAAAAAGAAAACTCTAACCTGCACAGGTCACGGCGACTGCACAAGCCAGATGGCCTTAATTCCTCAGGCTCAAGACCCCGTCCCCCACCTTGCCATAAACCGACAATATTTGCAGTTAATGTTAATGACTGTTATGTCCCTTGCATTATTTTTTATTTGGTTTATTTCATTTTGTTAATGTGGCCACCCCCGAAGTTGATTGAATAGAATTGTTTATAAATTACGAATGGTAAGATTTTCTTAAGAAGACGCTATTCGTATGCCCAAACCATTGGTATGTAATCAAAAAGAGATGACAGTTTTTTAAACATTGTAGACAGTTTACAGTACTGGGAGTAGGTGTGTTCTATAGTTCAGCTTTATTGGGGAGTTTTTGTTTTGTTTTGTTTTTCGCGTTTCCATCCTGTTTCAGGATATTGCGGTCAACACCAGCATCTTTCAGCTGTATGTTGATTCCTAGGCTAGATTACGCTCATCAGCACGCCACAACTTTCTGAGCGACCGGCTCCATTCTCTCATAAGTCACTGGCGCGAATCGAACCACTTCTAATTCTCGTGCGCTCACGTCAACCATGAGAGTATTCGGGGTTAACGGAGAAAACTGCTAACCCCTTGCCAGGGAGCCGGCAATGGAGAGTTTTGGCCATCATAAACCATAAGTTTAAGAAGGAACAATCTCAACTGCACCTAACAGTGGTAGAGGATGGGACACACGCAACAGTGTGGGAACTCAGCCCTGGCGACCGATTGTCCACCGGGATATGTGGACAAATATTCTGCTGTGCAGATCAGGGCACGCACATGTTCTGACAAATGGCTGTCAGAGGCAGTGCTAAAGACCCTCATGTATATGTGGACCGCAAAGGGAAACCACCACATTATCTTCCCAAGATTTCATGAATAGTCACATATTAGTGGCAGTGAACGACATTAATGGCTATCTTACGACATCCTCGTCCGGTAGGGACAGTCATGAGCCGCAGGTGACACCAGACCGCCATCAAGCTACTCATTGCAAAATCATAACGACTAAATTTAAAATGGTAAATAAATTGCAAATAGGAACATGGAATGTTTGAACATTAAATGAGATGGGACGGTTGAACAATGTGATAAGAAGAAATGGAAAGCATGAACACGAAGAATATTCTAGGCATAGGTGAGATGAGATGGAAAGAGTCGGGCAAAATTACAACTGACAAATGCACAATAATTTATTCTGGAGGGGATGCACGCGAGAAAGGAATAGAACTACTATTTGATTAACAATAACAGCCAAGTCAATTATTGTTTACTTGTATATTTCACATAGATTTATTATGATAAAAATGAAAGGCAAACCAATAGAAATAAATATTATACAAGTATACGCACTAACAACAAGTAGCAGTACTAAATGTCTCCTTGCATTATCTACGGGAGGGGGCTGAAACACTTATGGAGATAGCCATGTGTAATGAAAGACATCCTTTACAAATCAATGACGTGGAGGTATGCGGCGGGCAGGGCTCTCTTCTGGTGCCAGAAGGGTAGTGTCGTACATGAAGATCTCCAGTGACGATATCCTGCATACGGGGCCTCTGTGGCGAAATGGTTCAGCCACCTACGTCACGCTCCGGAAGTTGTGGGGTCGACTTCGGATACGTCTTTTGGTTCAGCCGGTTCTGTGGGGGAAGGGGTTACTGGAGCAATTCGTATTCTCGCATACCGCGTTCACAACACAGCTGCGGGCGATTTGGAAGCAGATCGCCTTGCGTTGGTTTTCATACAATGGCATGTGTGCTGATCGTTCAGAAAGTAATAGCAAACTTCTGAACGTAATCTTGCTAAGAAATTACAAACAGCCAAAGAATGCTGGGGTTGACCGTGACGTCATGTAAAGGAAATGTGACTAACCTGTTTTAAGCCTCCGATTCTCTTTTCTTTTCGATCTCCCCCCCCCCCCCCACCCTCCCCCCTCTGTCGCCATCCCTGTGTGTTATTCACACAACCATCTAGCGACTGTATGTTTGATAAACTCACTAGCTAATATATTTTCAGCCGGTTTATCAACTCATCCAGCATTGTCTTCCTCTGTCCAGCTCTGTCTCTAATATCTTTAGTCTCCAATGTTGTAACCTCATTCTCCGTGAAATGTTAGGGCTATTTTTAGGATCATACCTGAACACGCAAACTACCGAACGTAAACTTGCCAAGACTTCAACAACAGTAGTAGAATCCTGGTGTTGACAGCGATGTCCTGTAAATAGGATATTCATTAATTCATTCAGTAGCATGTCTTTTACAGAACCTCGCTCCCATAACAACTTTCCGGAAACCTCTCGATCATAAGAAATATGTCCCGAGTCCGATAAACCCATCTGGAGATCATCTTCTCTTTGGCCTTCCTCTACTTCTCTTTCAGGGCATACACTCCTCCATTATTGTTCTCTCCAAACTTCCGTGACGTTTCAAGTGACCAAATTATTTCAATTTATTTTTCTTCTATCGTCTTTAATAGCCAACCTTCTTCAATGTTCAGCTCTTGACGTATTGATGCATTTTTTCTTTTCTTTAAATATGATATGAAAAATAAATTACTCGAACACATACTTACCCAGTAACTAGATAAGGGAAATTATCATTATCATGCAGCATGTATCCTGCAGAACGTTGCTCTCATCAATGCCCGTCGCAGTGATTCACGATCTGTTGCGAGCTCCCCTTCCTCATTTATGTCCATGCTCAAGGCGTCCCCAATGTCGTGTTGCTCAACACCTGGCAATTCTCTCAGGAAATATACCTTCTAACCCGGTTCTGACCAAACCACGTGACACTTAACATAGACACAATATTTCAGCTTCCGAGACATCGCGCTATTAATGAGCCAGTTTTATTCCGTGATTAAGTTATGTAGAATTACAGGAATTAATAAATATACAATTCTCTTTTTTTAACAAGTAACAATATAGTCGGAAACAAGTCTGATTTGTTCTTGTGTTATGCCATGTGTTGAATAGTACCTCATGGCATAGTGACGAAAAGTCACCCAGAAGGACGGGACGATTGGGGATCGTGACCCATGTGGCGAGCGAAACTGTCACCGGAGCGAACACACGTGATCGCGAATGTGACAAGGACATTGAGATTCATTCTAGCGTGGCTGTCAACTGATGCAGCGCACGACGATATAGAAGATGGTCATGGCCACAAAATGAGTCTATCGTGTTATTACTTGTGTAGATATGTTTAGATTGTAAATTAGTGTCGTATATTTATTTGCGAAAAAGCCGAGTCTAAATTGTGTATCAGATTCAGGAACAGATCGAAGAAAAGTCGCACTTGTGTTGTGTTGCAATAAAAAGGTGTGAAGTTGAGGATCGACAGAAAAGAGAGTTTAAACACCTCCAGTGACTGACTAAATGAATATTATACCCCTAGGAAGTGCCACTCGATCAGACAGAAAGATTATCCATCAGGACCTATATATGGATATTTGACATGTAATATTCGCCATGCGCTCTCTGACATTTAAAAGCCCATATTGTCAGCTACATCATGTCATGAGCTCCCTGGCAGACATGAGGTTCGCCGTCTGATATCTCGGGGCGATATAATACATAAGAACTATTTAAATGTAATGTTTTCCAAAGTGACGTTGAACTATGTTTGAACATTACAATATTTGATCGATTTTAAGTAACTATTAAAGTGTATCATAATAGAATGTTAAAGATTATATCAACTTCATACGATATCTTCATGAAGCGGTAAGAAATAAGACACACCAACAAAATCGTCACGACACGTCAAGAAGTTGAATTATTGAAAGAAAAAAAGAAAATATTAACCAAGAACTTGTTGGAAATATAAATGTTCGTGGATGAACTGTGAAGAAATATGCTACTTTCATAAAGAACAATTATTGTTAATGATAAAGAAGGGACGCAGAAGTGTTTCCAAGGCACCAGGGCCGGGTTATATACTGGCCAAGACCTATTGACGCGTCCACGTCGAGCGTCCTGGGCAACAGGTCCCTTCGGGGTCCTGGCTAAAGTCAATAGGATCGCCGATTCCTCCGAAGTCGGAGAGTGTCTGCCTGTACGGCGAGGAACCACCAGTCTGCACACCAATAAGCCAGACATGGGACAACGGATACTCTCGCAAAACTCAGGTCCTGTATGACATCACACTGATGTTGGACAACAGGATGCCTTCATCCGACATACAGGACTTCGCGTTGGAGCTCAAGCCAACGAACACAAGCAAGCAAGCAAGCAATGATAAAGAAGATGGAGAATTGGTAATAAATAGCACATGAGGACAAGAACCGTTAACGTGCGCAAATAAACATTTCATTTTCGCACTAGCCAGCTGTGTGAATCGCAAGGGAGGACAGAAGGTTGTTACCTGACCTAATTTGGCAGCTACGTTGGATACCTAAGTACAACACGGGAGCTACACTATGAACAACTGTACAGGTCAACGCGAGAACAGTGCTCGATACGTCAACTGTGTAGAATTGAACTCAACGGCCGAGTCCAGATGGAATGGCACGAGTAAAAATTCTGTGTGATCACTATAGACAGTGCGAAATAGTAACATTGAAGATTCCTGTTTGTTATAAATGTGTTATTATAGATAGGATCTGTGCAGAATTTAAACCATTAGAATAGAAACATTAAAATTATCTGTGAATTTGGAAGACGCCGACATACTTATAGAACAACAGTGTTATATTCTTAAAGCCGTAAATGTGTAGTACTTAACAAATGTAAACAAAGCAATTGTTAGTAGTGTTATAGTCATTAGGTAGTAGAACTGTGTTAGGAAGTGACTTTGGTATTTGAAACCGAGTATGTAGAATTAGTTAGATTAGTCTATAATGGATTAACGGGGCATAATAGTGTTATAAATTAGTTAGCACATTATTCAAAAGGAGTAGTAAGTATCAGGAAATAATTATTAGAAGAGTATACAGCAATAAAGTATTAGTAAATATTATTGGTGGCAGATAACGCAACAGACCTACAACAATTGTTGGACACTGTAGTAACAGAGAGTGCAAGGAAAGGACTCTCCTTGAATATCAAGAAAACAGTAACAATGCAATGGTGATATCAAAGAAAATGGTGACACCAAAATGTGACATAGAATTAGAAGGAAAAATTCTTAACCAAGTGGATAATTTTAGATACCTAGGGACATTTATAACATCAGATGGAAGATGTACAACAGAGATTAAGAGCAGAATAGGGCAGACAAAGGCCGCATTTCAGAAAATGAAGAGTATATTGTGCAATAGGTCACTATCACTGAGTGTAAGAAAGAGAGTGTTGAAATGCTATGTAGAACCAGTTGTGCTGTATGGCAGTGAATCTTGGAATATAAATGAACAAATTAAGAAGAAATTAGAAGCAACAGAGATGTGGTTCCTGAGACGAAAGTTGAGAATTCCTTGGACTGCTAGAGTAACTAACGATGACTGCCTGAAACAGGTTAATGAAACTAGAACACTGTATACAACAGTAAGAAAGAGAGAAACAGCTTTCTTTGGTCATGTAATGAGAAGAGAGGCATTGGAGAACATCGTCACAACTGGAAAGATCGAGGGGAAGAGAGGCAGAGGCAGACCAAGAGAAATGATGCTGGACGGATTGAGACGGTGGCACGGAGGAATATCAGCAGCAGAGTTGATCCAGAAAACCAAAGACCGAGATCTGTGGAGAGCCATGAACGCCTACGCCAGCTGGCAGGGCACTTGATGATGATGAAATATTATTAAGGTTGGAAATTATATATTTAAATATGAGATTATGAAAGAATATGATTATATTAATAGTTAGTAAATTGAGTAGTATTATAATTAATTCTTAATTATATTATTATTATCACTAATTTTGTGGATGTTGGGATACTAATAAATTAACATCGTGATAACTAGGAATGCAAGTATAGACCCAGTGGTATCTACTAATCTTTATGCATGAATCTGATTAGTTTTGCATGGCAACATCTAAAATCTTGAAAGTTTGATTAATTAACAACTGTTTGTTGTGTTTGCTGTATTTTGATTAATATTATATAGCAATGGAAAGCGACTCAGGAATGATTTTTCCTTTTAACGTGGTTTAGTGCATGCGGAAACTTATTTAATTGGTTATCATTATCTCTTGCATGTATTCTTGAATATAAGATTGTTATTTGTTGTAAGTAATTACAGTTTAGCTCCAATTAACAAGGGCATACGGAGATAGACATTCAGTAAAAAAAACAATAACATTTTTAGTGGTTGATTAAAATGGAGCTAGCAATTATTTGTCCAGTGGAAAACTAACAGACAGTGTGTTAACACCTGGAAACGTGAATTTTGCATGATTGAGTATTGTGTACAGCTGGAGAAATGCATTGCCGGCATAAATTGTGGGTAATCATTGTATGGCGACGATGGCGTTCCTCATAATATGTTTCACATCGGGTAGAGCAGCTTTCCGGCATATGTTGTGGGTAATTGTTATGTGGCGGGGGACGTGCTCTGCAGGGTGTTGGACATAATTGATTGTAGATTCAATCAACTATTGTTGTGTTTCGGGGTATGATACACAACCGGGTGTCGTTGTGGCGAAGTGTGATTTAAAAATAACAAGTTTATAATTGATATCAGTATGTGAAGTCATGCTACATTGTCACTTGACCGTTGTCGTGTCACTGGGTAATGATACACGACATTGGTTTGGCTATGGTGGAACATCATTTCTAAGGATTTGGTTCATATTTTCCATTCAATAAATGTTGCTAGTCTTTGTTAATGCGCGCAAGGTTCTGGTTCAATTGTCATCATAATTATTTAAAAGTTGTGAAATCAATTGCTATCATAGCATTGCCTTTTTTCTTATTTAATGTAACAAGGGTACAGAGAAAACCACACACAAGGTGAGAATACAGTGCTGGGTGCTGGGATAGAAGTAACCCCCCCCCCCCCCTAAACGGATAGACCAGTACACTAGAATTGTACCAAGATAGGAGATAAGTCTCGAGACGGATATATAGGTGGACTGTGGACTAACCAAGGTGATTAGACTCAGAGGTTTGGGGAAACTCTCCTTGAGCTGAGGCGCTAAAGCAGTCTATGTGATACCGAGATGTGACAGACAGAGAGTTGCTGATGATATTATAGATACTAAGTTATGTAATTGTATACAATCAGCATCTTACTGGCACCAATAGACAGATGGAAGCACCATAAATTAACGTCTCTGTATAACAGGGTGAGCATTGGGCAATGATGCCATAAAAAAAGTTGATTGAATAAAAAGAATAATAATTGTTTCTGTTATTAAAAAGTTCTATATAATTGATTTATTAAGTAATTATACAAGTAAATATACTAATGAAATTCAATTATTGATATTGTATTTCAGAATTATTATGAAAATGGAATTAAGTTAATGGATACAAGCGCAATTGAAATACCACTACTTTTATCGTTTCTTTACTTATTCAGTCTGTCCAGTAGATGGGAGATTTGCTCGCAATAGACAAGCAATATCTCCGGCGATATCTTCGGCTGGCCTATTTCCGTTGGTTGCGGGATCTGCACAAGTCAGGCGGGGAGTCTGAAGGTAGTACACGCTTTACACAGGTCAGGACACTTGTGATTGACAGCGTACGAGGCCCGCACCTGTTGAACTTGGCTGAACGTCTCTAAGTCGGGTCCCTTGGGTTCTAGGGTCTGGCCACCACTCGCCACCTGCTCGTGGAGGCGAGGTCTCGGAGGTTTGACGCTGCTGCCGCCACCGTCTGCAGCCTACCTTGTGCCAGACGTATTGGTTCCCCATTCCTCTGGAATACACAAGACTAGGCCGAGAGAGGGAACATGTCTTTTGGGCACCACATGTTTCTCTAAAGCTCTGCCCAGGCAAGGTGCCAATCAATATATATTAGTGACTGATGTATTTTTAATGTAGTTATATATGTATATATACTTGATTGAATGCTGCGGTGTCGGTCCCTAAATCAATCAATCAATCAATCAATCAATCAATCAATATAATTTTGCATATAGATACATATATGATTGACTTATTATTAACTTGCTTATACATGCATTAATTAATTATATGAGTGTGTTTTGCGTATCCTTTTACAGGACTTAGCTGTCAACAGCAGCATCTTTCAGCTGTCTGTTGATCTCTTGGCAAGATTACGCTCAGTAGTTTGCCATTGCTTTCTGAGCGGCCGGCTCAGTATCCGCAAGTCACGAGCGGGGGTCGAACCACCTCAGTTCTCGCTCCGCTGCGAGACTCTGCGTGATAAACGGGATTACAGAGAGAAAGTGTTGTAACCCCACAGCCAGAGAGACCGGCAATTATATGAGTACAGAAGTTATATTATAATAGTATTATATAAATAATCTCTCTTCTTCTTCTTCTTCTTCTTCTTCTTCTTCTTCTTCTTCTTCTTCTTCTTCTTCTTCTTCTTCTTCTTCTTCTTCTTCTTCTTCTTCTTCTTCTTCTTCTTCTTCTTCTTCTTCTTCAGCCTTCCGAGCCATTGAGGTTCTTTGCTGCAGATACAAGCCGTCTCCATTCGTCTCTCTGTTTGATCTTCTCTTGCCAGTTGCTAATTACAAGTGCTTGTAGGTCTGTATATATATTATCTCTCCACCGTCTTCTTGGTTTACCTCGTGGTCTACGGTCATTTATTTCCTGAGTGTAAGCGAGTTTTGTTTCCCTATTATCTTCCATTCTTTCTATTTGCCACAGCCATTGCAATCTATTAGCCTTCATGCTTGCTTACTTGCTTGTGTTCGTTGGCTTGAGCTCCAACGCAAAGTCCTGTATGTTCGGATGAAGGCATCCTGTTGTCCAACATCAGTGTGATGTCATACACGACCTGAGGTTTGCGTGAGTATCCGTTGTCCCTTGTCTGGCTTATTGGTGTGCAGACTGGTGATTCCTCGCCGTACAGGCAGACACTCCCGACTTCGGAGGAATCGGCGATCCTATTGACTTTAGCCAGTACCCCAAAGGGACCTGTTGCCCAGGACGCTCGACGAGGACGCGTCAATAGGTCTTGGCCAGTATGTAACCCGGCCCTGGTGCCTTGGAAACACCCCTGCGTCCCATTAGCCTTCATAATACCAGTGATTAGTGTGGACTTAAACATATCATAATTGTCTTTGTTGCTTCTTCTTTTCTACTCTCAAATTTGTGTATCCCTAATGGGCCCAAAGATGCGTCTTAAGACTTTGTTCTCAAAGGTTTGTAACAAGGCTTCGTCTCTTTTAGTTGTACTCCAGGTTTCAGAGCCATACAGCACAACTGGTCTAATGAGTGTTTTGTATATTGTGATCTTGGTGTTACGAGATAGCGTTTTTGATTTTAGCAGACGTTGTAGTGTATAGTACATCTTATTTCCAGAGTTGATTCTAGCTTGTATTTCTTCCCTTATTATGTTGGAGCAGTTTAAGACTAAATTCAGGTACATGTATTTTTCGGTTCTTTTAATGGTCATATTATCTATGTGTATGTGGCCAGAGTTTTTAGCCGTTCTTTCTCTTGAAATTACCATATATTCTGTCTTATCCTGGATGATAACCAGCCCTATTTGGTGAGCTTTTTCCTTTAAGTGAGTCAATATTTCCAATGTCATTTGTTCATTGTCCCCTATAATATCCATAACATCTGCATAACCAAGCAGTCTGGATGTTCCTCCAATAGCACATTCCTCCTTTACCTTCCTTACAACTTTCTCTAGAGCCAGATTGAAAAGAAGCGGCGATAGTGCATCATCCTGTTTCAAGCCACATGTTATTTGGAAAGGGTCTGATTTTCTGCCTTTATAGGTTTCTAAGTGTTTGCCATGCATAGTCTGGTCATGTTGATTAACTTCCTTGGTATTCCAAATTCCTGCATAGCATTCCATAGACTATTCCTATATTTACTGTCATAAGCCTTTTTAAACTCCAAAAAAGGTTATGGAGATCTCTTTTATATTCCCAATTTTTCTCGGCTATTTGTCGTAAGACAAATATCTGAACTATTGTTGATCTGTTTTGTCTAAAAGCCCGCCTGGTAGTCACCTAATATGTTTTTTGAATATGGTTTTAGTCTATTTAGTAATACTGCAGATAGTATCTTATAGCTTGTGGATAGCAGTGCTATTCCACTATAATTTCCACATTGGATTTGTCTCCTTTCTTAAAGATAGGTATCAATAATGACTCTTTCCAGTCATGGGGTAATTCTTCTGTCCTCCAGATTTGTATTATTAGTTCGTATAGCTTTAGATGTAATGCATGGCCACCTGCCTTTATAAATTCAGCAGCAGTTCCATCATCCCCAGTTGCCGTATTGTTTTTAAGTCGTGTTTTTACATATAGGATTTCTTCAAATGCAGGTTCTTCAATTTGTGGTTCACATGTTAGAACTTCTTCCTGTGGGAAAGTGTTACTTGGAGCTTCACAATTTAGTAATTCAACAAAATATTATTTCCATGTGTTGCACATTTCCTCATTGGTAATATAAATAATGCTTAGAAAATACAAAAAGAACAATGATAATATATTTTACTATAATGGAAATACAATGAAAGTTATATATGGATGTAATAATTGCTTGCAGGTTGGAAAGGAGCTATCATGGACATGAATCTTTTACAAGCGTATTAGCTGCAACTATGTTCATTTTTATACGCTATGTCTACAACGACAGAGTCAAAGAGGAATAGTAATATGTATCAGACTTTCTACGATGGAACGCTGGCTTGCGGTGTAGAGGTGGCCATGTATGTTAACGCGATAACAGCTAATCTATTTATATTGTAAGATGCTGGCGGTACTAGAGATTTTGTACAAGCATAGGCGGTGGGGGAAGTTTGTAGCTGCAGTGCTGACTGACGTGAGATGCGGGTGGTCAAGTATGTTAACGCGATAACAGCTAAATATGCTGGCAGTACGTGGAACATAGTATCTTGCTTGGGCAATCCTTGCAGTCCTGGCAAGTTTATCTCAGTGGTCTTCTAGTCTTCTATTCCTGAGACGAGTAGCTTAGCAATTGTTTGTGAAGATGAGCAGACGAAGCAAAATGATGGTCAGTCTAGTATGACCACTATAGACGCTACCTACCAACAATACGCTGAATTGGTTAAATGAACAGCACAACATATTTGTAGTACTGAAATATTTGTTCTGAGAGTTCATATTAGAAAACTGAGGGTTCTTATACATACACAATATAATTCATTTAAGGAAATTTTGATTTCATGTTAGAAAGAATATTCAGAGTACAGTAAATGAATAGAAAGTTATCAAGGTGTAGCAAACTGTAGCTAGAATTAGAGATAGTTATTTGTTATTTAGATCAAGATGATAACGAATTCTTGTCATTTCAGAATTACAAGAAGAATAAACATACAAGTACCCTTAACACCAGAGCAATTAAATAGATTTTTAGAGTATAATTAAGTAATATGAAAATATTAAAGGTTTTGTAAATGTATATTGCTGTACACCAGGAACAGCACAATTGAAAAAAAACAATGGTGCCCAATTTTTTTCCTCGGCCGCCAGTGTAGTGCCATGTGTTGAATTGTACCTCATGGCATAGTGACGAAAAATCACCCAGAAGGACTGGATTATCGTGGATCGTGACCCATGTGGCGAACGAGATTGTCACCGGAGCGAACACACGTGATCGCAAAGGTGACAAGGGCATTGAGATTCATTCTAGCCGTGGCTGTCAACTGATGCGGACGCACGGCGATATAGAAGATGGTCATGGTCACAAAATGCGCCTACCATGGTATTACTTGTGTATATGTGTTTAGATTGTAATTTAGTGTCGTATATTTCTGTGCGCAAATGCCGAGTCTACATTGTGTATCAGATTCTGGAATAGATCGAAGAAAAGTCGCACTTGTGTTGTGTTTTAAAAGAGGTGTGAAGTTGAGGATCGACATAAAGGAGAGTTTAAAAACCGCCAGGGGCTAACTGAAAGGATATTATACCCTTAGGAAGTGCCAATCGATCAGAGAAAATGATTATCCATCAGGGCCTATATATGGGTATTCTGACATATAATATTCGTCATGCGCTCTCTGACATTTAAAAGCCCATGTTGTCAGCTATATCATGTCATAAGCTCCCTGGCAGTTATATGTTTTTAAAATTAGATTTACTAAATCAGTTTCTGTTATTTCTTCTTCTTCTGTTTTCCTGTTTGCCCCTCAGAACCAGCCTACGAAAAGAGTTCTGGATTGATTCCTGGTACATTCCTCATAATCCCTGCGCCATCACCATCCTGTGTCATATGTAGTTGAGAGACAAGGTTCGCGTTCTCACACGATCATCAGAGTCTGGGATGAGGGTTGTGTTCCTTTTGCCTCTCACAGTCAGGGCACAATCATTGGATTGAGTTCTGGATTGTTCCTCATAATCCCTGTTATTTACTAAATATTATGGTTTGCACTTCCGATCCAATATCCTAAAGTCTAGCGAAGGAGATCATGTCTGTACACAGCCTTGTGTCTCGTGTGCTGCCATTCCTTTTTGATGTTGATATTCCTCCATGCCATGATGTCAAACGACAGAGCTTGGTCTGCCTTTAGACTAGACTGCGTGATCACTTCTTAACCCTTTGAAAATAAAGCTTGTTCGTTCGTTCGTTCGTTGGTTAATTCGTCCTGCCTTTCTTCTGTTCCAACTTTACCGTTGTGACGATATACTGCAGTGTTCCCTTTCTCATGACACAGTGACAAACTTATTTTGGGATAACTGCCACTAACGATTAAAGCGTCTCCAAGCTAGAAATCAGGATCTGAGCGCACGGCAAGAGATGGACAAACGGGAAGACCCTCCCCCTGGAAGTGTGAGGGACGCGAGGTACTCGTCGAGGGGGTGGAGGAGGAATGTGGCTGCTTCTGACGACTGCAGGCCTGCTGTGAGCTCGCTCAGCAGTTTGTTTTCTAGCAGTGATCATGGGGTAAATATGTCAGCTTCGATTCGATTTCACCATTACCCCCGCCCCATTCAACCTCAATGAGAAGTTATAATACGGTCCATCACCGGCTCAGAAAGATAGCCCTGTGGCTAGCAGTAACCAACGCAGCTGTCCATGGTTTTATCCTCAGAGTCCTATTAATCCGAAGGTGTTTATTGTCCATATGGGGTAATGGACTATCAGTGATGTATGTCAGTGTATAAACACTTATTTGTATAAGAGCTGACTGTCCCCCAGAGGCCAGAGTCGCCCCATAATGTTCCACGTCCCTGTGACCCTGGCCAGATCAAGTGCAGATACACTAATTTGATCTTAGCCCACAGCTAGATAATTTAAAGGCGATTTAAAAAAAAAAAATAAAGTTTTGAGGTTTCCCTCAGGGGCCAGTGCCATCCCATCAAGTCTTCACGTCCCTGTATGTCTTCCAGATATCCTCCTCTGCATGTGGCCCCGGTCAGATGAAGTGCAGTTACTATACTTTGATCTTAGCCAAAGGGATGAGACATAAAAAAGCTGAAGATTATTTTGCCTTTCAAAGGCCTGCCAAAAATACAGAGATTGGAAGTTTTCATGTCCATATCAAGAAGGAGTACTGATGTTGTATAAATTATTCCAGTAGAGACATGAAAGCAGATTATAAAAATGTTTTGTGCAAAAGAGTGTAAATAAATATTGTAATTACTTATGTTAATACGATGTTTATTTTTATTTAAGATATATTATTTTCAAATATTGAGGAATGGCAGAAAAGGATGATGTACAAATGAATTTAACGAAACATCTATAAAGTAATTGTCAGAACTGTAAATGTTATACATATTTTTAGATTAGGTATTGCCCTTAGTATGTTAAGTGTTTATGTCACATGGTTTAATTTAATGTTGTTTGTTCCTTTTTGTTTATGTAACCTCCCCCGAAGTTGTTTGAACCACTCAACAATTATGTAGCCAGTTGTTAGGATAAACTGGAATTCCTCTAAATAAATAAAGATATTGAAATTAAACAAGCGAAGTGCCATTTGATTTCTTATCAGGTGCATAATATCTTGTTTTGATTATGATAATTAGCGTTAGTATTAGCAGTCAGATCGGTTGAAAATATTCATAAAAAGGAATATTGTGTCCAATAAACACATTTAAAAAAATAATTTTTACCTTTTGTACAAGGATATAATCCTATGAAAGAAACTGAAATAAATTATATAATGCTAAATTTATTTCCAAACAATGCCTAGAAAATCGTGTTTCGTCAATTCATAGAGTGAATCGGTACAACTATCTCGGAACTGTCATAACATCTGATGGGAGGTGCATTAAAGACATTAGATCAAGCATCGATATAGAAAGATACCTTTTGCTTGATAGAAAACATACTGACTAATAAAATGATGTCAACTGGAACAAGAAAAAGAGCCTTCAAGTGATATATAGATTGTGTACAATAATACGGATGTGAATCGTGTAGAGTAAGCAGGAAAGCTAGCAACCATCTGATGGCAGGGGAGATGCAGTTTCTGAGAAAATGCAAAGAATACCATGGACAGACAGAAAAACCAATCAGCAAGTCCTGCAAGGAAGACATGAAAACCATACATTGATTAGAGAAATTAAATGTAGAAGACAGTCAAGTAGTTTTTTGGGCACATCATTACTAGAAACAAAATTAGAAAAATATAGTACCAACCTGCAAGATTATGGAGGAAAGAACAAACTGAGGGCAGAGAGAGAAATATCTGGATGGTTAGACTACATGGCATAATCGAGAAAAGAACACATAGCTGATCCACGATTGGTGACCGTGGGAAATGGCGAATCATGTATTATCAGATTATCGGTATGGCACATGATGATTTTGTGTGTGGGTTTTTTTTTTTTTGAGTTTTGTTTTTGTTGTGTTTTTTTTTTTTTGGTATTTGTTTTAGTACTGCTAAGATTTGATAATAATGAAAAACATATGCTGAAGCAGATGCGATTCGTAATCCCAAATTAGTTAGTTAGTTAGTTGCGGTTCCAACTTCACAGCAACGGGTCATCCCCATTATGCTCCGTTCCTGTACCAGCGAATATCACATAAAATGCTCCTCACTGCCTCATGTGAAAAGTGGAAAAGACTAGTGTCTTCACAGCCAACAGCCTACACAGGTACACTGTGCATAACGCCACCGCCAGAATGTCAAAGCAAAAGTCCTCCACGAAATTACAATTCATCTTGTAATGCCGTTGCCAGAATATCAACACAAACGTACTCCATGAAAATACAGTTCGTCGTCGATGGAAGCCGCAGTCGATAGAAGACCAGCAGCCACACATTTCTACATAAGGCAAAATACCGCGTCATAGCTTGCCGCCATTGCTCTGAAGTCTAGATATTTCTAGATGTTGTTTGCTCCGATTCTTGATGTTTTCTAGCCAGATACGCCATCCTTTCCGAATACACCTCGGACAGATGTAAAAACATTTCATTGCACTGTACACAATACCGTCGCCAGAATGCCAACACAAAAGTACTCCGAGAAAATACAGATTATCGTCGATGGAAGCGGCAGTCACTAGAAGACCAGCAGCCACACATTTCTGCATAAGGCAAATGCCGGTCACTTCTGCGACCCAGCTATTCGCCATTGCACCGAACATGCAATTGCGCTCCAAAAAATCTCGGGCAGATATAAAAGCATTTTACATGAAATTCACAGCTCACAGTGTCGCACCATGCACTCAAATTAGTAGCAGGGCGACGGAACATTTCCAGTCCGGCATGAGGAAAATGGGAAAGCAAACGGTAGCCCCGAGCATAAATACTCTAGAGGCCTTAACCGTTTCAATGTCTATCCTCCATGTTCGCGACCGGAAGTCCCGAACTATTGTTGCGTAAACAATAAATCAAGAAAGTCTTGATATTCCATTCAAAATTACCGTTTTATGCACTTTACAATACTACGGGATTATGTGTGTTGTATATTTCAGCTTGGTTATCGTTTAAGATAGAGAAACATAACCGCTCACGGTTACCAAATTGGTAAATGATAATTATATTTCAGCTTGAAGAATTCTTCTATTTGCATTTTGTGTGACTTCTGAGACTTGAAGAGATGCATCGAAATATGCCAGTCAGTAAACTCTGCAATCTACTGTTTGCGTCTTCAGTATTAAAACAACATATACTGGCAAAATACGTGAGGCGGATAAACTGGCGAAGGATCGACAATCCATTCGAACCCCGCTTGGCCTTTGTTATCACTTTGTCTATGTGCTCAGTATAAGCAAGGCTTCGATCAAAACGTATCCCCAGGTAATACATTGCCTGCGTTCTTTCCACAGTCTCTGAGCACAGATTTACAGTTGGTGTTGGAGTGATGAAAATATGGCTATTCAAAGAGAACCACGTCACCGCTGCCTTCGTTGGGTTGACCATTGCCCCAGATTGCACACACCAAGTGCTTATACGATTTAGTTCTATTTGAAGTTCCATAGTAACCCGATCTCCATCCTTACCCTAACGATACACTAACACATCGTCCGCATATGACAATACGGTCCTCTGGTCTGCTCATTGGTAATTCTCACAGTGTAGGCGTTGAAAAGCAGCGGAGATAATGGTAATCCCTGTGATAGGCCCGGATATATTGTAAGCAGAAAAACTGGCACATATCTGATGGCAGTGGAGATGTAGTTTCTGATTAAAATGCACAGAATACCACGGACAAACAGAAAAAAAAAATGAGCAAGTCATGCAAGGAATAAATTACAACTGTAAAATGATGAGAGAAATTAAACGTAGACGGTCAAGATTATTTGGGCACGTTATTAAAAGAAACAAAAAACACAACAGACAAGTCAGTAACAACCTGCAAGATTGTGGTGGAAAGAACAAATGGAAGACAGAGATATAACTATCTGGATGGTTAGACTACGTGAGTGACATAATTGGGACTAGAACACAAATCTAATCCACAGTTCAGGTGATGATGTGAGATGGCGAAACATGGCCGAACATGATGATCTACATTACACATGAACATGACAAAACTAAACTACAGAAATGAAAAGCAATAAGGTTTATCTGTATAGAGCTCCCATTGATAACCTCGTGGGAATCGTGGCTGGAGCTACGGAGTTCATGCTTTGTGCGAGGCTTGCGGAAGATACCGAGACATATGAGATACATCCTATTGCAATGAAGTCGGCCCTCTCGCCTTTAAACCATGCATTCCTTTGTTTTGTTTTGTGTTTTTATAATGACGCATTCTCCACCGAGTTTCGGTGTAAGCGACCGCCGAATACAGAACCACATCTACCGCCATAAGAAGCAGTATGAGCGAAGTCGTACACTCAACGGCGAACCTCGTCTAGTCGTGTGCGCCGGGTTGACAGATACAGTTGAGAGCTCGAGAAGTATAGCTTTACAGTTGTGAGACAATGGGTATGCATCACCACAAGGTCTGTGCAATGTTTATTCAGAGAACAGATTCACAAAGATAGAAATAATAATGGAATCACATTAAAAATGTTCCATGTGCTTTGCGTGACGCCGCGAACAACACCAAATCACAGGTTGATATTATAGGGAATTTTTCCTTCAGTAGTTTGCCATTGCCGGTCTCTCTGGCCGAGGGGTTACAATACTTTCTCCGTAATAATGTTTAATACGCAGAGTCTCGTAGCGGGCGAGAACTGGGAGCGGTTCTACCCCCGCTGGTGACTTGCGGGATAACTGAGCCGGCCGCTCAGAAAGCAATGGCAAACTACTGAGCGTAATCTTGCCAAGAAATCAACAGACAGCTGAAAGATGCTGCTGTTGACAGCGATGTCCTGTAAAGGATATGCGAAGTTTAAAAAAAAAGTTTGCCATTGCCGGCTCCGCGGCGAAGAGGTTACGGACGCAGTTCATGATCCCGCATACGGCGTTTGGTACACAGCTGCAGGCGATTTGGAAGCCTTGCATAGGCTTCCAGTACAACGGTAGGAGTGCCATTCGTTCAGAAAGCAATAATAACATCTTTTTTAAATTTCAGATCCTTTAACAGGACATCGCTGACAACACGAGCATTCTATTGCCGTTGTTGATGTCTTGACACGTTTACGTTCAGTAGTTTGCCTTTGATTTCGGAACGGCCGGATCCCATAGCAATTCATTAAAACAATGTCTGCTGCTAAATCGGCAATGATAAACTACTGAACGTAAATTTGTCAGTCATCACGAACAGCCAAACAAAAGCTGGGGTTCACTGCAACGTTCTGTAAAGAATAAGTAACTAACTTTTTTATTTAAAGTCTGCCATTACTTTCTGAATGAGAAGTCAATCTCAAAGTCCAGTTGACCGGTGTAGGGATTGAACTGCCGTCAGAGCACCGGAAATGTAAACCTGTGCGCATTAACCCAGCGGCCACGAAGACCACATAACTCCATATTGGAGAAGTAGCAATAAACAGTAAAAGGTACACTGACGATTGTTTTATTAACCGAATCATAGCGGAGTTAATTGTAAACATAAGGTGATCAAAATGGCTGGATATAAAAATAAAGTAAACAAAAGCAATGGTTATCAACACAGATAGCATCAAACTACTTTTGAAAATTAATGTGAATGGAAAGTCACTTGTGCAAGTGAACAGTTTTTCTTAACTATATCAATTAACAACAGACGATGGCAGGTGAGAGGTAGAAATAGAAAAGAGAATGTAGACAACGTAACTAGCAACAATATATATATATATATTCTCTTCTTCTTCTTCTTCTTCTTCTTCTTCTTCTTCTTCTTCTTCTTCTTCTTCTTCTTCTTCTTCTTCTTCTTCTTCTTCTTCTTCTTCTTCTTCTTCTTCTTCTTCAGCCTTCCGAGCCATTGAGGTTCTTTGCTGCAGATACAATCCGTCTCCATTCGACTCTCTGGTTGACCTTCTCTTGCCAGTCGTTGATTCCAAGTGCTTGTAGGTCTGTATATATATTATCTCTCCACCGTCTTCTTGGTCTACCTCGGGGTCTACGGTCATTTATTTCCTGAGTGTAAGCGAGTTTTGTTTCCCAATTATCTTCCATTCTTTTTATATGCCCCAGCCATTGTAGTCTATTAGCCTTCATGATACCAGTGATTAGCGGGGACTTAAACGGATCATAAATGTCTTTGTTACTTCTTCTTTTCCACTCTCCACTTTGTGTATCCCTAAGGGGTCCAAAGATGAGTCTGAAAACTTTGTTCTCAAAGGTTTGTAACAAGGCTTCGTCTCCTTTCGTTGTACTCCAGGTTCCAGAGCCATACATCACAACTGGTCTGATCAGTGTTTTGTATATTGTGATTTTGGTGTTACGAGATAGCGCATTTGATTTTAGTAGATGTTGTAGTGCATAGTATATCTTTCGAGAATTCGCTAGACGGTGACGCGGTCATCTACACAGATGGGTCGGTCGTCCGACATGTGAGAAGCTCATGGGCCTTTACAGCTCGGGCCGGAGGGAGAATTGTGAAGGAGGACTCTGGTGCTTTCACTGAAACCACAAGTAGCCTGACCATGGAAGTCATGGCAGTAAGTAAAGCAATAACATGGCTCGAGACACAGACATTCACCAGGGCTTGTTTCCTTAGCGACTCAATGAACATGATCAAGAGGATAGAGGAGGGGTCGATCCGAAGAGAATGGTTGCTGCCTCTGAAGCGGTCTCGGCTGGCAAAGATTAGTTTCATCTTCGTGCCAGGGCATGCGGGAGTACAAGGAAATGAGCGGGCTGACAAGCTCGCAGGTGAGGCTACTTTGGAGGGCGGACGCGCCATGGACCAGGCTGACATTCTGAATGCTCTACGTGATGTGAGACTTTTGCGAGAACCAAGTGATTACTGTGAATCTACAACAATGGCCAGACTGCTAGAGCATCAAATTAAAAGAGGTGTGGCCAAACAAGAACACTACGCAGGAAGCCAAAGAAGATTGATAAACCAACACAGAACTGGCGTCGTTAGCCGCTACACGCTGCGGGATTTGCTGAGGAGGGGATCCGAGCACTTATGGACTGAATGGTTCGATGTGCAGCGAGGATGATCTGTCGACTAACTAACTAACTAACTAGTATATCTTATTTCCAGAATTGATTCTAGTTTGTATTTCTTCCCTTATTATATTGGAGCAGTTGAAGACTGTACCCATGTATTGTATGTTTCCGTTTTTTTAATTGTCAAATTATCTATTTGTATGTGGCCAGAGTTTTTGGCCGTTCCTTCTCTTTAAATGATCATATATTCTGTCTTATCCTGGTTGATAACCAGCCCCATTTGTTGATTTTTTTTCTTTTAGTGAGTCAATATATCCAATGTCGTTTGTTTATTTTCCCCTATAATATATCTATATCATCTGCATAACCAAGGAGTTTGGATGTTCCTCCAATAGCACATTCCTCCTTTACCTTCCTTACAACTTTCTCTAGAGCCAGTTTAAAAAGGAGCGGCGATAGTGCATCACCCTGTTTCAAGCCAGATGTTATTTGGCAAGGTCTGATTTCCTGCCTTTATAGGTTACTATATTATAAGTATTTTCCATGCATAGTCTGGTCATGTTGAATAACTCCCTTGGTATTCCGAATTCCTGCATAGCATTCCATAGTCTATTCCTATGGACATTATCATAAGCCTTTTTAAAATCCACAAAAGGTTATGGAGATCTCTTTTATATTCCCAATTTTTTCTCGGCTATTTGTCGTAAGATAAATATCTGATCTATTGTTAATCTGGTTTGTATGAAACCCAACTGGTAGTCACCTAATATGTTTTCTGAATATGGTATTACTCTATTTAGTAATACCGCGGATATTATCTTATAGCTTGTGGATAGGAGTGATATTCCTCTATAATTTCCACATTGGAATTTGTCTCCTTTCTTAAAGATAGGTATCAATAATGACTCTTTCCAGTCATGGGGTAATTCTTCTATCCTCCAGATTTGTATTATTAGTTCGTATAGCTTTAGATGTAATGCATGGCCACCTGCCTTTATAAATTCAGCAGCAATTCCATCATCCCCAGTTGCCTTATTGTTTTTTAAGTCGTGTTATTAAATAGAGGATTTCTTCAAAAGGTTATTCAATTTGTGGTTTACATGTTAGAACCTCTTCCTGTGGGAAAGTGTTACTTGGAGCTTCACAATTTAGTATTTCAACAAAATATTCTTTCCATGTGTTACACATTTCCTCATTGGTAATATAAATAATACTTAGAAAATACAAAAAGAAGAGTGACAAAATATTTTGCTATAATGGAAATACCATGAAAGTTATATTTGGAGGTAATAATTGTTTGCAGGTTGGAAAGGAACTGCTATGGACATGAATGTGTCACAAGCGTATTAGCTGCAACTATATTCATTTTTATACGTTATGTCTTCAACGACAGAGTCAAAGAGGAATAGTAATATGTATCAGACTGTCTACCATGGAACACTGGCTTGCGGTGTACAGGTGGCCATGTATGTTAACGCGATAATAGTTAATGTTTTTTTATTGTAATATGCTGGCGGTATTTTCGACTTTGTGCAAGAATGGGCGGTGGTGAAAGTTTGTAGCTGCAGTGGCTGACTGACTTGAGATGCGGGTGTTAACGCGATAAAAGCTAAATATGCTTGCGGTACTTGGAACATAGTGTCTTGCTTGGGCAATCCTTGCAGTCCTGACAATTTTATCTCAGTGGAGAAGTCTTCTAGACCTGAGACGAGTAGCTTAGCAAACGTTTGTGAAGATGAGCAGACAAAGCTAAATGATGGTCAGTCTAGTATAGCCACTATAGACGCTACCCGCCAATAATACGCTAAATTGGTTAAATAAAAATCACAACATACTTGTAGAACTGAAATATTGTTTATGGGAGTTCATATTAGAAAACTGAGGGTTCAAATACAGACACAATAGAAATCATTTGTGGAAATTTTGATTTCATGTTAGAAAGAATATTTATAGTATAGTAAATGAATAGAAAGTTATCAAGGGGTAACAAACTACAGCTAGAATTAGAGATAGTTATTTGTTATTTAGAACAAGATGATAACAAATTCTCGTCGTTTCAGAATTACAAGAAGAAACACAGACAAGTACCCTAAACAACAGTGCAATTAAATAGATTTTTAGAGTATAATTATGTAATATTAAAATATTAAAGGATTTGTAAATGTATATTGCTGTACACCAGGAACAGCAAAATTTAAAAATAAATGGTGCCCAATTATTTCCTCGGCCGCCAGTGTAGTGCCATGTGTTGAAATGTACATCATGGCATAGTGACGAAACGTCACCCAGAAGGACGGAACTATCGTGGATCGTGACCAATGTGGTGAGTGAGATTGTCACCGGAGCGAACACAAGTGCTCGTGAAGGTGACAAGGGCATTGAGATTCATTCTAGCCGTGGCTGTCAACTGAAGCGGACGCACGGCGATATAGAAGATGGTCATAGTCACAAAATGCGCCTACCATGGTATTACTTGTGTATATGTGTTTAGATTGTAATTTAGTGTCGTATATTTCTGTGCGCAAATGCCGAGTCTACATTATGTATCAGATTCAGGAATAGATCGAAGAAAAGTCGCACTTGTGCTGTGTTTTAAAAGAGGTGTGAAGTTGAGGATCGACAGAAAGGAGAGTTTAAAAACCACCAGGGGCTGATTGAATGGATATTATACCCTTAGGAAGTGCCACTCGATCAGAGTAAAAGATTATCCATCAGGGCCTATATATGGGTATTCAGACATATAATATTTGTCATGCGCTCTCTGACATTTAAAGGCACATATTGTCAGCTACATCATGTCATGAGCTCCCTGGCAGTTATATGTTTTTAAATTAAATTTACTAAATCAGTTTATGTTATTTCTTCTTCTGTTTTCCTGTATGCCTCTCAGAACCAGCCTACGAAGAGAGTTCTAGGTTGATTCCTGGTACATTCCTCATAATCCCTGCGCCATCACCATCCTATGCCATAGTAGTTGAGCGACAAGGTTCGCCTTCTCACACGATCATCAGAGTCTAAGATGAGGGTTGTGTTCTTTTTGCCTCTCACAGTCAGGGCACAATCATTGGATTGAGTTCTGGATTGTTCCTCATGATCCCTGTTATTTACTAAATATTATGGTTTTCACTTCCGATCCAATATCCCAAAGTCTAGCAAAGGAGATCATGTCTGCGCATAGAATTAAGTCTCGTGTGCTGCCATTCTTTTCCGATGTAGATATTCCTCAATGCCATGATGCCAAACGACAGAGCTTGGTCTGCCTTTAGACTAGACTGCGTGCCCACTTCTTAACCCTTTGAAAATAAAGCTTGTTCGTTCGTTCGTTCGTTGGTTAATTCGTCCTGCCTTTCTTCTGTTCCAACTTTACCGTTGTGACGATATACTGCAGTGTTCCATTTCTCATGACACATTGACAAACTTATTGTGGGATAACTGCCACCAACGATTAAAGCGTCTCCAAGCTAGAAATCAGGATCTGAGCTCACGGCAAGAGATGGAGAAACGGGAAGACCCTCCCACTGGAAGTGTGAGGGACGCGAGGTACTCGTCGAGGGGGTGGAGGAGGAATGTGGCTGCTTCTGACGACTGCAGGCCTGCTGTGAGCTCGCTCAGCAGTGTGTTTTCTAGCAGTGATCATGGGATAAGTATGTCAGCTTCGATTCGATTTCACCATTACCCCCGCCCCATTCAACCTCAATGAGAAGTTATAATAAGGTCCATCACCGGCTCAGAAAGATAGCCCTGTGGCTAGCAGGAACCAACGCAGCTGTCCATGGTTTTATCCTCAGAGTCCTATTAATCCGAAGGTGATTATTGTCCATATGGGGTAATGGACTATAAGTGATTATGTCAGTGTATAAACACTTATTTGTATAAGAGCGGACTGTCCCCCAGAGGCCAGAGTCGCCCCATAATGTTCCACGTCCCTGTGACCCTGGCCAGATCAAGTGCAGATACACTAATTTGATCTTAGCCCACAGCTCGATAATTTAAAGGCGATTTTAAAAAAAATAAAGTTTTGAGGTTTCCCTCAGGGGCCAGTGCCAACCCATCGAGTCTTCACGTCCCTGTATGTCTTCCAGATATCATTCTCTGCATGTGGCCCCGGCCAGATGAAGTGCAGTTACTATACTTTGATCTTAGCCAAAGGGATGAGACATAAAAAAGCTGAAGATTATTTTGCCTTTCAAAGGCTTGCCAAAAATACAGAGATTGGAAGTTTTCATGTCCATATCAAGAAGGGCTACTGATGTTGTATAAATTATTCCAGTAGAGACATGAAAGCAGATTATAAAAATGTTTTGTGCAAAAGAGTGTAAATAAATATTGTAATTACTTATGTTAATACGATGTTTATTTTTATTTAAGATATATTATTTTCAAATATTGAGGAATGGCAGAAAAGGATGATGCACAAATGAAATTAACGAAACATCTATAAAGTAATTGTCAGAACTGTAAATGTTATAAATATTTTTAGATTAGGTAATGCCCTTAGTATGTTAAGTCTTTATGTCACATGTCTACTAGGAGTCTTCGTGGCGAAGTGGTTAAGCCGTTTAACTCGGGCTACGAAGCTTGTGGGTTCGATTCCGGACCGCGTCTTTCGGTTCACGAATTAAATTTTTCGGAGACTCCTGTGGGTCGTCGCTAGAGCAACGGAGTTCGTGTTTTGTGCGACGCTTTCCGCGTTTCGGAAAGAGACCGAGCCATATGGGATAAGAACCCGGAGCAATGAAGTCGACCCTGTCGACTTTTAATCGACTTTTTTTTATGTCACATGGTTTAATTTAATGTTGTTTGTTCCTTTTTGTTTATGTAACCTCCCCCGAAGTTGTTTGAACCACTCAACAATTATGTAGCCAGTTGTTAGGATAAACTGGAATTCCTCTAAATAAATAAAGATATTGAAATTAAACAAGCGAAGTGCCATTTGATTTCTTATCAGGTGCATAATATCTTGTTTTGATTATGATAATTAGCGTTAGTATTAGCAGTCAGATCGGTTGAAAATATTCATAAAAAGGAATATTGTGTCCAATAAACACATTTAAAAAAATAATTTTTACCTTTTGTACAAGGATATAATCCTATGAAAGAAACTGAAATAAATTATATAATGCTAAATTTATTTCCAAACAATGCCTAGAAAATCGTGTTTCGTCAATTCATAGAGTGAATCGGTACAACTATCTCGGAACTGTCATAACATCTGATGGGAGGTGCATTAAAGACATTAGATCAAGCATCGATATAGAAAGATACCTTTTGCTTGATAGAAAACATACTGACTAATAAAATGATGTCAACTGGAACAAGAAAAAGAGCCTTCAAGTGATATATAGATTGTGTACAATAATACGGATGTGAATCGTGTAGAGTAAGCAGGAAAGCTAGCAACCATCTGATGGCAGGGGAGATGCAGTTTCTGAGAAAATGCAAAGAATACCATGGACAGACAGAAAAACCAATCAGCAAGTCCTGCAAGGAAGACATGAAAACCATACATTGATTAGAGAAATTAAATGTAGAAGACAGTCAAGTAGTTTTTTGGGCACATCATTACTAGAAACAAAATTAGAAAAATATAGTACCAACCTGCAAGATTATGGAGGAAAGAACAAACTGAGGGCAGAGAGAGAAATATCTGGATGGTTAGACTACATGGCATAATCGAGAAAAGAACACATAGCTGATCCACGATTGGTGACCGTGGGAAATGGCGAATCATGTATTATCAGATTATCGGTATGGCACATGATGATTTTGTGTGTGGGTTTTTTTTTTTTTTGAGTTTTGTTTTTGTTGTGTTTTTTTTTTTTTTGGTATTTGTTTTAGTACTGCTAAGATTTGATAATAATGAAAAACATATGCTGAAGCAGATGCGATTCGTAATCCCAAATTAGTTAGTTAGTTAGTTGCGGTTCCAACTTCACAGCAACGGGTCATCCCCATTATGCTCCGTTCCTGTACCAGCGAATATCACATAAAATGCTCCTTACTGCCTCATGTGAAAAGTGGAAAAGACTAGTGTCTTCACAGCCAACAGCCTACACAGGTACACTGTGCATAACGCCACCGCCAGAATGTCAAAGCAAAAGTCCTCCACGAAATTACAATTCATCTTGTAATGCCGTTGCCAGAATATCAACACAAACGTACTCCATGAAAATACAGTTCGTCGTCGATGGAAGCCGCAGTCGATAGAAGACCAGCAGCCACACATTTCTACATAAGGCAAAATACCGCGTCATAGCTTGCCGCCATTGCTCTGAAGTCTAGATATTTCTAGATGTTGTTTGCTCCGATTCTTGATGTTTTCTAGCCAGATACGCCATCCTTTCCGAATACACCTCGGACAGATGTAAAAACATTTCATTGCACTGTACACAATACCGTCGCCAGAATGCCAACACAAAAGTACTCCGAGAAAATACAGATTATCGTCGATGGAAGCGGCAGTCACTAGAAGACCAGCAGCCACACATTTCTGCATAAGGCAAATGCCGGTCACTTCTGCGACCCAGCTATTCGCCATTGCACCGAACATGCAATTGCGCTCCAAAAAATCTCGGGCAGATATAAAAGCATTTTACATGAAATTCACAGCTCACAGTGTCGCACCATGCACTCAAATTAGTAGCAGGGCGACGGAACATTTCCAGTCCGGCATGAGGAAAATGGGAAAGCAAACGGTAGCCCCGAGCATAAATACTCTAGAGGCCTTAACCGTTTCAATGTCTATCCTCCATGTTCGCGACCGGAAGTCCCGAACTATTGTTGCGTAAACAATAAATCAAGAAAGTCTTGATATTCCATTCAAAATTACCGTTTTATGCACTTTACAATACTACGGGATTATGTGTGTTGTATATTTCAGCTTGGTTATCGTTTAAGATAGAGAAACATAACCGCTCACGGTTACCAAATTGGTAAATGATAATTATATTTCAGCTTGAAGAATTCTTCTATTTGCATTTTGTGTGACTTCTGAGACTTGAAGAGATGCATCGAAATATGCCAGCCAGTAAACTCTGCAATCTACTGTTTGCGTCTTCAGTATTAAAACAACATATACTGGCAAAATACGTGAGGCGGATAAACTGGCGAAGGATCGACAATCCATTCGAACCCCGCTTGGCCTTTGTTATCACTTTGTCTATGTGCTCAGTATAAGCAAGGCTTCGATCAAAACGTATCCCCAGGTAATACATTGCCTGCGTTCTTTCCACAGTCTCTGAGCACAGATTTACAGTTGGTGTTGGAGTGATGAAAATATGGCTATTCAAAGAGAACCACGTCACCGCTGCCTTCGTTGGGTTGACCATTGCCCCAGATTGCACACACCAAGTGCTTATACGATTTAGTTCTATTTGAAGTTCCATAGTAACCCGATCTCCATCCTTACCCTAACGATACACTAACACATCGTCCGCATATGACAATACGGTCCTCTGGTCTGCTCATTGGTAATTCTCACAGTGTAGGCGTTGAAAAGCAGCGGAGATAATGGTAATCCCTGTGATAGGCCCGGATATATTGTAAGCAGAAAAACTGGCACATATCTGATGGCAGTGGAGATGTAGTTTCTGATTAAAATGCACAGAATACCACGGACAAACAGGAAAAAAAAATGAGCAAGTCATGCAAGGAATAAATTACAACTGTAAAATGATGAGAGAAATTAAACGTAGACGGTCAAGATTATTTGGGCACGTTATTAAAAGAAACAAAAAACACAACAGACAAGTCAGTAACAACCTGCAAGATTGTGGTGGAAAGAACAAATGGAAGACAGAGATATAACTATCTGGATGGTTAGACTACGTGAGTGACATAATTGGGACTAGAACACAAATCTAATCCACAGTTCAGGTGATGATGTGAGATGGCGAAACATGGCCGAACATGATGATCTACATTACACATGAACATGACAAAACTAAACTACAGAAATGAAAAGCAATAAGGTTTATCTGTATAGAGCTCCCATTGATAACCTCGTGGGAATCGTGGCTGGAGCTACGGAGTTCATGCTTTGTGCGAGGCTTGCGGAAGATACCGAGACATATGAGATACATCCTATTGCAATGAAGTCGGCCCTCTCGCCTTTAAACCATGCATTCCTTTGTTTTGTTTTGTGTTTTTATAATGACGCATTCTCCACCGAGTTTCGGTGTAAGCGACCGCCGAATACAGAACCACATCTACCGCCATAAGAAGCAGTATGAGCGAAGTCGTACACTCAACGGCGAACCTCGTCTAGTCGTGTGCGCCGGGTTGACAGATACAGTTGAGAGCTCGAGAAGTATAGCTTTACAGTTGTGAGACAATGGGTATGCATCACCACAAGGTCTGTGCAATGTTTATTCAGAGAACAGATTCACAAAGATAGAAATAATAATGGAATCACATTAAAAATGTTCCATGTGCTTTGCGTGACGCCGCGAACAACACCAAATCACAGGTTGATATTATAGGGAATTTTTCCTTCAGTAGTTTGCCATTGCCGGTCTCTCTGGCCGAGGGGTTACAATACTTTCTCCGTAATAATGTTTAATACGCAGAGTCTCGTAGCGGGCGAGAACTGGGAGCGGTTCTACCCCCGCTGGTGACTTGCGGGATAACTGAGCCGGCCGCTCAGAAAGCAATGGCAAACTACTGAGCGTAATCTTGCCAAGAAATCAACAGACAGCTGAAAGATGCTGCTGTTGACAGCGATGTCCTGTAAAGGATATGCGAAGTTTAAAAAAAAAGTTTGCCATTGCCGGCTCCGCGGCGAAGAGGTTACGGACGCAGTTCATGATCCCGCATACGGCGTTTGGTACACAGCTGCAGGCGATTTGGAAGCCTTGCATAGGCTTCCAGTACAACGGTAGGAGTGCCATTCGTTCAGAAAGCAATAATAACATCTTTTTTAAATTTCAGATCCTTTAACAGGACATCGCTGACAACACGAGCATTCTATTGCCGTTGTTGATGTCTTGACACGTTTACGTTCAGTAGTTTGCCTTTGATTTCGGAACGGCCGGATCCCATAGCAATTCATTAAAACAATGTCTGCTGCTAAATCGGCAATGATAAACTACTGAACGTAAATTTGTCAGTCATCACGAACAGCCAAACAAAAGCTGGGGTTCACTGCAACGTTCTGTAAAGAATAAGTAACTAACTTTTTTATTTAAAGTCTGCCATTACTTTCTGAATGAGAAGTCAATCTCAAAGTCCAGTTGACCGGTGTAGGGATTGAACTGCCGTCAGAGCACCGGAAATGTAAACCTGTGCGCATTAACCCAGCGGCCACGAAGACCTCATAACTCCATATTGGAGAAGTAGCAATAAACAGTAAAAGGTACACTGACGATTGTTTTATTAACCGAATCATAGCGGAGTTAATTGTAAACATAAGGTGATCAAAATGGCTGGATATAAAAATAAAGTAAACAAAAGCAATGGTTATCAACACAGATAGCATCAAACTACTTTTGAAAATTAATGTGAATGGAAAGTCACTTGTGCAAGTGAACAGTTTTTCTTAACTATATCAATTAACAACAGACGATGGCAGGTGAGAGGTAGAAATAGAAAAGAGAATGTAGACAACGTAACTAGCAACAATATATATATATATATTCTCTTCTTCTTCTTCTTCTTCTTCTTCTTCTTCTTCTTCTTCTTCTTCTTCTTCTTCTTCTTCTTCTTCTTCTTCTTCTTCTTCTTCTTCTTCTTCTTCTTCTTCTTCTTCTTCTTCAGCCTTCCGAGCCATTGAGGTTCTTTGCTGCAGATACAATCCGTCTCCATTCGACTCTCTGGTTGACCTTCTCTTGCCAGTCGTTGATTCCAAGTGCTTGTAGGTCTGTATATATATTATCTCTCCACCGTCTTCTTGGTCTACCTCGGGGTCTACGGTCATTTATTTCCTGAGTGTAAGCGAGTTTTGTTTCCCAATTATCTTCCATTCTTTTTATATGCCCCAGCCATTGTAGTCTATTAGCCTTCATGATACCAGTGATTAGCGGGGACTTAAACGGATCATAAATGTCTTTGTTACTTCTTCTTTTCCACTCTCCACTTTGTGTATCCCTAAGGGGTCCAAAGATGAGTCTGAAAACTTTGTTCTCAAAGGTTTGTAACAAGGCTTCGTCTCCTTTCGTTGTACTCCAGGTTCCAGAGCCATACATCACAACTGGTCTGATCAGTGTTTTGTATATTGTGATTTTGGTGTTACGAGATAGCGCATTTGATTTTAGTAGATGTTGTAGTGCATAGTATATCTTTCGAGAATTCGCTAGACGGTGACGCGGTCATCTACACAGATGGGTCGGTCGTCCGACATGTGAGAAGCTCATGGGCCTTTACAGCTCGGGCCGGAGGGAGAATTGTGAAGGAGGACTCTGGTGCTTTCACTGAAACCACAAGTAGCCTGACCATGGAAGTCATGGCAGTAAGTAAAGCAATAACATGGCTCGAGACACAGACATTCACCAGGGCTTGTTTCCTTAGCGACTCAATGAACATGATCAAGAGGATAGAGGAGGGGTCGATCCGAAGAGAATGGTTGCTGCCTCTGAAGCGGTCTCGGCTGGCAAAGATTAGTTTCATCTTCGTGCCAGGGCATGCGGGAGTACAAGGAAATGAGCGGGCTGACAAGCTCGCAGGTGAGGCTACTGTGGAGGGCGGACGCGCCATGGACCAGGCTGACATTCTGAATGCTCTACGTGATGTGAGACTTTTGCGAGAACCAAGTGATTACTGTGAATCTACAACAATGGCCAGACTGCTAGAGCATCAAATTAAAAGAGGTGTGGCCAAACAAGAACACTACGCAGGAAGCCAAAGAAGATTGATAAACCAACACAGAACTGGCGTCGTTAGCCGCTACACGCTGCGGGATTTGCTGAGGAGGGGATCCGAGCACTTATGGACTGAATGGTTCGATGTGCAGCGAGGATGATCTGTCGACTAACTAACTAACTAACTAGTATATCTTATTTCCAGAATTGATTCTAGTTTGTATTTCTTCCCTTATTATATTGGAGCAGTTGAAGACTGTACCCATGTATTGTATGTTTCCGTTTTTTTAATTGTCAAATTATCTATTTGTATGTGGCCAGAGTTTTTGGCCGTTCCTTCTCTTTAAATGATCATATATTCTGTCTTATCCTGGTTGATAACCAGCCCCATTTGTTGATTTTTTTTCTTTTAGTGAGTCAATATATCCAATGTCGTTTGTTTATTTTCCCCTATAATATATCTATATCATCTGCATAACCAAGGAGTTTGGATGTTCCTCCAATAGCACATTCCTCCTTTACCTTCCTTACAACTTTCTCTAGAGCCAGTTTAAAAAGGAGCGGCGATAGTGCATCACCCTGTTTCAAGTCAGATGTTATTTGGCAAGGTCTGATTTCCTGCCTTTATAGGTTACTATATTATAAGTATTTTCCATGCATAGTCTGGTCATGTTGAATAACTCCCTTGGTATTCCGAATTCCTGCATAGCATTCCATAGTCTATTCCTATGGACATTATCATAAGCCTTTTTAAAATCCACAAAAGGTTATGGAGATCTCTTTTATATTCCCAATTTTTTCTCGGCTATTTGTCGTAAGATAAATATCTGATCTATTGTTAATCTGGTTTGTATGAAACCCAACTGGTAGTCACCTAATATGTTTTCTGAATATGGTATTACTCTATTTAGTAATACCGCGGATATTATCTTATAGCTTGTGGATAGGAGTGATATTCCTCTATAATTTCCACATTGGAATTTGTCTCCTTTCTTAAAGATAGGTATCAATAATGACTCTTTCCAGTCATGGGGTAATTCTTCTATCCTCCAGATTTGTATTATTAGTTCGTATAGCTTTAGATGTAATGCATGGCCACCTGCCTTTATAAATTCAGCAGCAATTCCATCATCCCCAGTTGCCTTATTGTTTTTTAAGTCGTGTTATTAAATAGAGGATTTCTTCAAAAGGTTATTCAATTTGTGGTTTACATGTTAGAACCTCTTCCTGTGGGAAAGTGTTACTTGGAGCTTCACAATTTAGTATTTCAACAAAATATTCTTTCCATGTGTTACACATTTCCTCATTGGTAATATAAATAATACTTAGAAAATACAAAAAGAAGAGTGACAAAATATTTTGCTATAATGGAAATACCATGAAAGTTATATTTGGAGGTAATAATTGTTTGCAGGTTGGAAAGGAACTGCTATGGACATGAATGTGTCACAAGCGTATTAGCTGCAACTATATTCATTTTTATACGTTATGTCTTCAACGACAGAGTCAAAGAGGAATAGTAATATGTATCAGACTGTCTACCATGGAACACTGGCTTGCGGTGTACAGGTGGCCATGTATGTTAACGCGATAATAGTTAATGTTTTTTTATTGTAATATGCTGGCGGTATTTTCGACTTTGTGCAAGAATGGGCGGTGGTGAAAGTTTGTAGCTGCAGTGGCTGACTGACTTGAGATGCGGGTGTTAACGCGATAAAAGCTAAATATGCTTGCGGTACTTGGAACATAGTGTCTTGCTTGGGCAATCCTTGCAGTCCTGACAATTTTATCTCAGTGGAGAAGTCTTCTAGACCTGAGACGAGTAGCTTAGCAAACGTTTGTGAAGATGAGCAGACAAAGCTAAATGATGGTCAGTCTAGTATAGCCACTATAGACGCTACCCGCCAATAATACGCTAAATTGGTTAAATAAAAATCACAACATACTTGTAGAACTGAAATATTGTTTATGGGAGTTCATATTAGAAAACTGAGGGTTCAAATACAGACACAATAGAAATCATTTGTGGAAATTTTGATTTCATGTTAGAAAGAATATTTATAGTATAGTAAATGAATAGAAAGTTATCAAGGGGTAACAAACTACAGCTAGAATTAGAGATAGTTATTTGTTATTTAGAACAAGATGATAACAAATTCTCGTCGTTTCAGAATTACAAGAAGAAACACAGACAAGTACCCTAAACAACAGTGCAATTAAATAGATTTTTAGAGTATAATTATGTAATATTAAAATATTAAAGGATTTGTAAATGTATATTGCTGTACACCAGGAACAGCAAAATTTAAAAATAAATGGTGCCCAATTATTTCCTCGGCCGCCAGTGTAGTGCCATGTGTTGAAATGTACATCATGGCATAGTGACGAAACGTCACCCAGAAGGACGGAACTATCGTGGATCGTGACCAATGTGGTGAGTGAGATTGTCACCGGAGCGAACACAAGTGCTCGTGAAGGTGACAAGGGCATTGAGATTCATTCTAGCCGTGGCTGTCAACTGAAGCGGACGCACGGCGATATAGAAGATGATCATAGTCACAAAATGCGCCTACCATGGTATTACTTGTGTATATGTGTTTAGATTGTAATTTAGTGTCGTATATTTCTGTGCGCAAATGCCGAGTCTACATTATGTATCAGATTCAGGAATAGATCGAAGAAAAGTCGCACTTGTGCTGTGTTTTAAAAGAGGTGTGAAGTTGAGGATCGACAGAAAGGAGAGTTTAAAAACCACCAGGGGCTGATTGAATGGATATTATACCCTTAGGAAGTGCCACTCGATCAGAGTAAAAGATTATCCATCAGGGCCTATATATGGGTATTCAGACATATAATATTCGTCATGCGCTCTCTGACATTTAAAGGCACATATTGTCAGCTACATCATGTCATGAGCTCCCTGGCAGTTATATGTTTTTAAATTAAATTTACTAAATCAGTTTATGTTATTTCTTCTTCTGTTTTCCTGTATGCCTCTCAGAACCAGCCTACGAAGAGAGTTCTAGGTTGATTCCTGGTACATTCCTCATAATCCCTGCGCCATCACCATCCTATGCCATAGTAGTTGAGCGACAAGGTTCGCCTTCTCACACGATCATGAGTCTAAGATGAGGGTTGTGTTCTTTTTGCCTCTCACAGTCAGGGCACAATCATTGGATTGAGTTCTGGATTGTTCCTCATGATCCCTGTTATTTACTAAATATTATGGTTTTCACTTCCGATCCAATATCCCAAAGTCTAGCAAAGGAGATCATGTCTGCGCATAGAATTAAGTCTCGTGTGCTGCCATTCTTTTCCGATGTAGATATTCCTCAATGCCATGATGCCAAACGACAGAGCTTGGTCTGCCTTTAGACTAGACTGCGTGCCCACTTCTTAACCCTTTGAAAATAAAGCTTGTTCGTTCGTTCGTTCGTTGGTTAATTCGTCCTGCCTTTCTTCTGTTCCAACTTTACCGTTGTGACGATATACTGCAGTGTTCCATTTCTCATGACACATTGACAAACTTATTGTGGGATAACTGCCACCAACGATTAAAGCGTCTCCAAGCTAGAAATCAGGATCTGAGCTCACGGCAAGAGATGGAGAAACGGGAAGACCCTCCCACTGGAAGTGTGAGGGACGCGAGGTACTCGTCGAGGGGGTGGAGGAGGAATGTGGCTGCTTCTGACGACTGCAGGCCTGCTGTGAGCTCGCTCAGCAGTGTGTTTTCTAGCAGTGATCATGGGATAAGTATGTCAGCTTCGATTCGATTTCACCATTACCCCCGCCCCATTCAACCTCAATGAGAAGTTATAATAAGGTCCATCACCGGCTCAGAAAGATAGCCCTGTGGCTAGCAGGAACCAACGCAGCTGTCCATGGTTTTATCCTCAGAGTCCTATTAATCCGAAGGTGATTATTGTCCATATGGGGTAATGGACTATAAGTGATTATGTCAGTGTATAAACACTTATTTGTATAAGAGCGGACTGTCCCCCAGAGGCCAGAGTCGCCCCATAATGTTCCACGTCCCTGTGACCCTGGCCAGATCAAGTGCAGATACACTAATTTGATCTTAGCCCACAGCTCGATAATTTAAAGGCGATTTAAAAAAAAATAAAGTTTTGAGGTTTCCCTCAGGGGCCAGTGCCAACCCATCGAGTCTTCACGTCCCTGTATGTCTTCCAGATATCATTCTCTGCATGTGGCCCCGGCCAGATGAAGTGCAGTTACTATACTTTGATCTTAGCCAAAGGGATGAGACATAAAAAAGCTGAAGATTATTTTGCCTTTCAAAGGCTTGCCAAAAATACAGAGATTGGAAGTTTTCATGTCCATATCAAGAAGGGCTACTGATGTTGTATAAATTATTCCAGTAGAGACATGAAAGCAGATTATAAAAATGTTTTGTGCAAAAGAGTGTAAATAAATATTGTAATTACTTATGTTAATACGATGTTTATTTTTATTTAAGATATATTATTTTCAAATATTGAGGAATGGCAGAAAAGGATGATGCACAAATGAAATTAACGAAACATCTATAAAGTAATTGTCAGAACTGTAAATGTTATAAATATTTTTAGATTAGGTAATGCCCTTAGTATGTTAAGTCTTTATGTCACATGTCTACTAGGAGTCTTCGTGGCGAAGTGGTTAAGCCGTTTAACTCGGGCTACGAAGGTTGTGGGTTCGATTCCGGACCGCGTCTTTCGGTTCACGAATTAAATTTTTCGGAGACTCCTGTGGGTCGTCGCTAGAGCAACGGAGTTCGTGTTTTGTGCGACGCTTTCCGCGTTTCGGAAAGAGACCGAGCCATATGGGATAAGAACCCGGAGCAATGAAGTCGACCCTGTCGACTTTTAATCGACTTTTTTTTATGTCACATAGTTTAATTTAATGTTGTTTGTTCCTTTTTGTTTATGTAACCTCCCCCGAAGTTGTTTGAACCACTCAACAATTATGTAGCCAGTTGTTAGGATAAACTGGAATTCCTCTGAATAAATAAAGATATTGAAATTAAACAAGCGAAGTGCCATTTGATTTCTTATCAGGTGCATAATATCTTGTTTTGATTATGATAATTAGCGTTAGTATTAGCAGTCAGATCGGTTGAAAATATTCATAAAAAGGAATATTGTGTCCAATAAACACATTTAAAAAAATAATTTTTACCTTTTGTACAAGGATATAATCCTATGAAAGAAACTGAAATAAATTATATAATGCTAAATTTATTTCCAAACAATGCCTAGAAAATCGTGTTTCGTCAATTCATAGAGTGAATCGGTACAACTATCTCGGAACTGTCATAACATCTGATGGGAGGTGCATTAAAGACATTAGATCAAGCATCGATATAGAAAGATACCTTTTGCTTGATAGAAAACATACTGACTAATAAAATGATGTCAACTGGAACAAGAAAAAGAGCCTTCAAGTGATATATAGATTGTGTACAATCATATGGATGTGAATCGTGTACAGTAAGCAGGAAAGCTAGCAACCATCTGATGGCAGGGGAGATGCAGTTTCTGAGAAAATGCAAAGAATACCATGGACAGACAAAAAAATCAATTAGCAAGTCCTGCAAGGAAGAAATTAAAACCATACATTGATTAGAGGAATTAAACGTAGAAGACAGTCAAGCAGTTTTTTGAGCAAATTATTACTAGAAACAAATTAGAAAAATATAGTACCAACCTGCAAGATTATGGAGGAAAGAACAAACTGAGTGCAGAGAGAGAAATATCTGGATGGTTAGACTACACGGCATAATTGAGAAAAGAACACATAGCTGATCCACGATTGGTGATCGTGGGAAATGGCGAATCATGTATTATCAGATTATCGGTATGGCACATGATGATTTTGTGTGTGTGTGTTTTTTTTTTGAGTTTTGTTTTTGTTGTGTTTTTTTGGTATTTGTTTTAGTAGCCTACTGCTAAGATTTGATAATAATGAAAATCATATGCTGAAGCAGATGCGATTCGTCATCCCAAATTAGTTAGTTAGTTAGTAGCGGTTCCAACTTCACAGCAACAAATCATCCCCATTATGCTTCGTTCCTGTACCAGTGAATATCACATAAAATACTCCTCACTGTCACTGAAAAGTGGAAAAGACAAGGGTCTTCACAGCCAACAGCCTGCACAGGTACACTGTGCATAATGCCACCGCCAGAATGTCAAAGCAAAAGTCCTCCACGAAATTACAATTCATCTTATAATGCCGTTGCCAGAATATCAACACAAACGTACTCCATGAAATTACAGTTCGTCGTCGATGGAAGCCGCAGTCGATAGAAGACCAGCAGCGACACATTTATACATAAGGCAAAATCCTGCGACATAGCCAGCCGCCATTGCTCCGAAGTCTAGATATTTCTAGATGTTGTTTGCTCCGATTCTTGATGTTTTCTAGCCAGATACGCCATCCTTTCCGAATACACCTCGGACAGATGTAAAAACATTTCATTGCACTGTATATAATGCCGTCGCCAGAATGCCAACACAAAAGTACTCCGAGAAAATACAGTTCATCGTCGATGGAAGCTGCAGTCACTAGAAGACCAGCAGCCACACATTTCTGCATAAGGCAAATGCCGGTTACTTCTGCGACCCAGCTATTCCCCATTGCACCGAATATGTAATTGCGCTCCAAAAAATCTCAGGCAGATATAAAAGCATTTTACATGAAATTAACAGCTCACAGTGTCGCACCATGCACTCAGCTTAGTAGCAGGGCGACGGAACATTTCCAGTCCGACATGAGGAAAATGGTAAAGCAAACGGTAGCCCCGAGCATAAACACTCTAGAGGCCTTAACCGTTTCAATGCCTATCCTCCATGTTCGCGACCGGAAGTCCCGAACTATTGTTGCGTAAACAATAAATCAAGAAAGTCTTGATATTCCATTCAAAATTACCGTTGTATGCACTTTACAATACTACAGGAATATGTGTGTTGTATATTTCAGCTTGGTTATCGTTTAAGATAGAGAAACATAACCGCTCACGGTTACCAAATTGGCAAATGATAATTATATTTCAGCATGAAGGATTCTTCTATTTGTATTTTGTGTGACTTCTGAGACTTGAAGAGATGCATCGAAATATGCCAGCCAGTAAACTCTGCAATCTACTGTTTGCGTCTTCAGTATTAAAAAAACATATACTGGCAAAATACGTGAGGCGGGTAAACTGGCGAAGGATCGACAATCCAATCGAAGGGGCCATGATGAGACGCTACGTTCATTAAAGGACCTGATGCTTGATCATCATCATCTGCAACTTTTGTAGTCAAGCGTCGTGGGGATAAACAGTGTCTTCTTTGGCGTATCGCCAGTGCTTGTAACTGGGGGGTATTGCATTCTAATGAGATGGCCGAACCATTTGATCTTCTGCTATTCGATATATGTGGCTTCAGGGGTTGATTTCACTGTCTGTCCTAAAATGCCTCTTTCTCGTTAACGGAAAGTTAAGTTGGCAGCTCCTCTCAAACCCTCATCTCGTAGATATTGATTCTGCGAGTGATTTAGATGATGTCCCAGCTTGACAATGGCAGCACAGGCTTGATGTGAATATGCTATTCATTATCTGTCGTTGTGCGGACCTGAGTATATTTGAATGTTTCTGTATGTGTCACAGTTATATATAAACTCACTTGCTTGTTGACATATGACGTAGATTTATCGAAATTAGATGTCAACAGTTAAACGGTTTTACCTTAAGAATAATGCCTGTACAGCTGTTAGTTCTCTAGTGACTGCTTGTTTTCATCGACAACAAACTTTAATTATAGTGGCGGACTGTTGTGTTGGCATTCACCCATTAGCCTATGAATGTGTTCGTGTGCATGCTTTTGGTTTTGTTGGAATTGCTGTCTGTTCCACTTCTTACAGTGAGGAGTATATTGTGTGATATAAGACCGTCGAGAAGCCACAAGCCGAAACCAAACCAAAGACCAATCGGAAACCGCAAGCTAAAGCCAGCAGTCCAACGGCAAAGTCCAAACAGCTCAAGAAATCTGTATCCTGCCAGACAATGAAGAAAGCCTAGAGAAGTATTCCGACTTATCTGAAATTGACTGGAACGTAGAGGATGAGGAATTCCTCGAATGGAAATAAAATATTGGTAAAAAGAAGAAGACGAAAGAGAGCGAAAATTGGAAGAGGAACTTGAAGCAAAGATTGTAGCTGCGATTGTGGCAGAGACAGCCAACAAACAAATAAAGAAACAGTCCCTATACTGACTGTATCATATCAAAGACTTCGAATGAGAAGCCAAATTGACCCCCATCTCTCTCTATGAGGAGACGGACAAAGGAGAATCTGCCGGTCAATCCCCCACCTTACGTCACAGACACAAACACTTCGAGATCAAAAAGCCCGCCACCACTGGCTCAGAAAACAAGACAACGTGACCCAAACCATGAATCACTGCAAACATAAACAACGCCAAAGAGGCTAGTTGAACGGGTGGACAGTTTTATTTTTCCAACAAATTGGAATCGGAATCGGAAAAATTCAGCCTGCGTTCCCTCTGCTTCAACTTTACTGCTGTGACGACATAACACAGTTCTTCTTCTTCTTTCGTTGGCCTGAAATATGATTATAATTGCAATGTTGTCTCTTGTATGAATCTAACAGTCATTTTTAGTTCACTCAGCGGTCCATAGTGTTTATCTTCCACTGTTGTCTCTCTAGGCCAGAAGGTTCGCCTGGACAATGTTCCTTTTATCATGACACATCCAAAAACGTATTGTGGAATAACCGCCATCAGCGATTAAAGCGTGTTTAAGCTGGAAATCAGCAGTGGGGTTTCTAGCAGTGAACGTTGATGATGTATATCCGTGTAAAAAAACAAAAACATTACAAAAAAAATATAAATGCGCAATGTTCCACAGGGGCCAGAGTCGCCACTTCCCCGTGTGTAGTTATATGACCACCCCTGCTACTGACCCTAGCCAGATCAAGTGCATATAATACACTTTGATCTAAGCCCAAAGCTCGATAATTTGAAGGCGATTGTTGTTGTTGTTTTGTTTTTAATAAATGTAAATGCTCGGGGTTCCCATCAGGCCCTCACGTTCCTGTGTGTTATTCGGATGACCACCTCTGTATGTGGCCCTGGCCAGATCAAGTGCAGATACTACACTTTGATATTAGCCAAAACGCTGCGAAATAAAAAAAACACCATTTATTTGGCCTTTCAAAGACGAGTCAAAAATAGAACATTAATTCCATCCTAAGATATTAGTACAGTTATATGTATAATTCAAGAAAAGCTATGAAGGCTTATTATAAAAATGTGTTATGCAAAAAGTAATGTAACTAAGTAATATATTTGTTGTATTAACAAGCTTTTAATTTTCTTTACATATATAACTTGAAATATTGAGGTTTAGCAGTAAAGGTTGAATTACAAACTAACTTAACGAAAACTTAACAAAGTAATTGATAGAACTGAAAATGTTAGAAATATGTCTAGATTTGGTAATGTCCCTTAATATCTTACGTCGTTATCTCCCATGGTTTAATTTAATTTTGTTTATTACTTTTGTTTACGTGGTTTCTTCCGAAGTTGTTTGAACAGTATTGTTTATTAATTCGGTCACCATTCAACAATTATACTAGCCTGTTGTTACGATAATCTGGACAAGATATTAATAATAAAAAAATAAATTAGAAATAAACAAGCATAGTACAATTTTATGATTTCTGATCATTTGCATTTTATTTGGTTTCAATTATGAAAATTAGTGTAAACAGTAGAAGTATTTTACATTTTGTATAATGTGAAACATACTGACCAATAAAAAGATGGCAACTGCAAAGAGGAAGTGATTGTTGAACTGCTACATAGATCGTGTACAATTATATTGACGTGAAAAGTGTACATTAAACAGAAAAGCTGGAAGACGTCTGATGGCAGTGGAGATGTAGTTTCTTAGGAAAATGCAAAGAATACCACGGACAACCAGAAAAAAAAGCAAGCCCTGTAATGAAGAAATTAAAACCATAAACTGATGTGAGAAATTAAACGTAGGCGGTCAACAGTCAAGATTAATTGGGCATTTTATTTTTACAAAAAAATAAATAAAAAAAAAATAAAACTAGGCAAGTTAGTAACAACCTGCAAGATTGTGGTGGAAAGAACAAAAGAAAGACAGAGAAATAACTATCTGGATGGTTAGACCATGTGAGTGACAAAAGTGAGACCAGAATATACATCTGATCCACGACTCTGGTAATGGTGTGACATGGGGAAACATGGTCGAACATGATTATCTACGTGACACATAATAATGACAAACAAATCTACAGAAATGAAAAGTAGAAGGTTTAGCTTTATATAGTTCCCTCTGATAACGTCATGGGAGTCGTTGCTGGAGCTATGCAGTCCGTGATTTATGCGACGCTTGCGAAAGATCGCTCTATGGAAAGACACGAGCAACATGCGATGAAACCTGTTGCAATGAACTTGACCCTCTCGCCTTTAAATCATGCGTTCCTTGTTTATCCCGCACTCTGGACCATTTCGGACATTGTGTATAATCGACCGCCGAATATAGAAATACCTGTACCGCCATGAGGAGCAGTATGGGCGAAGTCGTACACTCAACGACCAACCCGTCTAGTCGTGAGTGCCGGCTTGACAAACGCAGTTGAGAGCTGGAGAAATATTGCTTTACAGATGTGAGACATCATCGCCAGGTCTGTAAAGTGTTTATTTAGTAAATACATTCAAACAGGTAGAAAGAAGACTGGAATCACATTGCATGTTGCATGTGTTTTGCATGACGTCGCGATCAACCCCAAATCACAGGTCCATTTTCTAGGGAATTTTACGTTCTTTATTTTGCTATTGCGTTCTGAACGAGAAGACAACCTCCAAGTCCAACTGACCGGTGTGGGGATTGAAAAGTCGTCATGGCATCGGAAATTTCAGCGCAAGCGCTTTAACCTAACGGCCACGAAGACCTCTTAACTCCGTATTGAAGGAGTAGCAATAAACATTAAAAAATACACAGACGAATGTTTTATTAACCGAACCAGAGCGGAGTTAATTGTAGGCGATCAAAATGACTGGATATAAACGTAAAGTAAACAAAAATAATGATTATCATCACAGACAGCATCAAGCCACGTTTGAAAATTAATGTGAATGGAAAGCCATTTGTGCAGTTTTTCTTACCTATATCAGTTAACAACAGACTATGAAATGTAAGAGGCTGAAAGAAGTAACAGATTGTAGACAAAGTAGCATGCAACAATATGAAACAGAATCTTATATCAAATGCATTTAAATTAAAAATAAAAATTAATAGTGATCAATCGTGATGTTTACTTTATATTATGGTTTGGACTTCCCATTCAATATCCCAAAATCTGATCATGTCTGTGCACAGCCTTGCGTCTCGTGTGCTGCAACTGTTTCCTGATGTTGATATTCCTCCATGCCATGATGACAAACTGTCCAGTATCGTCTCACTTTAGACGGGCCCGCGTACCCAATTCTTAACACTTTAAAAATAAAGTTTGTTAGTTCATTAGTTCGTCTCCCCCTGCCTCTCCTCTGCTCCATATTTATCGTTGTGACGACATACTGCAGCGTTCCCTTTCTTATGACGCGTTTAAACACTAATTGTGGAATAGCCGCCATCAGAGATTAAAGTGTCTCAAAGCTGGAAATCAGGATGTGAGCGCACGGCAGGAGAAGGACAAACGGGAAGACCCTCCCCCGGGAAGTGTGAGGGAAGTAATGGACACGAGGTACTCGTCGAGGGAGACAGGATGGAGGGTCAGGGAGAAATGTGGCTGCTCTGACGACTGCAGTCCTTGATGTAAGCTCGCTCAGCGATGGGTTTTGTAGCAATGGATTACGTATGTCTGTGTAGAAATACTTAATGTTTTGTTGTTGGTTTTTATTTAAGTAAGGGCACGCTGTCCCCCAAGGGTCAGAGTCGCCTATGAGGTTCCACGTCGCTGTGTGTCTTTCGCCTTTGCACGTGGCCTTGGCGAGGTCAAGTGCAGATACTACACTTTGATCTGAGCCAAAAGGCTGAGAAATAAAACAGCCACAGATTATTTGGCCTTTCAAAGGCCGGCCTAAAATATAACAATGTGTATCATGTCAAGAGAGTCTAGTGAAGATATATACAGTATTCCAGAAAAGCCAGGAAAGCCGATTATGAAAATGTGTGAACAAAATGTCACTAAGTCAAACAAGTATACATGTGTGTGTTAAAACGCTGTTAGTGTTCTTTAGGAAATATAATTGAAATATTGGGAAATGGCAATAGAAGTTGATTTATTAATGACATTAACGAAAACTCTACAAAGTAATTTTAATACTGTAAATGTTAGAAATATTTGTTAGAACAGGTAATGTCCCTTAATTTGCTAAGTCGATATGTCCCATGCCTTAATTTGTTTTTGTCTGTTCATTTTGTTTATGTGGCCACTCCCGAAGTTGTTTGAACGAAATTGTTTATAAATTACGAATGGTAAGATTTGCTTAAGAAGATACCATTCGTATGCCCAATCCATTGGTATGTAATCAAACAGGGATGCTAGTTTTTTTTTTTTTTTTTTTTTTTTTTTTTTTTTTTTTTTTTAACATGGTAGACAGTAGACATGACTGGGAGCATGCGTGTTCTATAACTCAGCTTTACTGGAGAGTTTTGGCCATCATAAACCATAACTTTAGCAAGGGAAAATACCAACTGCGCCTCCCAGTGGTAGAGGATTGGAAACACACAATGGTGTGACAAACACAGCCCTGGGGACCGAGTATTCACCTGGATATATTGACACATTTGTTGCTGAGCAGAGTAGGGTACGCACGTATTCTGATAAATGGCTGTCAAAAGCAGAGGTAAAAGACCCCCATGTGGATGTGGACGTGAAGTGGAAACCACCACACTATATTCCCAAGATTTAATGAATAGTCACATATCAGAGGCAGTGAACGACATTAATGGCTATTGTCACTTGACGTTCTTGATGATAATATCACGAAGTTCTTACTTCTGATATGTTCGTGATATGGTCGTGTGATGGTCGTTGTCTAGGTAACGATACTCCTGGTGGGTCAATTGAGCTATCTAAATGTCTTACAATATAACTCACCCCTGCAGTGCCCGTTCACCAGTCATGAAACAAGATTGAGTTGGCGCACATAATCCTTTATTACAGAAAGAACACGGACAAACAGAACATGTTTATAAATCCAGAACACAATGTAATCCACCGAATAAATATATATTCCTCACACCTCTATACGCACACATCAATGCCTTCTCCAAGCCTGCTGAATCTCCAATTCACAATACAGGTAATCCAGCTACTATCCCCGGCTGAACTTCACACAATACAACCCATCCACTGGGTCTAGCCTCCATTAACTCTCCAAACCCCACTGGGTTTTTAGGCCTTCATCAACACTGGGAGAACCACACAACACAAGACCTGACCGCAGCCCGTCTAAACTCCCATGTCCTCGACAACCGATCCATTCGGCACCAAGACCTGAACTTCCCCGTCAATCTTTGTCTCTGTCTCTTTAAACCATTCTATGCCCTCACAATGCCTCCCACACAACACACACAAACGCTATCTCATCGCTCCCTGTCTGCCCCTTCTTGCAGCCCCTCTGCCTTACACCCTTCCCCGTTTATCTCCTTATATTTTCTTTCCGGTGAATGCCCTTTCACCTCGTGAACTGTTTATATTGTACAGCCACTCACCTTAATGCCAATGAACACAGGCATGTGTCACTACCCCACCCTCAAAATAAAACATCGTTTTCAAATGTTGGGAGACTAAAACTTATTAAATATGTGACCCAGACACATTGCCTGGGTAGTCGTAAGTATAAATCCAACTCTAGCTACCACCCTAAATAATACATCAAATGCTCATAGTACACTCCCCCCACATCAATACATCCAGCTTTCTATCTTGTGTAACAATGCATGATCTGATACATCACATCATAATAATACATCATAGGAAACATCATATCTGTGTATGGGCAGGTCTATTAACATCCTCAAAAAGACACAAGCTATTTGTAAACCGACCCTATATCAGGTGGTTCTTTTCTTGCCTCAAACCTCCACCTATGATTCCTGTCGATGCATACTACCCTTCATATGCCCATGCCTCATGTTTCCTATATCTTTAACACATCTGTTTGCTAATCCTGGTTCAGTGATGTCGTTAACACTCTTTTGAACTGCGTTAACATTGCTATCTGCATATTGTACTGTTACACTGGAGTCTCTGTTTAGTCTGACCTCTTTATTAAATCCTGGCCAATATACCTGGCATCCTGCTCTATGCTGCTTCCGCCTTACTCCTATGTGCCCTGCACATGCCCTATCCTGATCTGTTCTAGTATATCGGTCTCTATGTGCTAACGGTAATCCTACTTGCCCACATGCAGTTCCGCCATCTGAAAACCTGCGAGTGAGAACATTATTCTTCCTTCCAAAGCACCATCTACCCTTCTTTGATTGCCTATGTTTCACTTTACCACACCCTTGGAAACATTTGTTTATCGTATCATCTTGTCTCTGGGAGTCACTAACGCTATGTTTGAGATCCATTCTCACCTGCTCAGCTGTACTATCGTTGTCCTCTGTGTCTACTTCAAGTGCACCTTTTTCTTCAGCTATACTCTCTAATTTAGGTTTTCTTTTAGTAACTACCCCGTTACTACTTACCCTATGTATCTGGTCCCAATAAACTACTTCTTCTTCTGTACAATCTTTAACTCCTGGCACATTTCCGATGATCAAATCTGCCACTGGTGCATCTAGAACATACGCTACCACTCTTTCTGTGATATATGGTGTTTTTACTGCTATCACGGCTAATGGGTAGAATTCTACTGTCCCATTGAATGTTATGCATCTAATCTTTTTTCCTGTATAATCCGAGGGATCTATTAAAATCTTCCTCACTCCGATAGACGTACATCCGGAATCCCTAATTGTTAACGCTGGTCTATCATTGACGAATCCCTGATGCAGCTTCAGACTTCCTCCTTCATGCACTGCTGATCCTGCTTTCACTGTATGACCACATATTAGGACTGGCTGACTGTCTTTTTCAAAAAGAGGTTTGCACCCACTACAATCTTCATTGTTCAGCGTCTCAATTACTTGCGCTGCATTTGAGTGCTCTGTTTCTCTCATCCTACATTGATGGCTGACATGCCCCTTCTTTCCACATTTGAAACAGATGATCTCCTTCCTTGCGTTATTTGTTGGCTCACTGGCTGGCTGCACGTCACATTCCGCTGCCTTGTGTCTCCAGTTCCCACAATTCCAACATCCGGCATAACTTTTTGGACGTCTCTGGAAATTCCCTCTTCTATATGGGTACCGTCCTACTCTACCAACATGTTTCCTCGGAAACCATTATCTTGAGGTTCTTGCTGCTCACCTTTTTGTGCTGAATCCACACTTTTCGCCCTTGGTCTGATGACTGGATTCTGGTCCTGTTTAGTGTACGCTGCACAGACTATTTCCTCACTCATTAGTTTACTAATAGATACGTTAGGATGTGCAGTCATGTAGTTTTGTTCTAACTGTGACATTGTGTCTATGTCCTTTGGCTTACGTTCCTCAAAGAAAGCTACTAAGTTTGTATTACATGATGATAAAACTTTGTCTCTTAACACTAAATCCACTAATTTATTATAATCTTTCCCTACTTCTGCAAGCTCCATCCATTTGTTAAATGTATTCTTTACTGTGTTAACAAAATCTGTGAAATCTTGATTTGTCTCTGGCACTAACTGTCTAAACTTTGATCTATCTCCATGTTCAGTTAGTTGGAACTTTGTCAGCAAACGTTGACGTAATATAGTGTAGTTGTTTCGTTCTTCTACGGGTAAATTGAACATGGTGTCTAGGGCCGTACCCGTTAAATATTCGCCCAGCTGCATCACATATTCTGCTTCCGGGATGCCTAGAGTTTTCACAGATGGTTCGAATCTCGAAAGATAGGCCTCAAGGTTGTCCCGGTCCGTAAAATATGGCAGTTTTAGTCTATGTGACGACTGTGAAGGTCTTCTGCTTTCCTCACTTTGACATTTTGATGATAGTTCTAATTTTCTGAGAGCAATTTCAGCTTCCATCTTAATCTTCTCTTTCTCAATTTCCATTTTCATTTGTGTCTCTTCCTGTAGACGCTTGTTTTCCATTTCAGCTAGTTTTACTTGTGTCTCTTTCTCTTCCTGTAGACGCTTGTTTTCTATTTCAGCTAGTTTTACGTGTGTCTCTTTCTCTTCCCGTAGACGCTTTGCCTCGCGTTCATTATGCCTCTCCTCTCTTTCCGTCTGTTTTTGTTCTTTTGCTTCTGCATACTCCTGTAACTCTTTACCTTTCAGGCCTATTCGTTCACCTGCTTCAATATATTCCATTAAAGTAAGCATCTTGTACTTGTGGACACGTTGCTGTCTGTCAGCCCACTATAAATGTGACGCATCTGCTGTTAGTCTTTGTGTCACTTCCCTAAGTACACCACAACTCCCTGTGTACGTAAATTCGTAGTGCCAAAATATTACCCTGTACTCACCCAGTCACTCTATAAGCACTAGGTAGTGAGGGGGGACGTATCACCTATACTACCTCGCATATATATCTATGACCACAAGTTCATAAAGTCCCTGGAAATATTGTTAAACATACATATAAATACATATACAAACAAATGGATGATAACAGTAAGTGGTGCCTATAAAACGCTAGACGCATAGGCTAGTGACACGCATACAGATGATTACATAGAAATAAACACTACTAACATTGACATGCCCATGTAAAAACACAACTGTACGCGTAATATATAAATATAAACTGACACCGACCACTAGACAGTAGAAATGACGAAAGATCACAATAATCACATATATCCGACCACAACAAATATCATATGTAAATATAACGAAAAGAAGAAAGAGAAAGGGAAAAAAAATTATAGCATAAAAATATACATAAATCTGACGTCAGACATCTAGGCTCTAGATATTGGTTAGGACTATTCCAATGCCACTGCACGACACGATAACTCATTAACGTTTTCCTTACAAACCAATATCTTAGCACCAGAAATACCCACGTTTCACAAGGCCTATCCTGATGTAGATAGAGATCGCAAAAAGTGCCTATCAGCAACTACATGTAATAATATATATATATATATATATATATATATATATATATATATATATATATATATATATACATATATATATATATATATATATATATATATATATATATATATATATATATAGACAAACGATGACGACAGTTAAGACGATGAGAGAGCAAACAAAATGTCTAACTGGTTGGCCGACAAATATGTGCCTATTAATGATAATCCGTCGCCACAAGTTCGTTTTTGTTAAAATAATTTTTCACAATATGCTGGGAATGTATATTGGTAAATGTTCCAAAATGTCTACGATATTCCAAATTTGCTGCGTGGTGACTTAATTTTACTTGGTGATCACAAGTTCAAACCGTCGAAAAAATTGAAGATAATGATTGATTATCCACAATGTTCTGTCTCGACACAGTCCGTCACATTATTGTACTTTCCTTGGATGTGGTGGCTCCAAAGTAATAATCCAAACGTCTTTTCTACTTTCGTTGCGGAGATGGCGCTTTGCTGTATCATAAATGTTATGGATTTCCGTTACCCGACAAGATTCACCAAAAACAAACAAAATTGGCAGCAAACGTTCAGCGCTTTAAACTTGTATATATGAATCCTTATTGGCAACGAATTCCGACCATGGTTGCGATGACGCCACGTAAAAAATGTTTGCTCATAACAGAATAATGATGACAAAGGGCTTGAACAAAGACGAAACATAAAGTCTGGCTTTCTTTCAAAACAACCTTGTTTTGTTCATTCACAATGTGTCATCTTGACCACACTAGGCTGTGGAGATTTTCTCAGTAACTGCTTACTGTTAAACAGCCTTGCCACCCAAGGTCATCCTTCTCAGCCCCACCCGGCTGCTCTCGTATCTCTCCCCTCCCCGAGAGAGAGAGAGAGTTTATCGTCGCCTTGCGACCAAACAGTGCTCTTGCCTTCTCACACACACCAAATGTCCCACCACACACAGGACTTCTAAACGAAATTGCTCACTGTCTTAAATCTTTGGTTCAATCCTGTCTTTATCACCGACAGCAACAATGTCCAACTGTGATGCTCCGCTCTTGTTGCAAACACTGTTTTGTTCACTTGTTCACGCGACTTTTACCTGTGCTCGATGTTTGTGCCTAGTGACCAACCCCCGTCACCACACACTCTTCGTCGATCTGTGCCGTGTCTTCTCCTGGCGCCCCGCCTCGTCTGTTTACGTGTGCTGACCGCCGTTAATTTACCTGTAGTGTGACCTTCACGTAAACCGTATGCGAGCTTGCGTGTTTACTCCCGTCTGTCTGTGTGAATTATCTGGCGCACACACCGAAGAGTTCACATTAATTTCTTTAAGCAATAATATCCAATTTGTCAAGGGTTTGTTAGTTTGATGGAACGAATTCACCAGATAATAACTCCTCTCTCAGCGAAGAGCCCACAGATATCTCAGACTGACAACAATGTTTATATTGTTCTTGACCGTACGTAGCCTTCCAGATAATTAATATATCCCCGTCGTCCTTGACCGGAGAGAAACCAGATGTCACATGACGTTCTTGATGATAATATCACGAAGTTCTTACGATGATATGTTCGTGATATGGTCGTGTGATGGTCGTTGTCTAGGTAACGATACTCCTGGTGGGTCAATTGAACTATCTACATGTCTTACAATATAACTCACCCCTGCAGTGCCCGTTCACCAGTCATGAAACAAGATTGAGTTGGCGCACATAATCCTTTATTACAGAAAGAACACGGACAAACAGAACATGTTTATAAATCTAGAACACAATGTAATCCACCGAATAAATATATATTCCTCACACCTCTATACGCACACATCAATGCCTTCTCCAAGCCTGCTGAATCTCCAATTCACAATAAAGGTAATCCAGCTACTATCCCCGGCTGAACTTCACACAATACAACCCATCCACTGGGTCTAGCCTCCATTAACTCTCCAAACCCCACTGGGTTTTTAGGCCTTCATCAACACTGGGAGAACCACACAACACAAGACCTGACCGCAGCCCGTCTAAACTCCCATGTCCTCGACAACCGATCCCTTCGGCACCAAGACCTCAACTCCCCCGTCAATCTTTGTCTCTGTCTCTTTAAACCATTCTATGCCCTCACAATGCCCCCCACACAACACACACAAACGCTATCTCATCGCTCCCTGTCTGCCCCTTCTTGCAGCCCCTCTGCCTTACACCCTTCCCCGTTTATCTCCTTATATTTTCTTTCCGGTGAATGCCCTTTCACCTCGTGAACTGTTTATATTGTACGGCCACTCACCTTAATGCCAATAAACACAGGCATGTGTCAGCTATCTTAGGATATCCTCGTCAGGTAGGGACAGTCATGAGCCACAGGTGACATCAGACCGTCATCCAGCTGTTCATGGCAAAATCATAACGAATAAATGTAAACTTGGAAATAAATTTAACATGGGAATTAAATTTCAAGTAGGAACATGGAATGTTAGGACATTAAATAAGTTGGGACAGGTGAGTGATGTGTTAAGAGAAATGAAAAGCATCAAAATAAAGAATATTCTAGGCATAGGTGAGATGAGATGGAAGATATCGTGCAAAATTATAACTGTCAAACACACAATAATTTATTTTGGAGGGGATACACACGAGATGCACCTCGTTCAAATCAAGCATTTTAAATACTGCAAAAATAACATGAGGAACCATGACAAAACGCAAAACACGGTTAAAGAAAATTACAAGTTGGTGGAAAGCAGAAGTAAAGGAAGCGGTAAAAGGCAAAAGGGTTAAATATAAAAAGTGGTTGAAGAGCAAACAGGAATGTGATTACATAGAATATAGAATAGCGAGAAGACATGTGAATAGAATAGTAAAGAGGGAAAAACAAAAAGACTGGAAAGAGTATGGAGAAACCCTAAATAAAAACTACAAGGAGGCAACTAGAAACTTCTACAAAAAGATAGGTGCATTGCAAACCAGAGGAGAACCATTTGACCCAACTGAAATAATTAACAGCGAAAATGGAGAACCAATAAATGAACAAAAACAAATCCTAATAAGATGGAAGCAGTATTTCGAACAACTTCTCAACATCCCATCAGATGTCACAGGAATTCAATAGACCTATACAGATGTCACCGAAGAACTAGAACCAGACATACTAAAAGAAGAAATTATAGAAGCCATCAGATTAGCTCCATTGAATAAATCACCGGGACAGGATGAAATACCAAATGAACTAATTAAAGCAGCAAGAGAAGTAAGAACAGCTTGGCTACATAGACTATTCAACCATGTTTAGGTAGAACAACAGACACCACGAGACTGGAGAAACGCCATAATTATCCCAATTTGGAAAAACAAAGGCAGCAAAGGAGACTGCACACAATACAGAGGCATTTCACTGTTGAGTCATACTGGGAAAATATTTTGCAAAATTCTAGAAAAAAGATTACGAACTACTTTAGAACCCCAGCTAAGCGAAACACAGCTTGGATTTAGGAAAAACAAAGGATGCACACATGCCATTTTTTGCTCTTAGACAACTTATAGACAAATCAATCGAATTCAATGAAACACTCTACTTAGCCTTTGTCGACCAAGAAAAGGCATTCCATAGAGTAGATAGAAACAAGTTGTGGGAAATCCTTAAACAATATGGAGTGAGTACACAACTAACAAACCTATGTAGAAGTTTATACAACAACAGTGAATGCATAGTGAGAGCAACTGGAGGACACTCAGAACCCTTCACCATAAGATCTTGAGTACTACATGGTTATGTCCTGCCCCCTCTCTTGTTCATAACATATATAGACAACATATGTAAAGAAACCAGCCATCAGAGACAGCAAGAATACCGTATGACGAGAACACAGAAGAAGAACCATCTGCAAATCTAACCATTATAGAACTCCTGTTTGCGGATGACCAAGCACTAATAGCAAAATCAGAAGCTGAATTACAAGACCACATAAATAGTCTAAACGAAATGTGTAGGGAACATGACATGAAAATTAGCACAAGCAAATCAAAGGTAATGACTATAACAAAAGAAGAACAAACAACAACAATTCACCTAAACGAACATCCCTTGAAACAAGTAAAGAGTTTCAGTACCTAGGAAGTATAATATCATCAAATGGCAGATCAGAAGACGAGATCGATAATAGATGCAATAAGGCAAATCAACTCATTGGACAAATGGCACCAATACTAAAGAACAAACATGTATCAATAACTACTAAGAAAGCACTTTACAACACAATCTTCCTGCCAATTCTATGCTACCAACGCCAAACCTGGACAATGACAGAAAAAGAGACAAGAAAAATCACAACAACAGAAATGAGGTTCCTGAGAAGAATACTCAACGTATCAAGAAGAGATAAGATCAGAAATGAAGATATCAGGACTAAAGTGGGGGTTAAAGCAGCACTAAATTTTATCAGAAAGCAGCAAGTCAAATGGTTTGGCCATGCAAGTAGGTTACCAGTCAACAGCATACCACAACAAGCAATGATGTACAGACCAGATGGCAAAAGAGGAAGAGGCTGACCACGTAAACGTTGGACGGAGGGAATAGCAGGGTCCATGGAAATATCGATATATGAAGCCCATAATCAGGCACTCTCACGAAGTTTATACTTCACCTCGACACCGCAAGGTACAAGAGGAACATGATGAGATGAGATGAGACATACGAGATAGGAGTGGAACTACTATTTGATTAAAAATAACAGCCAAGTCAATTAATGATTACTGGTGTATTTCAGATAGAGTTATGATCAAAATGAAAGGCAAACCAATAGATATAAATATTATGTAAGTATACGCACCAACAACAAGTAGCAGCACTAAATGTCTCCTTGCATTATCTACGGGAGGAGGCTGGAGCACTTATGGAGATAGCCATGTGTAATGAAGGATATCTTTTATAAATCAAAGACGTAGAGGTATGCGGCAGGCGGGGCTCCCTTCTGGTGCCAGGAGGGTAGTGTCGTACATGAAGATCTCCAGTGGCGATATCTTGAACACAGTGGTCTCCGTGGCGAAATGGTTCAGCCACCTATGTCACGCCCCGGAAGTTGTGGGTTCGACTACGGATACGCCTTATGGTTCAGCCGGTTCTGTGGCGAAGGAGTTACAGAAGCAATTCGTATTCTCGCATACCGCGTTCACAACACATCTATGGGCCATTTGGAAGCAGACCGCCTTGCGCTGATTTTCATACAATGGTATTAGTGCTGGTCGTTCAGAAAGCAATGGCAAACTTCTGAACATAAGCTTGCCAAGAATTCACAAACAGCCAAAAATGCTGGGATTGACGGTGACGTCATGTGAAGTAAATATGCCTAGCCTGTTTTTATGCCTCTAATTCTCTTCTCCCTTTTGTTTTCGATCTCCCTCTATGTCGTTGTTCCAGTGCATTATTCACACAACCATCTATCGACTCTATGTTTGATAAACTCATTAGACGATATTTTCTTAGCCGGTTTATCAGCTCATCCAGCATTATCTTCTTCTCTATCTCTAATATCTTTAGTCACTACTGTTGTCACAACGTTCTCAGTGAAATGTTAGGGCTATATTTTAGGACCGTACCTGAACACGCAAACTACTAAACGAAAACTTGCCAAGAATTCAACAACAGCAGTATGATGTTGGTGTTGACAGCGATGTCCTGTAAATATTAGGACATTCAGCCCTGATTGCCCTATACTATTACTGGATATTCATTCATTCATTAACTTGCATTTCCTTTGCAGAACCTCGCTCCTATAACAACCTTCCGGAAAACCTCTCGATCATAAACAAGATGTCCCACGTCCGATACACCCATCTGGAGATCATCCGTCAAGTCCTGCACCCATTTTTTCTTTGACCTTCCTCTTCCTCTCTGTTCGGGCAGATACCCCTTGTGAGGTTTTTTGTGGGTTTATAGAGAATTACAGAAGTTCTAATGAGTGACGTTCTATAAAGTATATCTCTCTATAAAAGATACAGGTTAGTAACAGCAAGTGTTGTCTAGAGGTATTGATATTTATTCTCGCATAACCCTTGTAGAGAAACCATTCAGAATTTTGGCTCACCGAGTACCCCCACTGTGAGAAATTAGACCTAAGTTAAGTTCTACACAGAATTATTTATAGATGATTTCTCTTCTAGGCCATATATATATATATATATATATATATATATATATATATATATATATATATATATATATATATAGATCTTGGCAGTTAGCCACAGTAACCAATGAAAGCAGTTCTCTCATCTTCCAGCTGACTGTGCTCTGGTCGCCAACCTCATTTTTGATCTCATTACTTATTTCAAGTGACACAAGACACTTGGACAAATGATCACATTGACAATTGTACCATTGTAGTGAACATAAACAACAACAACTGTATTTTACACTGGTTGAACAAGACAACATGAGAAGATCTTGACAACAGTTGGACAAACATTCACAAAGAATGATCACACCAACAGGTTAGACAAGTCATACATCATGGAAGATACTTGACAACAACCACACAGACTTTCACAATCTCTGTAACCAACAGCAACAGTAGAGTAACAGTCACCATGAAGATGCTTGACACCTGTTGGACATTTCTTTCTCAACAATGTACAAGACAATCACAGAGACATGTATCTCAAAAACTGTTCTCTTACTACTAATACTTTATTAATGTCTGATGAGGTCAAGTGAAGACTCAGGCTTCATATTCTGCCAACAATTTACATCTCAAATATGTTTATATGCAAATTATAGTGACATTATCTATGAAAACCCAAACACATCACTCAATATCCCCACAGAAACATCAATCTAAATAAACCCTCCTCCTTCACATATCTACACCATAGGTTATCCTACATCACAACACTTTAATCATGCTATCACTTTTTCAACCGTCAAATGAGGAAAACACATGATAAACCTATAGCCGGGCACAAGTATAGGGAGACACTGCTATACTGATCCGTGTACCGTCTTTTAGCACCAATGGAGGTGTTGGGAATGTCTCAGGTTTCAGCTTTCCCCATAATGTTTTTCCAGTTTAGGCTATTCCCTACTTTGACTAGTCCGAAGCAAGTGACAAACATGCCCTTCCGAAAGGTGAGTAGACTGTTCGCAAAGTTGATAATTTGGGATTAGTTTTACTTTTCCAGCAGAGGAAGATCTAAAAACTATGATGTCCCATCATTCTTCTCTGCCAGTCTATCTCCCACAACAGGTTCTGATGTAACTGAATCACCACACTTAATTATCACTAATCCATTTTTGGGAATTTGCTCTATGTTCTATACTTCTTCTCCATTAGCTTTCAGCCAATATTAATAATAACTGTGATATAGTCTGCTCCAAGTGCACCTTTAATGTCCACTCTTAGCCAGTAGTGACATGCTGAAAACCAGGTGATCTCTCCTCTTAAGGTTTCTTCTTGAATTTATCTTGAAGATATAGCCTGAGCTTTTACAAAATTGGAGAGTATCCCTGTCTTAGGCTTTTAAGAAAGACTTTTCTTCAGTGCCATCTGTATAGGCCAGAATTAGTGGATTCAGGCTGAATCTTTGCAACCTGTTGTTCATTTTGGTCTTTTTGGAGTCTGACTTTTCAGCTGGAGTTGAAGACTAGAGCTCAGGACTTCCCTGGAATTGTCCTGGTGATTGAAAAGGGCCTCCTCCATCTTTCTCATTCTCTGTTAATAAACAAAGGCACAACATGTGTTTTACATCTATTGAACCATTGTCACAGTTATACAGTACTATCACAGATTCAGAGAGGAATGGGAGGGGAAAGGGGAGTGTGATATTCGAACACCCGCCTCTCACTGATGATGAAGTGCAATTTTATTTGGGGGTTTGGGGTGATATCCTTTCTCCAGGTTCATCCCCAAAACCGTGAAGTCATAGGCACATACTCCTAATCAGAGGCAGCTTCACACAATTATCTTGTAAATTCTCACAATGAGTAGATCACAGGGACCGGTGTACCATGAGAACAGACAGTGTGATTAAGCACCAAGAAGTAGGCATTGTATGGCAGAAATCATGCACTAGAAATGCTTTCACATGTGGAATACACATAATGAAAGAAAACATGAATTTTCCGTGACAAATAGCATGAGCCTTCCCATGTATTCATCTGACAAACACTGTAGGTTAATTTCCACAGTGCAATGCAGTCCTGCAAACATGGATATAATAAGTGTCTTTACTTTTACAAATATGAGAAGTTAATTATATAAATACCATCTCATTCATTCAAACATTCTCAGCCATTATAAGGGAGAAATTACATGCAGTATATAGCATCACACATTCTGAAACATAACTGCCAAAGGTAACTCTCAAGAGCGATGTACAGTTTGGTTAAGAATGGTCATGATAGGCACTCAACGAATGTTCAGAATGCACAAAGGTTTTGCCATATGCATTGAGCGTGGTTTACAGTCATAAGCATATGCAAATCATCAAATCAGACAGACAATAGACATGGTAAGAATGTTTCACTGCGGTAGACATGACAGGTTTTGAGCGGCAGTTTTAGAGTCACTGTACCGAAGTCCTGTCTTCTTTTTACATTTTCTCAAGAAAATACTCGGCCATTCGTCTCTCTCTCACTTCATCAGGTTTACACATAACATATTAAATGATTTAGGTACCTGGAGTGCAGATGACCACCTCCTAAAGAATGCTTTTGGGCAAATTTTACCACTGCATCTTGAACATGTCCCTACGGGATGGAATCAAGGCTTCGACTGGCGGGCTAATTATGTATTAAGGAGCGTTACCAGCCCAAGGGTTACCCAATCAAATTGAGACCCCACCATTCATCTACCCTCTCTCGATCTAGAATCTACGTTTCTATTTTTAGTTAGGGTATCACGACGGCTTACGTGGTTAACTACTGAGTATTGAGAAATGTAAATGGACTGGGGATGCGAACGTCTGAAGACATCATGCCACACCCCTCCACTATTGTTGTCTCCAAACTTTCGTAACGTTTCAAGTGACCAAAAGATTTCAATGTTCATTGTTTTATCGCCGTTAGTAACCAACCTTCTTCAATATTCGGCTCTTGAAGTATGGGTGCATTTGTTCTTTTCTTTAAATAGTATATGCAAATAAAAAAAATATACGTAAACATATCCTAACCTGACAATTAGGTCACGGCAATTATCATCATCGTGTATCATGCATCCCGCAGAACGTCGCTCTCATCACGGCCCGTCGCAGAAAATCACGATCTTTTGCCAGTTCCCCTTCCTCATTTATTTCCATGCCCAAGGCGTCTCCCCCCCCCCCCGCCCCATTGTCACGTGTTCAATGTCGTGTTGGTCAACCCCTGGCTCCTCTCCCAGGAACTACGCCTTCTAACCCGGTTCTGACCAAACCACGTGACACTTAACATGGTCAACATATGTCAGTTTCCGAGACATCACGTGATTAGTGAGACAGTTTTATTCCGTAACAAACTGTCAAACATCTGGAAGTCAAAGACACTCAGCAAACACACAAAACTTGAAATCTTCAACTCTTGTATGATTCCAGTGTTAACGTATGGATGTGAAAGTTGGAAATCAACTGTAGCTTTAGATAAATAATTAGATACTTTTGAGAACAAATGTCTTAGAAGACTTCTAAACATCCACTGGACAGACTTCAGAACCAATACGCAAATAAGACAAGAGACTAAGCAAGATACAGTATCCAATAAGAATATTTATTAGAAGACGCCGTTGGAACTACATCGGCCATGTACTCAGAATGGACAAGACAAGACTCCCCTACCAAGCCCTCATATGGTCACCGGTAGGGTAAAGTAAACGGGGAAGACCAAGAGAGACCCTGCATAGAACCATCATCAGAGAAGGCTCATTCAATGGCCAAGTAAATATCCAAGATCTACAACAGGTAGCAGCGAACCGCCAAGCATGGAGAGTCAGGACTTCTGCCCTATGCGCCGACTTAGGCTGAAGAGGAAAGACTAACTAACTAAGTTATGTAGAAATAAAGGCATTAATAAATATACAATTCTCTTTATTTAACAAATAACAATATAGTCGGGAAAATATGTTTTGTTCTTGTGTTATTTGTTTTTAAATTAGATTTACTAAATCAGTTTCTGTTATTTCCCGTTTCTCTCATAGAACCAGGACACGAAGAGTTCTTGATTGATTTCTGGTACATTCCTTATACCATCATCATCATGTGCCATATGTAGATAAACGATATGGTTCGCCGTCTTACACGATCACCAGAATCTGGGATGAGGGTTGTGTTCCTAATGCCTCTCAGAGTCAGGGCATCAGCATTGGATTGAGTTCTGTTTTGATCCTCATAATTTCTGGTATTTCCTATATATTATGGTTGGGATTTCCGATCCAATATCCCGCAGTCTGGTGAAGGTGATCATATCTGCGCACTACCTTGCGTCTCGGGTGTTGTAATTTCTTTCCGATGTTGATATTCCTCCATGCCATGATGCCAAACCGCACAGATTAGTCTCTCCTTAGACGGGTCTGCGTGTCCACTTCTTAACCCTTTGCAAATAAAGCTTGTTTGTTCGTTCGTCCGTCCATCCGTCCGTTCGTTCGTTCGTTCCTTCGTTCGTCCTGCCTTTCTTCTGCTCCAACTGTACCGTTGTGACGACATACTGCAGTGTTCCCTTTCTCACGACACATCCACAAACTTATTGTGGGATAACCGCCATCAGCGATTAAAGCGTCTCCAAGCTGGAGATCAGGATGTGAGCACACGGCAGGAGAAGGACACACGGGAACACTCTGCCCTGGGAAGTGTGACGGACGTAATGAACGCGAGGTACTCGTCGAGAGAGAGAGAGAGAGAGAGAGAGAGAGAGAGAGAGAGAGAGAGAGAGAGAGAGAGAGAGAGAGATGTGTATACTTCTGACGACTACAGACCTGCTGTGAGCTCGCCAGTGAACATTGATTAACGTTTGTCAGTGTGTAAAAACTCATTTGTTTAAAAAAAAAATATGGGCGTTCTGTTCTCCAAGGATAGAAGCCCCATGAGGTTCCTCGTCACTGTGTATCATCCGGGTGACCGCCTCTGCTGCAGAGCCTGGCCAGATGACGTGCAGATACTACACTTTGATCTTAGCCAAAGGGCCGATAAATAAAAAAAGACGAAAATTATTTGGCCTCTCAGAGGCCTACCATAAATAAAACATTTGATGCAAGACGTGCCCTCGCGATTGGATGTTTAAGATATGCATCTATTATTCTAGGAAAGCCAAGAAAGCAGATTATAAAAATGTATTGCGCAAAAATGTAAGTACAATATTTACTTGTGTTAATAAGCTGTTAATGTTTCTTTAATATATCTAACTTAAAATACTGAGGAGTAATATTAAGGGTTAATTTACAAATGAATTTAATGAAAAATTAACAAAGTAGTCGCCAGAAATGTAAATGTTAGAAATATTTTTAGATTGGGTAATGTCCCTTAATATGGTAAGTTGTTATTTCCCATGCTTTAATTTATTTTATTTGTCCCTTCTGTTTAGGTGGTTTCTTCAGAAGTTGTTTGGACATAATTATTTATACATTCGGTCACCAATCAACAATTATGCTAGCCTGTTGTTATGATAATCTGGACATGCTCTAAATAAATAATACAAAAAATAAACAAGCAAAGTACCGTTATATGATGTCATGTGCACAATATTTGGTTTTCATTATGATAATTAGCGTAGTCAGTAGCAGTCTTTTACCTTTTTCATGACGGGAAACATACTGACCAATACGTAGATGTTAACAGCAACTAGAGAAAGATTGTTAAACTGCTACATATATACTTGGACGCAGAGGTGTTTTCAAGGCGCCAGGTTTCATACTGGCCAAGACCTACTAACACGCCCTAGCCGTGCGTACTGGCTAACGTAGTAGGATCGCTGATTCTTCCGAAGTCGGAGAGTATCTGCCTGCATGGCGAGGAACCACCAGTCTGCACACCAATAAGCCAGACATGGGGCAACGGATACTTACGCAAACCGCAGTTCGGTATGACATTACACTGATGTTGGACAACAGGATGTCTTCATCCGAGATGCAGGACTTCACGCTGAAGTTCACAGCCAGCGAACGCAAGCAAGCAGCAAGCTACATATATTGTGTACAATTATATGGATGTGAATCGTGTACAGTAGTAAGAAAAGCTGGCAAACATCTGTTGGCAGTGGAAAAAAACAAAGAATATCATGGAGAAAAAAATACAATTAGAAAGTCCTGCAAGGAAAAAATGAAAACCATACATTGATTAGAGAAATTAAACATAAACAGACACGATTATTTAAGGCACGTGTTTAATCAAGAAACCAAGAAAGAACTAGACAATTTAGTAACAACCTACAAATTTGTGGTGGAAAGAAAAAAAGGGAGATACATATCTGGATGGTTAGACCACGTAACATAACTGAGACCAGAACACAAATCTGACCCACGACTCTGGTGATGGTGTGAGACGGCGAAACATGGCTGAACATGATTATCTACAAGACACATGATGATGACTAACAAATCAACACAAATGAAAAGTAGTAAGCCCTGGCTTTATAGAGTTCCCACTGATAACGTCATGAGAGTCGTCTCTGGAGATACGGAGTTCGTGCTTTGTGCGACGCTTGCGACAGGCCGCTCTGCGGAAAGACACCGAGACATATGGGATAAAACCTGCTGCAATGAAATCGGCCCTCTAGCCTTTAAACCACGTGTTCCTTGTTTATCCCGCACTCTCCACCGAGCTTCGGACCTTGTGTATAACCCATCGCCGAATACAGAACCACCTGTACCGCCTTGAGGAGCAGCAGTATGAGAGAAGTCGTACACTCAACGGTCAACCCGTCTAGTCACTAGTCGTGTGTACCAGGTTGACAAACGCAGATGAGAGCTCGAGAAGTTAGTTAGTCTTTCCTCTTGAGCATAAGTCGGCGCATAGGGCAGAAGCCATGGCTCTCCATGTCCGGCGGTTCGCTGCTACCTGTTGTAGAGCTTAGATGTTCTCTTGGTCGTTGAATGAGCCTTCTCTGATGATGGTTCTACGCAGGGTCTCTCTTGGTCATCCCCGTTTTCTTTTCCCTACTGGTGACCATATGAGGGCTTGGTAGGGGAATCTTGCCTTGTCCATTCTGAGTACATGGTCGATGTAGTTCCAACGGCGTTTTCTTATAAAATTGGATACAAGATCTTGCTTAGTCTCTTGTCTTATTTGCGCATTGGTTTTGTAATCTGTCCAGTGGATGTTTAGAAGTCTTCTAAGACATTTGTTCTCAAAATTGTCTAATTTTTTAAATCTAAAGCTACAGTTGATTTCCAACTCTCACATCCATACGTTAGCACTGGACTCACACAAGAATTGAAGATTTCAAGTTTCATATGTTGGCTGAGCGACTTTGACCTCCAGATGTTTGACAGTCCATTGAAGGCACCAGATGCCAGTGCGATTCCTGATATTTCTGGTGTAGAGTCCTCATGTAGATGTCATTTTGCTTCCTAGGTATGTGAAGCTGTTGACTTTTTCAAGAACATGGTTGCTTAATTTGGTGTGGTCTGAACTGTTGGTAAGATCAATAGTTTTTGTTTTTGTGGTGTTAATTTGGAGAGCAATTTGTCCTGAAACATTTTTGACATGGTTTATTTTCTCTTGGGCATCTGGGTGTGTTAAACTCAAAAGCACTACGTTGTCGGCAAAGTCCAGGTCTTCTAGAATTTTGTCAACCCAATGGATACCCCTCTTTGTGTTGTTTGGGCATTTGCGCATGACCCAATCGATAGCTATTCCAAAGAGCATCGGTGACAAGACACAGCCCTGTTTCACTCCCGTTTCCATTGAGAGCAAGTCAGAGTTTCCTGATTCTGTTCTCACGCAGCAACGTGTCTCCTTATAGAAAGATTTTATGACGTTGGTATATTTGGTAGGAAAACCATAGATGTCAAGTAGATTACAAAGTGAAGGATGGTGGATACTGTCGAAGGCTTTTTGAAAGTCGACAAAGTTGGTTATTAATATCTACTGGAATTCTACAGTCTTCAATGATTATTCTAAGAGTGAAAATATGGTCTATACATGACCGTTTTGGTCTGAAGCCAGCTTGTCCTTCTCTGAGCCTTTCATCTATAGACTTTTTCAATCTCTCAAGTAACATGCTACAAAAATGTGTTCCTGGTACTGACAGTTGGGTGATACCACGCCAGTTATTGCAATCAGACATATCAACTTGTTTTGGCAGTTTAAAAATTACACCATCCTTCCACTGTTGTGGTGGGGATTCGTTTTCCAGATTTCATTGATCAGCTGTAACAAACGTTGTAAGGTATTCTCATCTGCTGCTTTGAGCATTTCACCTGAGATGTCATCTTCACCAACAGCTTTGTTCGTTCTTCAATTTTTGTGATGGCTGCTTTAATCTCTTCCATTGTAAATGACTCACAGGAGGCATCTAGTGGTGGCATGGTGATTTCTCCATCCAGGTTGGGAACACTGTCAGGCTGCTGTCTATTTAATATTTCTTTGAAATATTCTGCCCATCGTTGCTTTTGGTGGTCATCGGATAACAGTAGTTTACCTTGTTTGTCTTTGATGGGTTTGTTTGGTGTAGGTGAGTGATTGCATAGTTGTTTCATGATGTGGAATACGGCTTTGTTGTTTCCAGTTTCGGCAGCCGATTCGGCGTCGGCGGCCGAGCTGTGTTTAAAGCTCGAGAAGTATTGCTTTACAAATGTGAGACAAGGGTGTGCATTACCCCGAGGTCTGTACAATGTTTATTGAGTAAGCACATTTAAACTGGTAGAAAGAAGACTGGAATCACATTAAATATGTTGCATGACGTCGCGAACCACCCCAACATCACAGGTCGATGTTCTAGGCAATTTTAGGTTCAGAAATGTCCCATTGCAGGCTCCGTGGCGAAGGAGTTACAACGCAATTCGTAATCCCACATACCGCGTTCGAAACACAGCTGCGGGCGATTTGGAAGCAAACCGCCTAGCGTTGGTTTCCCATCAAAATATATGAGTGCTGGTCGTTAAGAAAGCAATGGCAAACTACTGAAAGTAAATTAATAAAACACTACAAACAGACAAAAGTGCTGGGGTTGACTGCAACGTCATGTAAAGGATTTACAACTAATTGTTCTTAAAGTTTACCATTGCTTTCTGAACGAGAAGTCAATATACAAGTCCAACTGACAAGAGTAGGGATTGAACCGCCGTCAGGGCACCAGAAAATTATGCGCAAGCGCATTAACCAAGCGGCCACGAAGACCTCTTAACTCCATACAGGAGGAGCAGCAATAAACAGTTAAATATACACTGACCATTGTGTTTTAACCGAACCTTAGCAGAGTTAATTGTTAACATTCTTCTTCTTCTTCTTCTTCTTCAGCGTTCCGAGCCATTGAGGTTTTTTGCTGCAGATACAAGCCGTCTCCATTCGTCTCTCTGGTTGACCTTCTCTTGCCAGTCGTTGATTCCAAGTGCTTGTAGGTCTGTATATATATTATCTCTCCACCGTCTTCTTGGTCTACCTCGGGGTCTACAGTCATTTATTTCCTGAGTGTAAGCGAGTTTTGTTTCCCTATTATCTTCCATTCTTTCTATATGCCCCAGCTATTGTAGTCTATTAGCCTTCATAATACCAGTGATTAGCAGGGACTTAAACAGATAATAAATGTCTTTGTTACTTCTTTTCCACTCTCCACTTTGTATATCCCTAATGGGTCCAAAGATGCGTCTTAAAACTTTGTTCTCAACGGTTTGTAATGAGGCTTCGTCTCCTTTCGTTGTATTCCAGGTTTCAAAGCCATACAGCACAACTGGTCTGATCAGTGTTTTGTATATTGTGATTTTGGTGTTACGAGATAACGCATTTGATTTTAGTAGATGTTGTAGTGTATAGTATATCTTATTTCCGGAATTGATTCTAGTTTGTATTTCTTCCCTTGTGATGTTGGAGCAGTTGAAGATTGTACCCAGGTATTTGTATTTTTCCGTTCTTTTAATGGTCATATTATCTATTTGTATGTGGCCAGAGTTTTTAGCCATTCCTTCTCTTAAAATTACCATATATTCTGTCTTATCTTGGTTGATAACCAGCCCAATTTGCTGAGCTTTTTCCTTTAAGTGAGTCAATATTTCCAATGTCTTTTCTTCATTTTCCCTATAATATCTATATCATCTGCATAACCAAGCAGCTTGGATGTTCCTCCAATATCACAGTCCTCCTTTACCTTCCTTACAACTTTCTCTAGAGCCAGATTGAAGAGTAGCATCACCCTGTTTCAAGCCGGATGTTTTTTGGAAGGGGTCTGATTTCCTGCCTTTATATGTTACTATATTATAAGTATCTTTCATGCATAGTCTGGTCATGTTGATTAACTTCCTTGGTATTCCAAATTCCTGCATAGCATTCCATAGACTATTCCTAAGGACACTATCATAAGCCTTTTTAAAATCCACAAACATGTTATGGAGATCTATTTTATATTCCCAATTTTTCTCGGCTATTTGTCGTAAGATAAATATCTGATCTATTGTTGATCTGTTTTGTCTAAAACCCGCATGGTAGTCACCTAATATGTCTTCTGAATATGGTTTCAGTCTATTTAGTAATACTGCGGATAGTATCTTATAGCTTGTGGACAGTAGTGATATTCCTCTATAATTTTCACACTGGAACTTGTCTCCTTTCTTAAAGATAGGTATCAATAATGACTCTTTCCAGTCATGGAGTAATTCTTCTGTCCTCCAGATTTTTATTATTAGTTCGTATAGCTTGAGATGTAATGCATGGCCACCTGCCTTTATATATTCAGCAGCAATTACATCAGTCCCAGTTGCCTTATTGTTTTTAAGTCGTGTGATTACATATAGGATTTCTTCAAATGTAGGTTCTTCAATTTGTGGTTCGCATGTTAGAACCTCTTCCTGTGGGAAAATGTGACTTGGAGCTTCACAATTTAGTAATTCAACAAAAATTCTTTCCAAGTGTTGCACATTGCCTCATTGGTATTTATCATATTCCCATTTTTGTCTTTTAAACCATATATGTTTTGTTGGTGCCCTCGTTTAATTGACTTCAGTTCTTTAAAAATCTTTCTGGATTCATTTTTCTGGTGATTAGTTTCCATATCTTTGATTATATTACTCATATATTCTCGCTTCTGCTGTCGAACTATTTTTGTAGCCTCATTACATTCATTTCTATATTGCTATTCCTTTTGGATGTTGTTGATGTCATTTAGCCATAGCTGTCTGGCATTCTTTTTCCTAATTACTGCTTCTTCACATTTTGTATTAAACCATCTGTTCTTTCTATGTGTGGTTAACACACCGAGACATTCTTCTGCGGTAGATTGAATTGTATTCTTTATGTGCAACCAAGTATGGTTAACCTTATTGTTAACATTAAGCGATCGAAATGACCGGATATTAAAATAAAGTAAACAAAAACAATGGTTATCAACACTGACAGCATCAAGCCACTTTTGAATATTAATGTGAATGGAAAGCCATTTGTGTTGGTCAATCGATTTTCTTACCTATATTAATTAACAAGAGACGATGACAGGTGAGAGGCAGAAATAAGTAAGAGAATGTAGATAAAGTAACATACAACGATCTATATATTGTTTAATCTAGCATGGACGAATGGATAAGAGCTCTCGGACATAAACATCCGGTGTGCTGATGCTGAGATAGGGGTTTCAACCCCTACACCGGACAGCTGGACTAAAATGTTGACATCTCGTCCTTGACTTGAGGACTTAAATTACAAGTACCTCTGATGCCAGTGTGGGTAAGCCTGATGGAGAAGGAAACTTGTATTAAGGGAAAGGTAATCCACGCCCAAAATTCAGTCCAGTGATACTAAAAATGGTTTTTATGGAGAATTGTTGAGATCAAAGCAAGAGAGAGAGAGAGAGAGAGAGAGAGAGAGAGAGAGAGAGAGAGAGAGAGAGAGAGAGAGAGAGAGAGAGAGAGAGAGCGAGTAACAACAACATCAAACACAACCAAGCTTGCAACAAAATTAAGCGATTCTGATATCGAATACATTTTAAATTACCAATACAAATTACTAGCGATCAAGTGTTACGGTTACTGTATATTATGGTTTGGAGTGGGTTCGCCTGATGGAGAGGGGCACTGGTAATAAGGTATATCAGATATGTTCACAGTCAATACAGGAGTGAGACATGGATGTGTGCTCTCTCCCGTGCTATTTAATATCTACATGGACAGAATATCCAAAGAAGCAAGTCTTGACAGAACAGATTCAGAACATTTAGAACTCTCTATTCCGGATGAAACAACTGACCCACGGGAAATAAATGACCTTCTATTTGCAGACCATCAGTGCCTGTTTTATAGCGCCGAGGGCAGACTACAAAATTATATTACTAATCTGAGTTCAACCTGCAGCAGATACAATATGAGTATAAACACAGCCAAAACCGAAGTAATACAAGTTAGCAGATCACCGGGCCCACTAAGTATACAAATAAATAGCACACCTCTGAAACAAGTTAAAGAATTCAAATATCTTGGTAATATGATGACAGAAGATGGCAAATTGGACAGAGAAATGGAAATCAGATGTCTAAAAGCTAGTGCACTTACATATCAACTATCACCCTTACTGAAACATCCAAATATACCCATGTCCGCAGAATGACAGATAATAAACAACATATTCACACCAACCCTATGCTACTAATCTCAAACTTGGACTTTATCCAAATCACACTTTCGCAAAATCAACACCTGGAAGATGAGATGCCTGTGGAGAGCTGCCAACTTAACAATCCGAGACCGAGTAAGAAATGCTGTTATCAGACAGACTGTGGGATCAACACCTTGTGCCACATTTATTGAAAGACAGAAGATCAAATGGTTTGGCCATGTCGTTAGAATGCAACATCAGCAACTACCATCACTGTCCTTACATCAAAGATCATCTGCGAAGAGACCACGAGGACGTCCAAGAAGAAAATGGATTGACGACATGAAAGACATTGTACAACCACACGGAATGACACTATCCAGTGTCGCCCACCGGGCGCTGGAGAGCAAGTTATTCCTCCCCATGACGCTTGACGGCAGAAGTTGATGATGATGATGATGATGATGATGATGATGATGATAGTTAGGACATCGGAGTCAATATCCCAAAGTCTGATCATGACTGTGGTAGCCTTGTGTCTCGTGTGTTGCCACTCATTTCTAATGTCGATATGCCTCCATGCAATGATGCCAGCCGCCTATCATCGTCTCTCTTTAGAGGGGCCTGCGTGCCCAATTCTTAACCCTTTGAAAATAAAGTTTCTTCGTTCGTTCGTTCATTCGTTCTTTCATTCGTTCGTTCTTTCGTTCGCATCCCCCTGCCTTCCTTCTGCTCCAACTTTACCGTTGTGACGACATACTGCAGTGTTCCCTTTCTCATGACACGTCCACAAACTTATTGTGGGATAACTGCCATCAGAGAAGCGTCTCCAAGCTGGAGATCTGGATGTGAGCGCACAAGAGGAGACGGACAAACGGAAAAACTCTCCCCCGGGAAGTGTGAGGTACCTAATAGACGCGAGGTGCTCGTCTAGGTGTTGAGGGTGTGGGGAGGGCGGGGGAGGAGAAATGTGGCTGCTTCTGACGACTGCAGATCTGGTGTGAGCTCGCTCAGCAGTGTGCTTTCTAGTAGTGAACATTGATTACGTTTGTACGTGTATAAAAACGTTTCTGTTGTTTTCAATGGGCGTTCTGTTCTCCAGGGATAACCCCACATGAGGTCACTGTGTGTCATTCGGATGACCGCCTCTGCTGCTGACCCTGGCCAGATGAAGTGCAGATACTACACTTTGAAATTAGCCAAAATGCCGAGAGAAAACAAAGTCTCAGATTTTTTTTTTTTTCTTAACGTTTATTTCATACAAAGCAATGTATATTTACAAGGTGCAATGCGTGTTTCTTTGTTTGGGTATATTACAGAGCGTTGCCGTTTGTTAGTGTTATGTCACATGCGTTAATGAAACAAAAACATACATATACAGTTATGATAATATGACATTTATGACATAGTGCATGTAAACACACATTCCTCGTTTCATTTCCATCTCCACAAGTGGAATGCACATAGATGCACATAAATGCACATAGAGATAAAAGAAGTATATAAAGATAAATAAAATATACATTTGCGTGTTCTCTGGGTATATATTCATATGTTGTTTTTTTTTTTGCGTATCCTTTTACAGGACTTAGCTGTCAACAGCAGCATCTTTCAGCTGTCTGTTGATCTCTTGGCAAGATTACGCTCAGTAGTTTGCCATTGCTTTCTGAGCGGCCGGCTCAGTATCCGCAAGTCACGAGCGGGGGTCGAACCACCTCAGTTCTCGCTCCGCTGCGAGACTCTGCGTGATAAACGGGATTACAGAGAGAAAGTGTTGTAACCCCACAGCCAGAGAGACCGGCATATATTTATATACCCTTGAAAAAAAAAGACTTTTTTTTTAAAATTCATGTTTTCCTTTAAAATTCCGAATACAACAAATGCATTAATATACACATATGCGATAATATTACATTCTTGGTATGGTGCAATTACCTACACATTACTTGATGATGATGATGATGATGATGATGATGATGATGATGATGATGATGATGATGATGATTGATGATAATTATCAGATTATTTGGCCTTTCAAAGGCCTGCCAAAAATATAATCATGATGCCAAAGCGTGCCTTCACGATGGGTTCTTGATCCAATTTGGAAAAAAACAAAACTTTCCACCTTGTTTCAACCAGCCAGTGTGGCATCGGTTATAATAGCGGTGGTTCATGGTGTCTGGATTATTACTTTCTTTATGTGCCAGTAAAGGCTGGCTTATGTTGTGCGCAAACATTGTCTGTGACATTGGGTGGGGGGTCTGGTTGTCCGGCAAGTCCCTCCCCCCCCCCCCCTTCTTTTTTTTTTTTTTTTTTTTTTTTTTTTGGGGGGGGGGGGGGTGTCCTGTCCCTGGTTTGTTTGTCCAAGCTGTTGTCAACCCATTCCTGTTCATTATCTCATATGCAGGCCCAACATATCGGTGCTGATCCCTGTCCTAGTCTCTCTCGTTCCCGCCCGTGATAGTGCTATTGCCACCAAGAGGGATCGCTCATCTTGTCTCCCTCCTTCCGGGTCCTCCAGGGAGGAGCCAAACCACACACATCCCGCCCAGACCACTCCGCAGTCCACTGTCCCTTTCAGGGCACCCCGGACATCCACCACAATGGAAAAAAGTGGATGTCCGAAAAAAAGGAATTTAGGTACATAAAACATGGACAATAAAGGTGCATACTGACATTCATCGGGTGCAGACATTCATGGTGGTCTGCTGATTTCCTGCCTAGTTGTGACATTCATCGGGTGCAGACATTCATGGTGGTCTGCTGATTTCCTGCCTAGTTGTGACAATCATCTGGTGCAGACATTCATGGTGGTCTGCTGATTTCCTGCCTAGTTGTGACAATCATCGGGTGCAGACATTCATGGTGGTCTGCTGATTTCCTGCCTAGTTGTGACATTCATCGGGTGCAGACATTCATGGTGGTCTGCTGATTTCCTGTCTAGTTGTGACATTGATCGGGTGCAGACATTCATGGTGGTCTGCTGATTTCCTGCCTAGTTGTGACATTCATCGGGTGCAGACATTCATGGTGGTCTGCTGATTTCCTGTCTAGTTGTGACATTCATCGGGTGCAGACATTCATGGTGGTCTGCTGATTTCCTGTCTAGTTGTGACATTCATCGGGTGCAGACATTCATGGTGGTCTGCTGATTTCCTGCCTAGTTGTGACATTCATCGGGTGCAGACATTCATGGTGGTCTGCTGATTTCCTGTCTAGTTGTGACATTCATCGGGTGCAGACATTCATGGTGGTCTGCTGATTTCCTGTCTAGTTGTGACATTCATCGGGTGCAGACATTCATGGTGGTCTGCTGATTTCCTGCCTAGTTGTGACATTGATCGGGTGCAGACATTCATGGTGGTCTGCTGATTTCCTGCCTAGTTGTGACATTGATCGGGTGCAGACATTCATGGTGGTCTGCTGATTTCCTGCCTAGTTGTGACATTAATCGGGTGCAGACATTCATGGTGGTTTGCTGATTTCCTGTCTAGTTGTGACATTCATCGGGTGCAGACATTCATGGTGGTCTGCTGATTTCCTGCCTAGTTGTGACATTGATCGGGTGCAGACATTCATGGTGGTCTGCTGATTTCCTGCCTAGTTGTGACATTGATCGGGTGCAGACATTCATGGTGGTCTGCTGATTTCCTGTCTAGTTGTGACATTCATCGGGTGCAGACATTCATGGTGGTCTGCTGATTTCCTGCCTAGTTGTGACATTCATCGGGTGCAGACATTCATGGTGGTCTGCTGATTTCCTGCCTAGTTGTGACATTCATCGGGTGCAGACATTTATGGTGGTCTGCTGATTTCCTGCCTAGTTGTGACATTCATCGGGTGCAGACATTCATGGTGGTCTGCTGATTTCCTGCCTAGTTGTGACATTCATCGGGTGCAGACATTCATGGTGGTCTGCTGATTTCCTGCCTAGTTTTTCGCTGCTTTCCTGATTCTCATCGTTTTTATTTTTGTTTATGGGCATCTATTGTCTGTGGTTTTCTATTTTATCCGCGACTTTATTCCTTTATTTATCTGCCTGGGTTGATTATTTATTTGTTTATATATTTAACTCGTTTGTGGTATTTATTTATCAGATCTATTAGGTGGCATATTTATTTATTTATTTTATTTGTTTTGTTTTATTTGGGTTGAGGTTATGTGTCTAGCTGTTTAGTTTGTTTGTCTAAAGAGTTTAATTTGGTTGTAAATATATTTGTATGTTCTTCATTTATGGAGTGTTTGGTATCTTTTTCTATTCCCATCCTGGTGTATGACCCGTTGCATCAATCTCTTCTCCGTTGCCTAAGGGTCTTTCCTTGGTTATTCGTCATCACTGTTAGTTGTTTCAACGGATTGAAGGTTACTGTCCTCTTCATTCGGTGGTTGTCGTTTATATATCTTTCCCTGTTCTTGCTATAAATTGATTGACCAGTTTTTGCAAGTCCTTGTCTCCGTCTGTCCGCAGGCACTCTTTCATTGTCATCATGGTATCCCTGGCTTGAAAGTAGTCTATCAGTATCTGACGTTCCTGGTCATATGTCTTGCACGATATGAGATATTGTTCTATCGTGCTATCTTCCGTGCATTCTACGCATCTTGGGTTGTTTGTTCTGTCTTTCCAGTTTCCATGTCTCAACCTCCATAGTTTTCTATATGCTGGGATTTTCGTATTGTTTTTAACTTGACTTTTCATGCTGGGCTCTTTAAGGATCTGATATGCATGTCTTCCTCTGTTGCTGTCTTTCCATTGTCGTTTCCACATCTCTATTATATGATGTTTGATGATACTCTTTGCTTCTGTAACTCCTAGTCCAGTGTTTACTAAGTTTCGGCTGGTAGTCCCGCGTTTGGCAGCTTGATCTGCCATCTCATTGCCGTATATGCCTATATGGGCCGGTATCCAGGCTATTGTGACCTGGCATCCCCTGTGTTTTAGGTTGGTTATCAATGTAAGTATTCCTTCCTTCAGGTCCGGTCTTTTCCCTTTGAAGTAGTCTCCAAGTGCCTGAACAGCTGACAGTGAGTCCGTTAATATGGTTAGTTTTATGGGGGGGGGGGGGGGGGGTTTCCATCGCCACTTCCAGTCCTTTCATTATGCCGACCAATTCTGCAGTGTATACCGCTGTGTTGTCAGTTAATTTGAAGTGTTTTTAACGCTGTAGTAGGGAATCGCCACACCTGCCCCGACTTCTCCCTTTTCGTTCTTAGATCCGTCTGTGTATATAGTTAGGCTGTCCATTCGTACTTGTCTTATGTATTCTTCCATGATGTTTTTCGCTGCCAAATCATCTGTTGATTTGTCTATTTGGCTGGCGAGGGTTGTGTCTGTGAATGGCAGTTGGAGTTCCCATCGGGGCAGTTTTGGTTTGTAGATTCTTGTTTGCGTCAGTGTTGTCTTTAATTCCTCATACGCGTGCATTTCCTGTGCTGTTGTCCACCCTGCTGGTGTTTGGGTTTATTGAATGGGTATTCCTCCCCATTTGCTTGTGTTGTCTTCGAATGCCTGGAATGCTGGGTGTGCCTTATCCTGTGTCGCCTTCACCCAGTAATTGTAAGTCAGATTTTTCTCCTCATCTGAAGCGGCAGAATCCCGAGTGCTACCTCCAGGGCTTCCCTAGATGTATATTTGCCAGTTCCTACTAGGATACCTAGCGCCTGATTCTGAATTGTGTCCAGTTTCCGTTTGTTGCGATTTGTTGCTGCGTCGTAAACTATGCTGCCGTACTCCAATCTCCCTCTAATAAATGATTTGTAATACATTATCATTGTCTTTGTATGGGCTCCCCATCCGTTTCCTTTGATTATTCTTAGTAGATTTAGTGTTTTTTTAACCTTTTCGACCGTTAGGTCTATGTGCCTTTTCCAGCTTAGTTGTTCGCCCAGTGTTATTCCAAGGAATTTTGTATGGCGTGTTCTCTGTATAGTCTGACCTTGGATTTTTAAGCTGCAGTTAGAGTATGATATTCTTCGTTTCGCGTTAAAAATCATGCTAACTGTTTTGTCGGTGTTGATCTGGAACCCCCATTTTACCATCCATTTGGCGATTCTATTTATCTGGATTTGAAGCCGGTATCTAGTCGCTTTTATGAATCTGCCGCTTCTCCATACTGCACAATCGTCAGCAAACTGGGATAGTCCTATTTTGTCGTCCAGTCTTTCTTCGTCTAGGTCGTTCACTAGTATTGCAAATATTGTTGGGGATATAACCGATCCTTGTGGTATTCCGTTTTCTTGTTCATAAGTGTTGGATTCCTCGTTTTGTATTCTCACCGTGAAGCTTCTGTTTTGTAAGAAGTTTTCGATGTATCTGTATGTTCTGCCTACTATTCCTATTTGGTTGACTTTGATATGGGCTGCTTGTCTCCAGCATTGGTCGTAAGCTTGTGCCAGGTCCAGGAATACCGCTATCGTTTTCTCTCCCTTTTTGAAACCCTTTTTCACATGGTGCTCTAGTTTCACTTCCGGCAGTTTACTTATAACTTATAAATAATCCTCATAATTTCTGGTATTTCCTATATATTATGGTTGGGATTTCCGATCCAATATCCCGCAGTCTGGTGAAGGTGATCATATCTGCGCACTACCTTGCGTCTCGGGTGTTGTAATTTCTTTCCGATGTTGATATTCCTCCATGCCATGATGCCAAACCGCACAGATTAGTCTCTCCTTAGACGGGTCTGCGTGTCCACTTCTTAACCCTTTGCAAATAAAGCTTGTTTGTTCGTTCGTCCGTCCATCCGTCCGTTCGTTCGTTCGTTCCTTCGTTCGTCCTGCCTTTCTTCTGCTCCAACTTTACCGTTGTGACGACATACTGCAGTGTTCCCTTTCTCACGACACATCCACAAACTTATTGTGGGATAACCGCCATCAGCGATTAAAGCGTCTCCAAGCTGGAGATCAGGATGTGAGCACACGGCAGGAGAAGGACACACGGGAACACTCTGCCCTGGGAAGTGTGACGGACGTAATGAACGCGAGGTACTCGTCGAGAGAGAGAGAGAGAGAGAGAGAGAGAGAGAGAGAGAGAGAGAGAGAGAGAGAGAGAGAGAGATGTGTATACTTCTGACGACTACAGACCTGCTGTGAGCTCGCCAGTGAACATTGATTAACGTTTGTCAGTGTGTAAAAACTCATTTGTTTAAAAAAAAAATATGGGCGTTCTGTTCTCCAAGGATAGAAGCCCCATGAGGTTCCTCGTCACTGTGTATCATCCGGGTGACCGCCTCTGCTGCAGAGCCTGGCCAGATGACGTGCAGATACTACACTTTGATCTTAGCCAAAGGGCCGATAAATAAAAAAAGACGAAAATTATTTGGCCTCTCAGAGGCCTACCATAAATAAAACATTTGATGCAAGACGTGCCCTCGCGATTGGATGTTTAAGATATGCATCTATTATTCTAGGAAAGCCAAGAAAGCAGATTATAAAAATATATTGCGCAAAAATGTAAGTACAATATTTACTTGTGTTAATAAGCTGTTAATGTTTCTTTAATATATCTAACTTAAAATACTGAGGAGTAATATTAAGGGTTAATTTACAAATGAATTTAATGAAAAATTAACAAAGTAGTCGCCAGAAATGTAAATGTTAGAAATATTTTTAGATTGGGTAATGTCCATTAATATGGTAAGTTGTTATTTCCCATGCTTTAATTTATTTTATTTGTCCCTTCTGTTTAGGTGGTTTCTTCAGAAGTTGTTTGGAGATAATTATTTATACATTCGGTCACCAATCAACAATTATGCTAGCCTGTTGTTATGATAATCTGGACATGCTCTAAATAAATAATACAAAAAATAAACAAGCAAAGTACCGTTATATGATGTCATGTGCACAATATTTGGTTTTCATTATGATAATTAGCGTAGTCAGTAGCAGTCTTTTACCTTTTTCATGACGGGAAACATACTGACCAATACGTAGATGTTAACAGCAACTAGAGAAAGATTGTTAAACTGCTACATATATACTTGGACGCAGAGGTGTTTTCAAGGCGCCAGGTTTCATACTGGCCAAGACCTACTAACACGCCCTAGCCGTGCGTACTGGCTAACGTAGTAGGATCGCTGATTCTTCCGAAGTCGGAGAGTATCTGCCTGCATGGCGAGGAACCACCAGTCTGCACACCAATAAGCCAGACATGGGGCAACGGATACTTACGCAAACCGCAGTTCGGTATGACATTACACTGATGTTGGACAACAGGATGTCTTCATCCGAGATGCAGGACTTCACGCTGAAGTTCACAGCCAGCGAACGCAAGCAAGCAGCAAGCTACATATATTGTGTACAATTATATGGATGTGAATCGTGTACAGTAGTAAGAAAAGCTGGCAAACATCTGTTGGCAGTGGAAAAAAACAAAGAATATCATGGAGAAAAAAATACAATTAGAAAGTCCTGCAAGGAAAAAATGAAAACCATACATTGATTAGAGAAATTAAACATAAACAGACACGATTATTTAAGGCACGTGTTTAATCAAGAAACCAAGAAAGAACTAGACAATTTAGTAACAACCTACAAATTTGTGGTGGAAAGAAAAAAAGGGAGATACATATCTGGATGGTTAGACCACGTAACATAACTGAGACCAGAACACAAATCTGACCCACGACTCTGGTGATGGTGTGAGACGGCGAAACATGGCTGAACATGATTATCTACAAGACACATGATGATGACTAACAAATCAACACAAATGAAAAGTAGTAAGCCCTGGCTTTATAGAGTTCCCACTGATAACGTCATGAGAGTCGTCTCTGGAGATACGGAGTTCGTGCTTTGTGCGACGCTTGCGACAGGCCGCTCTGCGGAAAGACACCGAGACATATGGGATAAAACCTGCTGCAATGAAATCGGCCCTCTAGCCTTTAAACCACGTGTTCCTTGTTTATCCCGCACTCTCCACCGAGCTTCGGACCTTGTGTATAACCCATCGCCGAATACAGAACCACCTGTACCGCCATGAGGAGCAGCAGTATGAGAGAAGTCGTACACTCAACGGTCAACCCGTCTAGTCACTAGTCGTGTGTACCAGGTTGACAAACGCAGATGAGAGCTCGAGAAGTTAGTTAGTCTTTCCTCTTGAGCATAAGTCGGCGCATAGGGCAGAAGCCATGGCTCTCCATGTCCGGCGGTTCGCTGCTACCTGTTGTAGAGCTTAGATGTTCTCTTGGTCGTTGAATGAGCCTTCTCTGATGATGGTTCTACGCAGGGTCTCTCTTGGTCATCCCCGTTTTCTTTTCCCTACTGCTGACCATATGAGGGCTTGGTAGGGGAATCTTGCCTTGTCCATTCTGAGTACATGGTCGATGTAGTTCCAACGGCGTTTTCTTATAAAATTGGATACAAGATCTTGCCTAGTCTCTTGTCTTATTTGCGCATTGGTTTTGTAATCTGTCCAGTGGATGTTTAGAAGTCTTCTAAGACATTTGTTCTCAAAATTGTCTAATTTTTTAAATCTAAAGCTACAGTTGATTTCCAACTCTCACATCCATACGTTAGCACTGGACTCACACAAGAATTGAAGATTTCAAGTTTCATATGTTGGCTGAGCGACTTTGACCTCCAGATGTTTGACAGTCCATTGAAGGCACCAGATGCCAGTGCGATTCCTGATATTTCTGGTGTAGAGTCCTCATGTAGATGTCATTTTGCTTCCTAGGTATGTGAAGCTGTTGACTTTTTCAAGAACATGGTTGCTTAATTTGGTGTGGTCTGAACTGTTGGTAAGATCAATAGTTTTTGTTTTTGTGGTGTTAATTTGGAGAGCAATTTGTCCTGAAACATTTTTGACATGGTTTATTTTCTCTTGGGCATCTGGGTGTGTTAAACTCAAAAGCACTACGTTGTCGGTAAAGTCCAGGTCTTCTAGAATTGTGTCAACCCAATGGATACCCCTCTTTGTGTTGTTTGGGCATTTGCGCATGACCCAATCGATAGCTATTCCAAAGAGCATCGGTGACAAGACACAGCCCTGTTTCACTCCCGTTTCCATTGAGAGCAAGTCAGAGTTTCCTGATTCTGTTCTCACGCAGCAACGTGTCTCCTTATAGAAAGATTTTATGACGTTGGTATATTTGGTAGGAAAACCATAGATGTCAAGTAGATTACAAAGTGAAGGATGGTGGATACTGTCGAAGGCTTTTTGAAAGTCGACAAAGTTGGTGATTAATATCTACTGGAATTCTACAGTCTTCAATGATTATTCTAAGAGTGAAAATATGGTCTATACATGACCGTTTTGGTCTGAAGCCAGCTTGTCCTTCTCTGAGCCTTTCATCTATAGACTTTTTCAATCTCTCAAGTAACATGCTAAAAAAATGTGTTCCTGGTACTGACAGTTGGGTGATACCACGCCAGTTATTGCAATCAGACATATCAACTTGTTTTGGCAGTTTAAAAATTACACCATCCTTCCACTGTTGTGGTGGGGATTCGTTTTCCAGATTTCATTGATCAGCTGTAACAAACGTTGTAAGGTATTCTCATCTGCTGCTTTGAGCATTTCACCTGAGATGTCATCTTCACCAACAGCTTTGTTCGTTCTTCAATTTTTGTGATGGCTGCTTTAATCTCTTCCATTGTAAATGACTCACAGGAGGCATCTAGTGGTGGCATGGTGATTTCTCCATCCAGGTTGGGAACACTGTCAGGCTGCTGTCTATTTAATATTTCTTTGAAATATTCTGCCCATCGTTGCTTTTGGTGGTCATCGGATAACAGTAGTTTACCTTGTTTGTCTTTGATGGGTTTGTTTGGTGTAGGTGAGTGATTGCATAGTTGTTTCATGATGTGGAATACGGCTTTGTTGTTTCCAGTTTCGGCAGCCGATTCGGCGTCGGCGGCCGAGCTGTGTTTAAAGCTCGAGAAGTATTGCTTTACAAATGTGAGACAAGGGTGTGCATTACCCCGAGGTCTGTACAATGTTTATTGAGTAAGCACATTTAAACTGGTAGAAAGAAGACTGGAATCACATTAAATATGTTGCATGACGTCGCGAACCACCCCAACATCACAGGTCGATGTTCTAGGCAATTTTAGGTTCAGAAATTTCCCATTGCAGGCTCCGTGGCGAAGGGGTTACAACGCAATTCGTAATCCCACATACCGCGTTCGAAACACAGCTGCGGGCGATTTGGAAGCAAACCGCCTAGCGTTGGTTTCCCATCAAAATATATGAGTGCTGGTCGTTAAGAAAGCAATGGCAAACTACTGAAAGTAAATTAATAAAACACTACAAACAGACAAAAGTGCTGGGGTTGACTGCAACGTCATGTAAAGGATTTACAACTAATTGTTCTTAAAGTTTACCATTGCTTTCTGAACGAGAAGTCAATATATAAGTCCAACTGACAAGAGTAGGGATTGAACCGCCGTCAGGGCACCAGAAAATTATGCGCAAGCGCATTAACCAAGCGGCCACGAAGACCTCTTAACTCCATACAGGAGGAGCAGCAATAAACAGTTAAATATACACTGACCATTGTGTTTTAACCGAACCTTAGCAGAGTTAATTGTTAACATTCTTCTTCTTCTTCTTCTTCTTCTTCAGCGTTCCGAGCCATTGAGGTTTTTTGCTGCAGATACAAGCCGTCTCCATTCGTCTCTCTGGTTGACCTTCTCTTGCCAGTCGTTGATTCCAAGTGCTTGTAGGTCTGTATATATATTATCTCTCCACCGTCTTCTTGGTCTACCTCGGGGTCTACAGTCATTTATTTCCTGAGTGTAAGCGAGTTTTGTTTCCCTATTATCTTCCATTCTTTCTATATGCCCCAGCTATTGTAGTCTATTAGCCTTCATAATACCAGTGATTAGCAGGGACTTAAACAGATAATAAATGTCTTTGTTACTTCTTTTCCACTCTCCACTTTGTATATCCCTAATGGGTCCAAAGATGCGTCTTAAAACTTTGTTCTCAACGGTTTGTAATGAGGCTTCGTCTCCTTTCGTTGTATTCCAGGTTTCAAAGCCATACAGCACAACTGGTCTGATCAGTGTTTTGTATATTGTGATTTTGGTGTTACGAGATAACGCATTTGATTTTAGTAGATGTTGTAGTGTATAGTATATCTTATTTCCGGAATTGATTCTAGTTTGTATTTCTTCCC